>JBBDGP010003421.1:600000-797778 GCA_037952835.1 Lithobates septentrionalis | reverse complement strand
GCCGCCAAGTTCTGTTTGCCATTGATCCTGATCTTGCTCCTGTCCTGTACCCTACTGCCTTGTACCTCCTCCGCATTATTCTTGATCACAGTTTTAGATCCCCCCCCCCCCCATCTGCTCCCTGCACCTCCAGATTTCCCCGGCTTTTATATTGTATATACATTTAGTTTGTTACTGTAGGCTTTCCGTTTGTTGAGTATTGTCACTTGGGCTTTTGGTTCACTTTCATGTTCATGTTTACTATGTGCTGGTGTTTTGGAAGGGTTTTGTTTCACTGTAAATACATTTTATTTAAAGCATATACAATCTGTCCCAGTTTCGGGAGCATAGCCACACAGATCTGGCCATCCCTGCTGCTGATTCCTGACAATTTTTGAACTTTGACATTGTCTGTAGAAGACATGTTCACTCTTTTTGGCCTTTTTACATGGTGACCTTAGGTTAGTAGAGTTATTGTGGGGGCCAGTTCTTTCTTGGGGCACCACTAGGGGGTGGTGTGTTCATGCTGATGTGGATTGCTAAACGTTCCAAAGGTTCTAGCACACTAGTCTTCCACAAAAAATAAGTTTATTAACCACCTCAGGACCGCCCGCCGTTGTTATTCGTTGGTATTTTGACGTTGAATACCGTTGTCATGGCAGCAGATGGCTGCCATAACCCCAGTGTTTTTTTAAAAAAAACGGCGGGCGGTCCGCTTTCAGATAAGTGGTCTCTGTGGCGGATTCGCTGCAAGATCACTTTTATCGGCGGCGGGAGAGGTGCCCACCCCCATCCCGCCGCGGTCGTCTCCGCCGCTTACCGGAGCCGTCAGTAGCGGCGGAGAAGATCCGGTCTTTTCCCCTTTGAGGCTGGAAGATGGGCCCCCCCCACTCGACTCCATACCATTAGATCAGGGCTCGACAAACCCCGGGCGCCAGGTCGCATTTGCGACTAGAATTAGCGACCTGGCGCCTGGGGCGGCACAGCTGGGGTATCCTGTGTCCGTTCGACACCACCCCCCCTCCCGCTGCGATCGCGTTGGGCCGCGCCGGTAATTGAGGCCCCGGCTTTGCGGCCTACTGCAGTCCTATGGTTCCTGGTTCCTTCTGCAATCGGGCGCCCTCTGGTGGTGGCCGTTGGTATGACAAGACATCCACCAATGCTAATGGAACTTTCCCTACCTGTTTTCACTGCCTGCTCATCTCCTTCCCTTTACTTAGAACCCCCAAACATTATATATATTTTTTATTCTAACACCCTAGAGAATAAAATGGCGGTCATTGCAATACTTTCTGTCACACCGTATTTGCGCAGCGGACTTACAAGCGCACTTTTTTGGGAAAAAATACTTTTTTAATTAAAAAATAAGAAAACAGTAAAGTTAGCCCAATTTTTTTTATATTGTGAAAGATAATGTTACGCCGAGTAAATTGATTCCCAACATGTCACGCTTCAAAATTTCATCCGCTCGTGGAATGGCGACAAACTTTTACCCTTTAAAATCTCCATAGGCGACGTTTAAAAAATTCTACAGGTTACCTGTTTTGAGTTAGAGGAGGTCTAAGGCTAGAATTATTGCTCTCGCTCTAACGATCGTGGCAATACCTCACGTGTGGTTTGAACACCGCTTTCATATGCGGGTGCTACTCACATATGCGTTCGCTTCTGCAAGCGAGCTCGGCGGGACGGGGCGCATTTAAAAAAATTATTATTTTTTCTTATATATTTTACTTTTTATTTTTTATTTTTACACTGTTTTAAAAAAATAAATAAAAATTGTGTCACTTTTATTTCTATTACAAGGGATGGGGCACATTTATTTTTTTATTTTTTTTCTTATTTATTTTAACTTTTATTTTTCACTGTTCTTTTAAAAAAAAAAAAAAAAAAAAGTCACTTTTATTCCTATTACAAGGAATGTAAAAATCCCTTGTAATAGAAAAAAAGCATGACAGGTCCTCTTAAATATGACATCTGGGGTCAAAAAGACCTCAGATCTCATATTTACACTAAAATGCATTAAAAAAAAAAAAAAAAATTGTCATTTGAAAAAAAAAAAATATAAAATGTCCCTTCAAGAGCTATGGGTGGAAGTGACGATTTGACGTCGCTTCCGCCCTGCAATGACTTGGAGATGGGCGGGGGGGGGGGGGGGGCATCTTCCTCTCACTCGTCTCCATGTCAGGCCAGGGACAGATCGGATCGCCTCCGCCGTTACAGACGGCCACGGTAAGCGGTGAAGGGCACCGGAGCGCGGCGGTAGGGGGGGCCCTCTCCTGCCGCCGATAAAAGTGATCTCGCTGCTAATCTGCTGCAGAGACCACTTTTATCTGAAAGAGAACTGCTGGCTCTTGAAGATACCGGGGTTATGGTAGCTAGCTGCTACCATAACAACGGTATTTCTCTTCAAAGACAGGACGTATATAGTCGTCCTGCGGGAAGGAAGTGGTTAATTAAAATGAATTTATTATTTGTCATCTCCCTACTTGGCCCCTTTCACACGGGCTGTCTGATCAGGTTCCCCTGTCAGTTTTTAAGGCGGACCTGATTGGATCCTTAGCGGGAATATGGTGGTCTTATGTCCCTGCATGGCAGGAAATAAAAGCAGTCACATTAGTTCTAGTCGTCTCTGTGTAAATTTAAGATTGGTTCATTTTTATATTAAAAATAAAGCTTTGTCGGTCGTTTAAAAAAAAAAAAAAAAAACCTGGCTCCTAACTTTTTTAGCTGGCTCCTAGATTCCAAGCAAATTTGTCAACCCCTGCATTAGATGACGGAAGTGACGTCAAACATCACTTCCGCACAATTGTCTTCAACGTGGAACTTTTATTTTTATTGGAAAATATATATAATTATATAATTTTTTTTTATTTATTTATTTATTTTTTTATTGCATTTAAGTGTAAATGTGGGATTTGGGGTCTTTTTGACCCCAGATCTCACATTTAAATAGGTCCTGTCATGCTTTTTTTTTTTTTTTTTTTCTGTTCCTAGGGATGTTAAGTGATCCAAAAATTTTTTTTCAAATGGTCAGTGTAAAAATAAAGAAATCTAAAATAAATAAGAAAAAAATAAATAAATTTAAAGCGCCACGTCCCACCGAGCTTGCGCGCAGAAGCGAGCGCATACGTAAGTCGCGCCCGCATATGTAAACGGTGTTCAAACCACACATGTGAGGTATCGTCTCGATTGGTAGAGCGAGAGCAACAATTCTAGCCCTAGACCTCCTCTAACTCAAAATTGGTAACCTGTAGAAGTTTTAAACGTCGCCTATGGAGATTTGTAAGTGTGAAAGTTTGTCGCCATTCCACGGTATAAAAAAAAAATTGGGCTAACTTTACTGTTACTTTTTAAAATAAAAAAAAAAAAAAATATTTTTTCCCCCAAAAAATTGCGTTTGTAAGACGGCTGCGCAAATACAGTGTGATGTAAAGTATTGCAACGACCGCCATTTTATTCTCTAGGGTGTCTGAAAAAAAATTATATAATATTTGGGGGTTCTAAGTAAGTTTCTAGCAAAAAAAAATGATTTTACCTAGTAAACGCCAAGTGTAAAAAATAGGCCCGGTCCTTAAGTGGTTAAAGCAAAAAGAATGCAATGGTAAATCCATCTGGTGCCATAACACTAACGCGTTTCACTCCAGAAGAAGAGCTTAACACCTTGTGCTATAGGCTGGGCAGGAGCAGTGTTGTTCTGGGAGGACATCATCTGACGTTCTTCTGTCAGTAGGGAAGGCATTGTTCTTGTGTTCCTGCAAAGCAAAGAACATGGATCAGTGCCTTTCCTTAATAAAAGCGCCTCCCCCACAGTACACGAACACAGGCTAGGCACACAGTCAACACCGTTTGATGACCCCTGATGTTAACCCCTTCCCAGCCAGTGTTATTAGTACAGTGACAGTGCATATTGTAAGCACTGATCACTGTATTAGTGTCACTGGTCACCCAAAAAGTGTCAGTGTCAGACTGTCCGCTGCAATATCGCAGTCCCTTTTATTAGTCGCTGATTGCTGCCATTACTAGTATAAAAATAAATAAAAATATCCCATAGTTTGTAGATGCAATAACGTTTGCGCAAATCAATGAATATACGCTTGTTGCAATTTTTTTTTTCTGGAGCAGAATACATATTGGCCTAAATTTATCCTCCCCTTCCTCCTCTTCTTCTTCCACTTCTTCTTCCTCTTCCTCTCTGCGTTTTTTTTTGTTTTTTTTGCGCCATAAATAAAAAAAAAAAAAAAAAAAAAGAGGTGATGAAATACCATTGAAATTTATTTTAAATAACAAACATATCATACTTGCCTCCACTGTGCAGCTCGTTTTGCACAGAGTGGCCCCGATCCTCCTCTTCTGGGGTCCCCCGGCGGCTCTCGCGGCTCCTCCCCACATCAGATAACCCCCTAGGAGAAGCGCGCTCCCGATTCCAGCATTCGGCATCCATAGACTCTGAATGTATGACTCGGCCCCACGCGTCATTGTATTTGATTGACAGCAGTGGGAGCCAATGGCTGCGCTGCTATCAATCTATCCAATCAAGAGCCGAGAACTCTGGGCAGAGGAAGAGCTCGTCTCCGGCGTGGGAAATTCCAGGGCTCAGGTAAGTAAAATGGGGGGGCCGGTCACTGCCAGGTGTTTTTTCACCTTAAAGCATAGAATCTGGTGGAGTGAAACGCGTTAGTGTTGTGTGTCAGTCGGCTCTCGGTCATGATCTGGAGTTGGTAGGACAGGCTACTGACCATGTGACAGCTAATCACAGTGGTCACATGATCGGGACATCCATCCTGCATACCTGGGCATAAGGACCTACTTAAAGGGACGCAGGGCTAGGTGGGAAGTGTGACGGACTCCGGACACCCTGTTGGGTATCTCCGCCAAGAAGCTGCTGGAACACGAGACCAATGGATCTGGCTAAGTCACCCCAAGAACTAGGCAGTACCAGTTTTGAAATAAGCAGTTAACATGGTCCTCCTGCTAACTAATATTAACCAATGGCCAACCATCTGCCGGCTCGTTCCCGCTAATCGCTGTAGCTGTACGTCGGCTTCTTTTTAAGAGCCATAGCAGGTGCGCGCCCGCTGCACAGCGGGGGACCCAATGGGCATGGCCGCCGGCCACCCGTCGATCGTGTAAAAGAGCCAGAACGGGGATCTGTCAATGTAAACTGACAGATCCTCGTTCTTACAGGGGGAGGAGAGACAGATCTGCTGTTCCTAGTGATTAGGAACAGCGATCTCGCCTCCTCCTCCTCCTCCTCCAGTCAGTCCCCTCCCCCCACAGTTAGAAACACCTCCCAGGGAACACTTAACCCTTGGATCACCCCCTAGTGTTAACCCCCTTCCCTGCTAGTGACATTTTATACCGTAATCGGTCGCTGTATAAGTGTCAATGGTCCCAAAAAAGTGTTAAAAGTGTCCAATCTGTCCGCCGCAATCCCACTAAAAATCGCAGATCACCGCCATTACTAGTAAAAAAATAAAAAATAAAATGCCATAAATATATCCCCTATTTTGTAGACGCTATAACTTTTGCGCAAACCAATATACGCTTATTGCAATTTTTTTTTTACCAAAAATATGTAGAATACATATTGGCCTAAACTGAGGAAGAAATTTTGTTTTTTTTTTTTACATTATTTTTTTTTTGGATATTATAGTAAAAAATACTGTTTTTTTTTTTTTTTCGCTCTTTTTTTGTTTATAGCACAAAAAATAACCGCAGAGGTGATCAAATACCACCAAAAAAAAGCTCTATTTGTGGGGAAAAAAAAGGACCTCAATTTTGTTTGTGTACAGCGCCTCACGGCCGCACAATTGTCGGTTAAAGCGGCGCAATGCCGTGTCGCAAAAAATGGCCTGATCATTAAAGGGGGTGAAACCTTCCAGTCCTTAAGTGGTTAATTTTTTTTCGTTTCTCATTACAGAACGTTCCTGGAGCCCCCACAACGGAAGGTGAAGCGGTGGATGGAGCACCAACAGAATACCACATGCACCTTCCCCCACAAATGAGAGTGCCATTATTACCTATGGATCCTAGAATGCCTTTCTTTAGGAGACCTTTCCCTATGCCCCCACCTCCGATGGACATGTATGGACCTCCTGGCTACCCGGGTTTTCCACCGCCGCATATTGCAAGTAAGGGGCCCATCTGTGTGCACATCATCATGTGTGCTCTATATAGAGAAGTTGCTTAAAGTGGACCTGAACTCCAAAAAAGTGAAGATTTGCTACCCCATAGGGAACGTCTACAAATGTTAACCGTGCCTAAGCAGCACCCTAAAAGATTTTCTTGTCTTAAAGTGGTTGTACACCCTATACATGCCCCTTGTGGACCAGCTGCCACTGCTTGCACCCCACCCCCCACCTATACAAGCCACATTTGTGGAGAATTTGTGATATTGTCACATGCACACAATGACCACTCTTTGTCAGAGTTGCTGTAGGCCTCTTGGTCGTCTCTCTCTGACCAGTTTTCCTTTTGGCTCCTTCATTCAGTTTGGAGCGACGTCCCGATCCCGGGAGAGTCTGTGTTGTACCAAATACCTTCCACTTCTTAATATTAGACTTAATTGTGCTTCTAGGCATTGATGACGCTTTTGTATCCATCTCCTGAGCTTCCCCCGACTTGTTCATTCCCCGACTTAGTTGGGGTAGGCGAAACACTTTGGTGGGGGTGGGTCAGCCACGCCTCTTGACCATTGACCTCTGGGGAACCCGCCTGCTGACCTTTTTGGAGGAGGTCCCTATTTCAATCCCTGAGTCCTAACCTTGTTCTTCAAGGGGAAACCCTAACCCCTATTTGTGGCGGTCCACAACTTTATCCTGAAGATCCCAGTGACAGTGCTTTGCCATCCATAGCAGATTGTTTGCTTCAGTTGCACTACCAGAGACTGAAATGCTCCAGGAAAGCTCCTTTTCATGCTAAGCTAATCAAAATGACCACAGCTGATCACAGTTGAAAGTCAAATGGTTTTATGTGCCATTGAGAAGGTGATTAGATACACCTGATTGACCCCACGCAGCACATTCATGTGTATGATTTAGATTATTTGACTTCTCCCCCCGATCGCTCAGTTTGGCCAGGGGGGGCCAGCTCTAGGAAAAGTCCTGGTGGTTCAAAACTTCTTCCATTTATGGATGATGGAGGCCACTGTGCTTCATTGGGACCTTCATTGCTGCAGAAATGTTTCTGTACCCTTCCCCCAGATCTGTGCCTCCATACAATCCTGTTTTGGAGGTCTACAGACAGTTCCTTGGACTTCATGGCTTGGTTTGTGCTCTGACATGCACTGTTGCCTGTGGGACCTTCTATAGACAGGTGTGTGCCTTTCCAAATCATGTCCAATCAACTAAATTTACCACAGGTGGACTCCAAGTTGTAGAAACATGGATGATCAGTGGAAACAGGAGGCACCTGAGCTCAATTCTGAGTGTCATGGAAAAGGCTGTGATACTTCTGTACATGGGAGGAGCCTGTGATACTTATGTACATGGGAGGAGTCTGTGATGCTTATGTATATGGGAGGAGTCTGTGATGCTTGTGTACATGGGAGGAGCCTGTGATGCTTGTGTACAGGGGAGGAGCCTGTGATGCTTGTGTACAGGGGAGGAGCCTGTGATGCTTGTGTACAGGGGAGGAGCCTGTGATGCTTGTGTACAGGGGAGGAGCCTGTGATGCTTGTGTACAGGGGAGGAGCCTGTGATGCTTGTGTACATGGGAGGGGCCTGTGATGCTTGTGTACAGGGGAGGGGCCTGTGATGCTTGTGTACAGGGGAGGGGCCTGTGATGCTTGTGTACAGGGGAGGGGCCTGTGATGCTTGTGTACAGGGGAGGGGCCTGTGATGCTTGTGTACAGGGGAGGGGCCTGTGATACTTGTGTACAGGGGAGGGGCCTGTGATACTTGTGTACAGGGGAGGGGCCTGTGATACTTGTGTACAGGGGAGGGGCCTGTGATACTTGTGTACAGGGGAGGGGCCTGTGATACTTGTGTACAGGGGAGGGGCCTGTGATACTTGTGTACAGGGGAGGGGCCTGTGATACTTGTGTACAGGGGAGGGGCCTGTGATACTTGTGTACAGGGGAGGGGCCTGTGATACTTGTGTACAGGGGAGGGGCCTGTGATACTTGTGTACAGGGGAGGGGCCTGTGATACTTGTGTACAGGGGAGGGGCCTGTGATACTTGTGTACAGGGGAGGGGCCTCTGATACTTGTGTACAGGGGAGGGGCCTCTGATACTTGTGTACAGGGGAGGGGCCTCTGATACTTGTGTACAGGGGAGGGGCCTCTGATACTTGTGTACAGGGGAGGGGCCTCTGATACTTGTGTACAGGGGAGGGGCCTCTGATACTTGTGTACAGGGGAGGGGCCTCTGATACTTGTGTACAGGGGAGGGGCCTCTGATACTTGTGTACAGGGGAGGGGCCTCTGATACTTGTGTACAGGGGAGGGGCCTCTGATACTTGTGTACAGGGGAGGGGCCTCTGATACTTGTGTACAGGGGAGGGGCCTCTGATACTTGTGTACAGGGGAGGGGCCTCTGATACTTGTGTACAGGGGAGGGGCCTCTGATACTTATGTACATGGGATTTGTTTTGTTCTTTATTTTTAAGAAATTTGCAAAGATTTCAAACAAACTTATTTCACGTCATTATGGGGGATTGTTTGTAGAACTTTGAGGAAAATAATTTAATCCATTTTGGAATAAGGCTGTAACATAACAATATGTGGAAAAAGTGAAGCGCTGTGAATACTTTCCCTGTCTCGATAATTTTGATCATTTTTTTTTCTCTCTTCTACTCTAGTGAGAGGTCCTCTACCACCGCAACGCTTCCCTTCTTATCCAATGCCCGCCGAAGCCTTCTACCCCCCACAGCACATACAGCCTCCGCCCCGAGGTGACCATCCTTCAGAGACGCAGCCCGTGCCTCCGCCCCCCAGCGACTCCTCCCACAACCTTCCAGAAACACAAACTTGATATCGCCGACCTAGAAAAAAAAAAAGACTGTCCGAGATAAATGAATTATAGGATATTATATTTATAGTTTTGGTTCAGAAGATATTATTTTAGCATCTGTTAAAAAGATTTAAAAAAAAAGATAATTTAACTGTGAATAAGAAGTCTGAACGCCAAAGCATGCGGAATTTTATTTTGCTTTTAATTTGACCGTTTTTTTGTTTAGAATGTAAGCAACGCGTTGTTCTTTATTTTTAAGAGAGAATTTTAGAATATGCATAAAAGAAGCAGATTATATTCCGTAGAAGGCTGCTATGAATAAAGTCTAGTCTTTTTGTATGCGAGTTCTTTATTGTTGGCTTTTAATCATTTTGTTTTAACAAGTGCATCTCTGGAAGGTTTTACCCCACCTTCAATTAAAGAAGGAGATCCACACCCCAATAAAAATTGTGACTTTAACGGCAGCAAAGTACAAAAATACAATATAATTTATTAGACAAATGTACATATATACAAATATGGATTTTCAAACTAATAAAAAATTGATGACAAATGGTAATGAATTCCCGTTTAGATCCAGACGGCCCGACGCGTTTCAGGACACAATACGTCTTTTCGTCAGGGGCATTAGGAAGGAAACCTACTGTACAGTAAAGATCAAATACATGATGAGTAATAATTTACATCAGTTGCTTCAAAAAAGGACATACAGCATAGAAATTGCATAAAAAGCATACTCAAAATGATAATCATGAGAGTTCACTGCTTGACCAATGGCAATGCCTGCATCGTCAACTTACACCACCTATGTCGACATGTATGTTACTCATCAATGAATTTGATCTTTACTGTACAGTGTGTTTCCTTCCTAATGCCCCTGAGGAAGGGACGTATTGTGTCCTGAAACGCGTTGGGCCATCTATATCTACACGGGAATTTTACCTTTTTGTCATCAATTTTTTATTGGTTTGAAAATCCATATATGTACATTTTGTCTAATAAATCATATTGTATTTTTGTACTTTGCTGCCGTTAAAGTCACAATTTTTATGGGGGGGGGGGTATCTCCTTCTTTAATTAACTGCATTAGGGATGTTGGCAGCCTTAAATTGGTATAGTTGGATGGTCTCTCTTTATTTTTACCTCACCTTCATGACCAGGCCATCCATCTTTCGCGATACGGCACTGCGTTGCTTTAACCACTTGCCGACCGGGTCACGCACATTTACGTTAGTAAAGCGGTTTGTAACCACGTACCGGTACGTCAGCCCCTTTAAGAGCAGGTGCCCGTGCGCTCCCCCTGCACAGCGGGAGACCCAATGCGTATGGCCGATCGCCACCCGTGATCACGGGCACGAGAGCCAGAATGGGGATGTGTATGTGCACACACACACACACACACACACACACACACACACACACACACACACACACACACACACACACCCCGTTCTGATGGGACAAGAGACACATCTGATGTTTTTAGTAATCAAACAGCGATATGTCTCCTCCCCCCACAGTAAGAAACACTCACGAGGGAACACATTTAACCCCTTGATCGCCCCCTTGTGTTTAACCCCTTCCCTGCGAGTGACATTTACACAGTAATCAGTGCATTTTTATAGCACTGATCGTTGTATAAATGTCAATGGTCCCGAAAAAGTGTCTGATCTGTCCGCCGCAGTACCGCTAAAAATCATTGATCACTGCCATTACTAGTAAAAAAAAAAAAAAAAAGCCATAAATCTCTCCCATAGTTTGTAGACGCTATAACTTTTGCGCAAACCAATCAATATTCGCTTATTGCAAATTATTTATTTATTTTTTTTACCAAAAATATGTAGAATACACATTGGCCTAAACTGATGAAGAAATTGTTTTTTAAAAACATTTTTGGGGATATTTATTATAGCAAAAAGTACAAAAAAAGTGTTTATTTTTTAAATTGTCGCTTTTTTTTGGTTTGTTGTGCAAAAAAAAAAAAAAAAGCAAAACTGCAGTGGTGATCAAATAGCACCAAAAGAAAGCTCTATTTGTGGGGAAAAAAGGTGTCAATTTTGTTTGGGTACAGCGTCGCACGACCGCATCGCAAAAAAAATGGCCTGGTCATTAAGGGGGTACTTCCGGTCTGTAAGTGGTTAACAATTGTGCGGTCGTGCGACGTTGTACCCAAATAAAATTGATGTCTTTTTTTCCTCACAAATAGAGCTTTCATTTGGTGGTATTTAATCACCTCTGTGTTTAAAAAAAAAATGTTTTGCTATAAAACACATCCAATAAAAGTTTTTTAGAAAATCTAATTCATCAATTTAGGCCAATATGTTTACATTCTGCTACATATTTTTGGTTAAAAAAAAATCCCAAAAAGTGTGTATTGATTGGTGTGCATCTACAAACTATGGGATAGATTTGTGGACTGTTTTTTTTTTTTTTTTTTTTTTTGTTTTTTACTAGTAATGGCGGTGATCAGCGATTTTTAGCAGGATTGCGGCGGACAAATTTGGCACTAAGTGACACTTTTTGGGGACCAGTGACACCAATGCCGTGATATAAAAATGCACTGATCAATGTATAAATGACACTGTCAGGAAAGGGGTTAAGTCTGCTCCTAGTGCAGTGATGGCGAACCTTGGCACCCCAGATGTTTTGAAACTACATTTCCCATGATGCTCATGCACTCTGCAGTGTAGTGGAGCATCGTGGGAAATGTAGTTCCAAAACATCTGGGGTGCCAAGGTTCGCCATCACTGTCCTAGGGAATGCTTTCTAACTGTGTGGGGGAGGGGATGCACTGGACAAAAAGAGAGATCCATGTTTCAGCTTGGCAGAAACACAAGATCTCTCTTTTCGTACCTGACAGAACAGCGGTCTGCCTTGTTTACATAGTTCTGCCTTTACTCCGAACGAGCGGTGGGGTCCCGGCAGCCATCGGACCCGCTGATTGGACACAGCGGGAGCAGCGAACGACTCCCCAGATGCACGTACAGGTACGTGATTTTGTGCAGCCGGGCCGCCCTGCCACAGTATATATGAGGTGGGCAGACCCACTGCATATGGCAACTCTGGGCACTTTTACATCCCCTCCTGCTCAGGCCAATTTTCAGCACTGTCACACTTTGCATGACAATTGTTCGGTCATGCAACACTGTACCCATAGGACTTTTTTTTTTTTTTTGAGACAAATAGCTTTCTTATGGTGTCATCTAATCACCACTGGGCTTTTTTTTTTCTTTTTCTAACCAAAAGCAAGAAGACTGAAAATTGTGAAAAAGATTTTTTTTTTTTTTTCCTGTGTTTCAGTTATAAAAGTATAACAGGTATTAATTGGGATACTTGTCCAGGAAACAATCTCACGCTGTAGAACAAACCATCTGTTTTGAATATAGACCAGGAGACCAAGGTTCTCTGATGACAGAACCTTCCAGAAAGGTAAAAAAAAAAAATCTTCACCAATGCCTGAAGACTGGGGTTCCCTTGGGGGCGAACAGTTTTGTCTGCTTAGAAACGTGATCCACAATGGAGGAGGAAGCATCTGAGGTAGCCTGAAAAGAGACTGGGGGGTAAAGAGGGTACCTTGAAGAGGATGACCCCCTCAACACACAATTGCTGCCGAGAAATGGGCCAATCCTTGACCAAGCTGTAGATTCTTCTATAACAGAACTATTCAGGTCCAAGCTGCCCGTAGGCAATGAAAAGCTTCAAATCTTGGAGATGTTTGTACAATCAGGAAGACACTGGCCACTATCGCCCAACAATGACTGTTTCCACAGGTGGTCATCTGAGTGTCTCACAATTTGTGGCCCTTGAGAAGGCACTGGGGCCAGCTACTTAGAGAAAACTCAAAAGGGACAGGGACGAGACTGGAGGGTTAGAACAAAGTTTCTGTACTACTTTTGGCAACTTCGAGGTTGCAATTTCAATAGACATCTGTGCTGGAACCCACACAGATGTCTCTGAACTCTTCCTCGAAGTCGGACTGACATGCGGGTATAAAACTGTGCGAGTTCAGCTGAACTCACATGATTTCAATCCCACTGTCAGTGTGAACCTAGGCTCAATATTATTTTTGCTGACCACAATGGTTAGAGGGCTTTTCTGGGAAGTAACATGGTGGTACATCTGGTGGATACCGTGCAAAACTGTTGGACTTGCAAGTCTCAAAAAGAGACAGTTTTCCCAAGCTGGGATACAGCTCTTAGGACAAGGCTCTTTAGGTCAAGGGGACAGCAGTAGTATGTGTTAGTCTGTGCAGTCACACAGGAAGGATGACGGTGAGAAGCTGAAGAGAACGCTTTTAGCAAGGGTTTAGTCTGTAAACCTAAGTGGACATTCTGCACCTAAATGCCTGAGGGCAAACTAATAAGCCACTAGTACTCAGGAAAGGATCCACCATTGTAGTGAAGAGATCCCATAGAAGCATTCAGCCCATTTTACCAGTTTGACAAAAGAAAGTCACAGCCAGAAAAATGGCAAGAGTAGAGCCTACCAGTCCTAAGTTTTAACAAGGATTCTAATGGTCAATCTGTAGAGTTCTTGAATATAAGGGAAGCCCTTTACCGACCAAGAGAGTGAATCACCTAAGGTGGGTAAATGGCAGATCCATAATGGGTTTAGTCCCGTGGTCTCCAAACTGGGGGTTGGATGTGGCCCTTTGCTTGTCTTTATCCCACCCTTGAGGCATTATTTCTGCCACTAACAAAAATGGGGCACTATTTCTCCCACCGACACCAACTGTTGGAAGGCAACATGGTCTAATGTCATATTTCTGGAGTTTCTCTGTCAATGTTACTGTGTTTTTTGGTAACAGTGTTTTGGGTATTATCCAGAGTTTGAATTGGATCTGGCATAGATCCGTTACATATCTGTTTCCTATTCCCAAAGATCAGCCATGCTGATACTTGCAGTTCCATGGCTTTAAAGGGTGAAGGTCTGACGTTCTTCCTGGTTGATACCAGGTCTGGAATGTAACAAATTGCACATCAAAGCTTTGTAGAGTTTAGGCCTCCATCTAGGCTGAACAAAAGCTATCCTATCAGTCTATCCTATGCGAGCGAGCTTCAAAAGGACCATAGCTGACAAGATGATTGATGAATGTCCTGCTACAGAAGATCAAAAGGGCCAGCTAAGATTGAAGATTGACCTAGGATACATGGACAATGCTGCCTCTAGAGGCCAATGCAGAATGACAGACAGTAATATAAGGTATTAAAAGGACTACCTCTTGGCAATAGCTCATTGGACAGGAGGCTAGTGTGGGCGGTTACAAATGGGTCTGGGTGAATGTGTAAAAGGGTACACAGAAGGGAATTCACCCTTTTTTGGCTGGAGGCCCTCTGAGCCGCATGGCTCGGTCTCTACCCTTATCGCTCTTGGCTTGGGCCTGAGCAGCATGGCTTCCTCTCTGCCATCTGAGCCCAGCCTGATGATACAAAGCCTTGAGGTAAGCATTGTGAAAAGTATCTTTGATATTATGTGTTTTGTTGGTATACGTTTGTAATATCTTTCCGTAGTATATATATGTTAGCGTTTTCCTATTTTCTTGGGAAATAAAGACTTTGTTTTATTAAGACGCATGCTTGGTCTCATAGCTAACCTTGTATTATTGTGATAACAGTAACATATGATCAGAGTTTTAATAGGACTAGCTAACTAGGGAATTAGACAAGTTGGTGCAATAGAGGGAATCCATAATCACTCTCAAATCATTTTTTTTGCACCAATTACTTCACCAATGATGAGACACTATTCCTCCCACCGACACCTAACCAATGATGGGGCATTATTCCTCCCACTGACCCAACTATTTCTCTTCCCCCCCCCCCCCCAATACCAAAAGATCAGACATAGTTTACTCCCACTGCCACAGTCTGCCCGCCCCCCACCCCGCCCAAGTCTGAAGAACAGTAAACTGGTCCTTTCTTTAGACACTTTGGAGACCCCCTTGTATAGACCAATATTTAGCAAAATCCTTCCCAAACAGGGCCCTCCAGCTGTTGTGGAACTAAATTTCCCATGAGGCATTGCAAGGCTGGTAGTTACAATTACTTCCAGAGGCATGATGGGACTTGTAGTTCTGCAACAGCTGGAGGGTCCCAGGTTGCCTACCCCTGTTTTAGAGCTTCTAGCTACAGAGTAATACATACTTCACAAACAAAAGCCAAAAAGAAAATCAATTGATTCCCCCATCAACAGAGTCGGATCTCCAGGCGGAACCATTGGGTTCTCCCAGCGGGCAGGAATAACCGCACCTGCCGGGAAAACACAGTGATTACCACTATAAAAGCCACTAGCAATAAAGACATGTAAAATATGACAGGCTGATTGTAACCAAGCTGCTGAACTTGGGTACATTCAGCCCGCCCATACATGGTTCGAACCTTGGCCAATTCCTGCTGAACCGTCTAAAACTCGAACCGCCTCTGGCCGGCTTTAAGTTCCTCAAAAAAAAAAGTCTTCTTAGGAAAGACACTGAGGTGACCCAAAATCAGAAATGGTCACTTCAGTTGATGGTTCAGCTACCTTCACAGCTGTGGGAGGAACAGCAATAGACTTTGCCACATTTACCAAGTTCCCCGCTGGTCCTGACCGCAGAGGTTCTAAGTGCTTTCCTACACCTTCCCCTGCAAAGTCTGGGTCGACTGTAGTAGAGGCCCCAGTCGAGCTAAGGAGGCCATTCATGACCATATAATCATAAGATTACAGGACACATTACCCCGTAACCATTCCATTAGGGGAATGTGAACTGGAGTCACCCACTACATCGGTCTCTAAAAACAGACGACACATTGCAACAATGTGGCAGTAAGTCAACTAAGCTCAGAGCACAGGTAACCTCAGGTACTTACAAAACAGCTGGTGAGGGTAAGATAGCTAGAGGTGACTTAAAGTGTAAGTAAACCCTCCTATCGTTTTCAGCCAAGGAAGCTGCCATCTTTGCCTCTGTTTAATCTACAACTGCCATGATGCTCCACATGTGATCAGTTATGACACCAGCCATAGGATGGTTTGACAGTTTGGTTGAGAGTACAACCAATAGGAGTGTTACATTTCCGGCACATGCCGGAAATGAAACCATTTTATGCATGGGTTTACTTCCACTTTAAATCACTGTAGATGTGCAGTAGGAACAAACTGAAAATCGGAGTTCTATGTGGCCTTTTGCAAAGCAGAATAAGCAGTAGGGAGATAGTTCCTTGATGCTAAAGGGGAGGAAAGAGTGTAGAGTACGCATGACACTCCACCCAGTAGATGACAGCGTTCAGTTCAACACAGTTTACCTCTTGAGCTGGAATTTTAATAGGTACCCAGCAATCCAAATGAGGCAGGTAGCTCCTCGTGCTCAAGCTGCCTACTCACATAGTGAGTCTTCAGAGACAGAGCATACATTGAGGCAAGGCCAGCAGCTCTGGAATGACTAATATGAATGAATGAATGAATATAACATGACTAACATGTTACCAGAATGGGGTCTGAGAGATGCCTTATGTGGAACCCAATGCTTGAAGGTCACTTCCAGGTGAGTCCTGCAAGTCAGTCCAAAGGGGTTTATGCTGTTTGTAAAAGGTGTAATTCTGGGTCAGCCTACATTTTTTTTTTTTTTTTTTAGTGTCTAATCTTCCTGTCGACAGAAATATAACCTAATGGCATATACTTGCTATCACAGTCTAGGCACGAGAATAAAATTTAGACTTTTTGACTTACCTGTAAAATCCTTTCCCTCTGGTCATCTTCTAGAACAGCCCCTGAGATATGGCTCCTACTCATGTGGGCAGGAAACCCATTGCCTTAACAAAAAGGCATTCCATCCAGTTGTTTCCTCCAGCTGGGGGGGGGGGGGGGGGTACATTGATTTGTGCAGGTAACAAAAAGGGCAAGCAAGCATTAAAGCCTAACTTGGCAAGGAGGATAAAGCAAGGCATCTTGGAAGCTTACAGGACAATGAATGAAATGCCACCTGCATGGTATACCATACACGCTACAAGGGCATTATCCGCTTCATGGGCAGATCTGTACAGCCGCTACCTGGTCTTCATTCAACATTTGTCGGTGACCCTGGAGGATTTGTGCAAGGCCACCGACTTTTCAGTTTACTTTCCAGCGGAAGAGCTGGCATTGGGGCAGAACATCAATGATCTCTGCTCAGCACCAACAGCAGCTTCAGCCTACCCGAGAGATAAGGCAGCTGGCCTTTCTCCCACATCGACAGGGACATGGAATTTCCTGCTAGCAGCATCTGTGGCGTTACAACAAACTTCCCCAGCTGAAGCGCTAGCAAGCAGACAGAGGGTCCAAGACCTCTGCCCCACACCCGCGCAGTTCAAGGCCCTGGGTGAGAAGGTGGCAGTCACCCCCCCAGCAGATCAGGATCCAGGGGGAGAAGGGAGAGGAGGTGGTTGTCCTCACTTCCCAACGACAGTGTAGAAACTCAGGAGCGAAGGAAGTCATCCTTGCCCCACATCGGGAGTCTGGGAGATTGAGCAACCGGCTCATCTTCCCAGAAGCTGTCCTCCCTCCCCAACAGTTAGCCAGGGTGGAGGAAACAGTCTTCCTTCCCTCCCCAGCAAGGACCTGGCAACCTGTGCTAGAGAATGGTCATCCCAGCAGCCAGATGAAGGTACAGGAGATGGAGCAGCCGGCTCATCTCCCCAATGGCAGATACATAGTTCGGGAGAGAAGGTGGTCGTCCATCCTCCCCAGCTGCAGACCCAGTCTGGGAGTGGAGGAAGCCAGCCTCAATCCCCAACAGTTAGCCGGAGCAGATGATGTGGGATCCCCAGCAGAAGTGGTGGCATCAGGGCAGAGAGCTACCAACCTCTGCCCAGCACCAACTACGAGGTTCCAGGGAGCCGGGGCCCTCCCCCCAGCCACAAGCTGATGTAGTGAAGCTCCTACACCCAGCTGAAGCGCAGGCAACAGGGCAGAGTGCAGCTGGACTCTGTCTAGCGCCTACAGTGTCTTCAAGGCTTCAGGGGGCCAGGGAAGTCAGCCCCTCTCTCCAGCAGCAGAGCCCCAGAATAGTAAAAACCACCCAGCTAAAGCGTTGGCAGCCAGAGAGATTCCACGACCACTGTCCCACACCTACCAATGACAAATATTCCCTGTGGCCCAGAATGGAGATGTGGACCAACACTGTGGGTTCACTCTGCCCAACTAACATATGTCCAGACCAGGTGGAGGTCTAGGACCTTGTTCACTTTGGATTAGAGAGAAATGTGACAGACCCAACCAGGACAGGGGCTTTTGGAGAGGACCGCAGGGTGGCCTCTTGCCTACTATGGGCCCTGGCTATTAAGGGAACTCTACTCTTTGGGAGGTGTGTGCCTGGGGGATTCTTGAAGTGGTTTTTGCTTTGGATTCAGGATGGTCTCCCTGAAGCACACAAACTGAGAATCTAGGCCCAGGATCCATATTTAGGGCCTCAATGCCCATAACAAGCAATGACTGCTTTAAATTGGGATACTCAGAGCAGATGTTAATATCAGCTCAACCTAACCCAATTCTGCGATATCCTGATATAATCTGTTTAAGGTGTGTCTGTCTCCGATTGTTAATAGAGTCACCTATTGTTTCGGTCTATCTGCTCATCTCTGTGTTTATACTTATAATGTGTAATGTACTTCCTTGTAGGCTTGTTGCCGAGCAGTCTGGTCACCTAGGCTGGTTTAAGCTTGATAGAGGCGGGGCCTCAGAAACATGTTGCGGCCCGCCCCCCTATGTCCAGATGGGAGTAAGCTATATCTTGACGGAACCACCCAAGCTGGGTGCTGGACAGTTCTGTCACATCTCTTATTGTCAAGGCAATGCATTTCCTGCCCAAAAGGAGGAGGTGCAACATCTCAGGGGCTGTCATGGAAGGCTCCTGGAAATAGAATTAAAACTGTGGCCCTTTGCTAGCCTTTATCCGGCCCTTGGGGCACTATTCCTCCCACTGATATGAGGCAATATTCCTCCTACTGACACCAACAATGGGGCACTATATCTTCCACCGATACCAATGATGGGATACTACTCCTCCTCCTATTGACCACCAACCCTGGGGCCATATTTATTTTCACTGATGCTGGGCCCATGGCATCTATTGCCCCTGCTGGCCACAATCCGGCCCTCCTAAAGTCTGAAAGACAATAAACTGGCCCTTTGTTTGAAAAGTTTGGAGAACCCTGCCTTAAGGTAAGGGTCAGGGCGCCCACATCCCAGCAATAAGCCATTGCGCCCAGGGCGGCTGCCCCTTGTGCCCACCCCTTTTCATGCACCTGACTGTTGGCACTATATAAATCCTGAATAATAATAATAATAATAATTCACAAAAGAAAAAAAAAGTACTTTCTGCTTGGTATTTCAATGCTTTATTCATTGATTAAAAGAATATACATTTAACATAAACCAAACATCAGTCATTGCTAACATTCAGCTGGCTTTCTTGTATTCTGTCAGGAGTTCCCAAAAATTTTCCCCTGTTTATTTTTTTCATTTTGATTGCATTTATAAAGATAAAATATCACCACATCTGGCATGTCACCCCCTTTCCACACTGTGCCAGTGGATCCTCTAAATTCCAGGAACGGGGCAAAGCTTACTCTGCCCTAGCGGGCCGAAGAACTGTTCTCAGCAGGTTCTTGCTGAGATTGCAGCCCCTCCGGCAAGCTAGCGCAGCCATCGATTTCCCTGGTTCTATACCGATGTACGTATAAAATTTTTAAATCAGCATGGTATGTGTTCACTGGAGACAAAACAGTGCACACCTGTCAAAGAGCGTATTTTTTTTTTTCCATTTTATTTAATATAAGATGGTAAAACCATTTTGTAAAACACATATAAACTTTAAACCCATAAATAGAATCTTATCATCAGGACATCTGTTGCATAAATGGATTCCCCGAAAAAAAAAGCTCACAGAGTTGGCGGCCAGTCCTCAGCACTGCTGGGTAACCAACGTCGGCCGCTTGTTAGCTTTATGTGATATATTATTGCAGACTGTCCATTGTTTTTTTTTTATTTAAATTGATAAATGCACAACATTCGTACCACTTAAAACTGGGGTTCAGATGGAAGTCTCACAGAGACCACGTTCCCTACCTCGGTTGCCCCGATACTAGCTGGCTTTTGAAGCCGCCTAGATAGAACAAGATATTAAAACAAACTTTGTGGAATGTTTTTTTTTTTCTTTACTCGCTTTTATGCACTATAGCAGCTTTCACCAGCGATATCACGATTTTGTTATCTCTTTACATTCGCTAGTCACAGTGAAACAGGTGTGTGTGTTCTTATTCAAGAGTTTTGAGGTGTCTGTATTCCGGTCACTGAAACCACAGCACAGCTGCGAACCACCGGTCGAAAACCGACCTTTTTTTTTTTTATTATTATTATATTACAATCCAGCAGTATCGCGGTCGGCCCGGACGGCGGCCGACCTCCCCCTGCCAGTATGTGGGCACTTCTTTTAAAAGTTTTTATACTCTATTCTTTGGCAGCTGAAAACAGGCGCTGACAGAGAAAAATCCGGTGACTTGGTTGTCAGGGATCTCACGACTAAAAGCACGCTGGTGCTCTCTAAAGACGCATTCGGTTAAATGAAATAAAAAAAAAACAAAACACACAAAACAAGAAAAAAAAAAAAAAATTGCTTCATACACTTAACACTCATTTAAAAAAAAAAAAAAAAAGAAGAAGAAAAAAAAAAAAAAAAAGAAGAAAGTTGATAACATTAGTTCAGTACAAAAAAAATCTAAGGTCTTGTTCACGCAGAGCTTTGCCTACAACAGGGGTAGGTAACCTGGGGGGGCCCCCTCCAGCTGTTGCAGAATTACAAGTCCCATCATGCCTCTGGGAGTAATTGTAACTGTCAGCCTTGCAATGCCTCGTGGGAAATGTAGTTCCACAACAGCTGGAGGGCCCCAGGTTGCCTACCCCCTGGCCTACAACATGGGCGCTCGAACAAGCTGTTGCAGAACTACAAGTCCCACGAGGCATTCCAAGCATGACTCCCCAAAGGGCAGAGGCATTATGGGACTTGTAGTTCCACAAAAAGCTGGGGGGCCACAGGTTGGAGCACCCATTGGTGTACAAAGAGCCTTGCAAAACTTTCAGCAAGCTTGTGGCAGCTCTTCTGAATTTTGTAAATAAAAACCTACATTTTAAGGGCTTCTACTCTTTAGCATTTCGAGGGCTGGCAGGTGCTTTAAAACAAGCTTATTTAATATAGAATTCCAGCCTAAAAAAAAAAAAACTAGTCTTAAAATGCCCCCTCCACCCATCTAATACCAATGCTGACTAACCTGTGTAAAAAAGATTTATATACTTGCCTATTTTCAGCCCTTTCCGGTCGGGTCACGTGATCTAGCTCCCCTGTGTGAGCCAGCAGCTGCAGGGGAGAGGGAGCACCGACACCTGTTGGGACAAGGTCATGTGATCCAGCTCCCCTGTGTCAGCCAGCAGCAGCTGCAGGGGAGAGGATGGAGCACTGGAAACTATTTTGACAAAGTCATGTGATCCGGCTCCCTTGTGTCAGCCAGCAGCTGCAGGGGAGAAGAGGGTGCACCAACAACCGCTGGGACAAGGTAACGTGATCTAGCTCCCCTGTGTTTGTCAGCAGCAGCTACAGGGGAGAGGAATGAGCACTGGCAACTATTTGGGCAAGATCATGTGATCCGGCTCCCTTGTGTCAGCCAGCAGTAGCTACAAGGGAGAGGAGGGAGCTCCAACAACCATTGGGACAAGGCCATGTGATCCGGCTCCCTTGTGTCAGCCAGCAGCAGCTACAGGGGAGGAGGAGGGAAGAATGACAACCATTGCAACAAGGGAGCCTATGGGTAACAATCACTCCTGGATTTCCCTGCTGCTGTTGAGCTCTCTTCTTCCCTGCAGCCAGGGCTGGTTGACAAAGGGGATCATGTGACCGGACAAGGGCAGGCTGAAAATAGTACATACATCTTTTTACACAGGTTAGTAAGCATAGGACAACATTTTTTAAAACTAGTTTAGTCTGGAATTCTACTTAAATTAAGGTTCAAGTAGTGACCCATTTAGTTTATTAGTGTGCCGCTCCAAGCGCCCATCCAACCTGCTCTGGTGACCCAGTACTCTTGGGTGCCGGGGTCTGAAGTGCCCATCCTAGCCTACTGTGTAAAGTGTGACTGGGGAGATGCCGCACTCCAAGGCTGCCGACGTGCTAGATCAATCTATTGAGGCGGCCGACGTGCTAGATCAATCTATTGAGGCGGCCGACGTGCTAGATCAATCTATTGAGGCGGCCGACGTGCTAGATCAATCTATTGAGGCGGCCGACGTGCTAGATCAATCTATTGAGGCGGCCGACGTGCTAGATCAATCTATTGAGGCGGCCGACGTGCTAGATCAATCTATTGAGGCGGCCGGCGTGCTAGATCAATCTACTGAGGCGGCCGGCGTGCTAGATCAATCTACTGAGGCGGCCGGCGTGCTAGATCAATCTACTGAGGCGGCCGGCGTGCTAGATCAATCTACTGAGGCGGCCGACGTGCTAGATCAATCTACTGAGGCGGCCGGCGTGCTAGATCAAACTACTGAGGCGGCCGACGTGCTAGATCAAACTACTGAGGCGGCCGACGTGCTAGATCAAACTACTGAGGCGGCCGACGTGCTAGATCAAACTACTGAGGCGGCCGACGTGCTAGATCAATCTACTGAGGCGGCCGACGTGCTAGATCAATCTATTGAGGCGGCCGGCGTGCTAGATCAAACTACTGAGGCGGCCGACATGCTAGATCAAACTACTGAGGCGGCCGACATGCTAGATCAAACTACTGAGGCGGCCGACGTGCTAGATCAGTCCACTGAGGTGGCCGATGTGCTAGATCAATCTACTGAGGCGGCCAATGAACTGGACCAAACTATTGAGGCGGCCGACGTGCTAGATCAATTCTACTGAGGCGGCCAAAGTGCTAACTCAGTTTACTCAAGTGCCCGATGTACTAGATTAGTCTACTGATCTAGTACATAGGTTGTTTAGGAGTGCAGCATCTCCAAGTCCCACTTTGCATAGTAGGCTAAGGTTCAAGTAGTGCTGTAGGCTACCAAAGCCAACCAAAGCTACTCGAAGCTGGCTGAAAGCCCTGCAAACGCTCAGTTACCTTTCCTTTAGACAAGCTGAAGCCCGTGTGAACGAAGCCTAAAACACACAGTACTCCATTTGACCTTTTTAGAACTTCCTTCATAAAACAAAAACAAATAATACTAATATATACACATCTATCAGCTTAACATTTTCTTTACCAAGTAAAAAGCACGATTCTAGAACACGAGACTGTGCGACACTCACTGGCACACCAGTATTTAAAAAATAAAATTATTTTGGCGTCCATGCACAGCATTCGGGGGAAGGACAAAATAAAAAGAAAAAAAAAAAAAAAAAAAAGGAGAAGAAAAAAAGCACACACAATGCAAAGTTACTTGGTAAACAAAGAAAGCACAAATACCAAAAAGTTAGCAACCTGAGGAAGAAACCCTTTTGTAGGTTTTTCTTAGTCTTTTTAAGTCACTAGGCCTTGCTAGCAATGCAGTTCATATACACAAAGCGAGGCAAACTTCATCTATTGAAACTAGCCCCCCCCCCTCCCAAATGTTGGTCTGATAAACAAAGCAGTCGTACACAAGACACACAAGGAAGTCCCTAAAGCCCATTAAGTGCTCGTTTGTCATTTCACCAGTTCCTGGTGCTGAAGATCCTGTAGACTAGAGAAGGTCACTCTCTAAAAAACGTTTGACCAAGAACATCCTCCCTCCCCCAGAGAAGCACTTTTAACCGCGAAAGCCCTGAACACTGTCACGTTCGACTTCGTTACCAATATCCAACTTTCCTTTTTCTTTTTTTTTTTCCTTCTTTTCATCAAGAAGTAGATACACACATACAATTTTTATATAGCTAATACTGATTAAACACAGCACAAAAAGGGTTAACTCACTCTACTGGAGGAAACATTAGAAGAAGACCCTATTTGCATATTGTAACCACAGGAAACTTCTAGGAGGATAAAAATGCTAAATGCCTTCGCTGAAGTTTTGCATCTCTCTGTAAAAGTGCCGAGCCGGTTCGGTGAAGACGCTGAGCAGTTCAATGTCCATGACCGCCTGCCAAGGTCGTGCTAATCCGATCGATACCTGTTCTATCAGGTTGTGCACTGGATCCACATCTTGGTCGGCCAGCTCGCTTTGGTCAAAGTCTATGCTCTCCTCTGTGACCTCCAGTACTTTTAGGTCTGGCCCCCGAAGACGAGCGATTGCTATGAGGTTGTGTGCCCATACGGTGTAGCCTGCGGAAATGAGGAGACGACATGTTATTTCACCAATATTATCCACCCGCCGACCAGACCTTTTCTGGTACTTTTTGTTTACAAGTTTAAAACAGTATCTTTTTGCTAGAAGACAAACCCTGAAAATATTAATCTTTTCTGACTGTTTTTCACTAGTTTTGCATTTGGCTAGGGTTAGTGTCGCTACTGGTAGCATTGAGGCGATACCTGGACCCTATCGAGGTTGCACAGTCAGTCCAACTCCTCCAGGATGGCCCATCAATACGTGCCATTGCCAGGTGGTTTGCCTTGTCTCTCAACAAAGTCCAGAGCATGGAGGAGATTCCAGGAGACAGGCAGTTACTCTAGGAGAGCTGGACAGGGCCTTAGAAGGGTCTTAACTCATCAGCAGGACCAGTATCTGCTCCTTTGTGCAAGGAGGAACAGGATGAGCACTGCCAGAGCCCTACAAAAATGACCTCCAGCAGGCCACTGGTGGGAATGTCTGATTAAATCAGAAACAGATTTGCGGGTGGCCTGAGGGCCCGACGTCCTCTAGTAGGCCCTGTGCTCACTGCCCGGCACCGTGGAGCTTAATTGGCATTTGTCATTGAACACCAGAATTGGCAGATTCACCACTGGCACCCTGTGCTTTTCACAGATGAGAGCAGGTTCACCCTGAGCACATGTGACAGATGTGAAAATGAATGAATGAATGAATGAATGATTTGTAAAGCGCAGCAAATGCGAACTGAATCGCCTCAAGGCGCTAAAAGGTCTGGAGAAAGTTATGCTGCCTGAAACATCGTTAGGCATGACCGGTTTGGTGGTGGGTCAGCGATGGTCTGGGGAGGCATATCCATGGAGGGACGCACAGACCGCGACAGGCTAGACAATGGCACCCAGACTGCCATTAGGTATCAGGATGAAATCCTTGGACCCATTGTCAAACCCTACACTGGTGCAATGGGTCCTGGGTTCCTCCTGGCGCACGACAATGCCCGGCCTCATGTGGTGAGAGTATGCAGCCAGTTGCTAGAGGATGAAGGAATTGATACCATTGAATTGCCCCCACGCTCGCCTGACCTAAATCCAATAGAACTCCTCTGGGACATTATGTTTCGGCCCATCTGATGCCGCCAGGTTGCACCTCAGTCTGTTCAGAAGCTCAGTGATGCCCTGGTCCAGATCTGGGAGGAAACACCCCAGGACACCATCCGTTGTCTCATTAGGAGCTCATACAAGAACGTGGGGGCCATACAAACTACTGAGGACCATTCAGAGTTCCTACAATGAAAATTTCAGCAAAATGGACGAGCCTGCTGCATCATTTTGATTTTTAGGTGTCTTTGAATTCAGCCCTCTGTAGGGTGATCATTTTCATTTCCACCAAGCGATGTGGCATCTTTTTGTTCCTAGCACATTACCCAGTCCATACCAGTATAGATCCCAACACATTACCCAGTCCATACCAGTATAGATCAACACATTACCCAGTCCATACCAGTATAGATTCCAACACCTTACCCAGTCCATACCAGTATAGATCCTAACACATTACCCAGTCCATACCAGTATAGATCCCAACACCTTACCCAGTCCATACCAGTATAGATCCCAACACCTTACCCAGTCCATACCAGTATAGATCCTAACACATTATCCAGTCCATACCAGTATAGATCCCAACACATTACCCAGTCCATACCAGTATAGATTCCAACACATTACCCAGTCCATACCAGTATAGATTCCAACACATTACCCAGTCCATACCAGTATAGATTCCAACACATTACCCAGTCCATACCAGTATAGATTCCAACACATTACCCAGTCCATACCAGTATAGATTCCAACACATTACCCAGTCCATACCAGTATAAATATCCAGCATGAGATGTTTCCCCATTGAGATCTGATGTGTTTTCAAAGTGTTCCTTTATGTTTATATATATATTTTTTTTTAAGCATAGACCCAACTGTTTCTCAACTCCAGTCCTCAAGTACCCCCGACATGTCATGTTTTCTGGATTTCCCTCAAATGAAAAAATGGCTGTGGTAATTACTAAGGCAGTGAAACTGATCAAATCACCTGTGCAAAATAATGGAAAGCCTGAAAACATAACCTGTTGGGGGTACTTGAGGACTGGAGTTGAGAAACATGGGCGTAAAAAATAAAATGGCGATTGTTGCATTCTTAATTTTTTTTTCTCTATTATTTTTTTAGATGTGACACGGTATTTGCGCAGCAGTTTTTTTCAAACAATTTTTGGGGGAAAAAAAATACACTTTAATTTAAAAAAAAACAAACAAAACAAAAAACAAAAAACCCCACTATATGTAACCCAATTTTTTTGTGGAATATAAAAGATGATGTTATGCCGAGTAAATAGATACCCAACATGTCACGCTTTAAAATTGAGCATGCTCGTGGAATGGCAACAACCTACGATACTTAAAAATCTCCATAGACAACACTTTGTACAGCTTTACAGGTTACCAGTTTAGTGTTACAGAGGAAGCACTAGAATTCTCTCTCACTCTAACGCTCACAGAGATACCTCACGTGTGGTGTGAACACCGTTTACATATGTGTGCGCGACTTACATATGCGTTCCCTTCTGCGCACGAACATGGAGGGATAGGGGGCACTTTACATTTTTATTTCTTTTTTTTATTTGATCAATTTTTTTCTTATTACTACAGAATATAAACATCCCCTGTAATAGAAATAAGGATGACAGGTCCTCTTTATAGAGAGATGTGGGGTCAAAAAGACCTTTAAAAACGCAATAAAACAAAAGCTGTATTGAAGCAAATGTTTACTTCTGTCCTAGACCGGAAGGTGACGCCATGACATTGCTTTGGGCCTCCAAGACTATAGAGGCGATAAGACACAAACTGGTCTCTGGGAACCTCTATGGTCGGATCGTTTCTCGGACAGGTCGGTTACAACGGTAAGCCCGAGAAACAGCGGCAAGCAGCCAGGGTTTCTCTACAGGCAATGCAGGGAGATCTCCTGATAAATTGGAGCCAAGATAGAGGGACAGAAGAACAATTTCCCAGATTGACTTAATTGGCTGAAACCAATTAAAAAACCAAAACCAAGAACGGCTCCAGATATACGCCTTGTAAATAAGA
Organism: Lithobates septentrionalis; assembly: GCA_037952835.1. NCBI lineage: Eukaryota > Metazoa > Chordata > Amphibia > Anura > Ranidae > Lithobates > Lithobates septentrionalis. Next base: position 770,437 of record JBBDGP010003421.1, on the reverse strand, counting down.
TGGCAATAAGAAACCAAACCTCGTGTGTAAGAGTGGAAAGGGGGGTTTACTTCAGAAGGCAGTTTTGAAGTACTGGAGGAACCAAATTCAGGTCCCACCAAGTCATGTGTGAGCCACATGGGAGACACCTTGTACAAAAGTCTTAATGAAAGAGTTGAAAGCAGCTCCATTCCTCAGTGGGTACTATCCCTCCCGACACCCATGATGGGGTACCAATGATGGGGTACTATCCCTCCCACCGACACCCATGATGGGGCACTATCCCTCCCACTGACACCAAGCATGGGGCACTATTCCTCCCACTGACACCAAGCATGGGGCACTATTCCTCCCACTGACACCAATGATGAGGTACTATTCCAGCTCCTACTGACTAGAGTTTAGTCCGGTAACGTTACTGGCTGGCAGAAGCCACGGGATCCTCTAGTTTTAAGGTGGCAGTATGAGCCAACAATCTCTGTATTCCCGAGTACCCAGATATTACTTAAAAAAAAATAACACAATACTATTAGTGACATCATCCTCGTGCTGTAAATGGTCTGTTCAGACAAAACTGTGGGGAGGGCCCAGCAGTCTCCACCCACTACAGAAAATTACAGGAGGGGGCGGAGACAAGACCGGTCACCCTACACAAGGAGAGGAAGCAGAGCTGTAGGAGGGACCCCAGCAGGCCCCGCCCACTGCAGAAGGGGGCAGAGAAAAGACCAGTACCCCTGCACAAGGGGTGAGAGCTGTGGGAGGGGCCCAGCAGTCCCCACCCACTACAGAAAATGATAGGAGGTGGTGGAGACAAGACCGGTCACCCTGCATAAGGAGAGAGCTGTGGGAGGGGCCCAGCAGACTCCACACACTGCAGGAGGGGGGCGGAGACAAGACCAGTCTCTCTGCACATGGTGAGAGATCAGCAGTGGGCGGTCTTTATTACAGGAAGTCTCACACTGGATTACTGCACAGATCTGGAGGAAATACACAAAGATCACCGAGATTCCAGAAGACAACACAGGACCGATGTAGTTCATTTGCTGATCCCGGAGTTCTGCTTTAACGCTCTATCACGTTTGGTTGGGGCGTTCCTCCCTCCCCCCCCATACACAATCTCAGGTCACAAAGCCTTTTGTATGTGCTGCAGATTATCGCACACAGACAGCATTTTCTATGCAGAATGTGCGGTCAGCTGCCAGCGGAGACAATGAGAACCCTGAGCCCAGCAGCTGTATACACACCGCTTCATGATACAACCCAACCCCCGACAACTCTCTGCAAGAGGGGGGGGTTCGGGACAGTCCTATGTGGGACACAACTTTCACCTCCCCCACACTCTACTAAATGCTGCATTAATCACTTACCTCTCGGGGGAAATATTTGCACGGTGATTTACCAAAAGCATAATTTAAGGGAAAAATACAGTAAAATGAAGTTTAGTATATTATATCTTTTTTTGGTAAAGGACGAGCTTGTGTCGAGTAAATCGATACCAAACATGTCAAGTCTTAACCACTTCCCATCCAGGCCAATTCTGACTCTTCTCTTGTATACACTAGATTGCCAAAAGTATTGGGACATCTGCCTTTACACGCACATGAACTTTAATGACATCCCAGTCTTAATCCGTAGGGTTCAATATGGAGTTGGCTCCGCCCTTTGCAGATATAACAGCTTCATCTCTTCTGGGAAGGCCGTCCACAAGGTTTAGGAGGGTGTCTATGGGAATGTTTCACCATTCTTCCAGAAGCGCCTTTGTGAGGTCAGGCACTGATGTTGGATGAGAAGGCCTGGCTCGCAGTCTCCGCTCTAATTCATCCCAAAGGTGTTTTACCGGGTTGAGGTCAGGACTCTGCGCAGGCCAGTTAAGTTCCTCCACCCCAAACTCGCTCATCCATATCTTTATGGACCTTGCTTTGTGCACTGGTGCGCAGTCATGTTTGAACAGGAAGGGGCCGTCCCCAAACTGTTCCCACAAAGTTGGGAGCATGAAATTGTCCAAAATGTCTTGATATGCTGACGCCCTAAGCATTCCCTACACTGGAACTAAGGGGCCAAGCCCAACCCCCGAAAAACCACCCCCCCCACACCATAATCCCCCCTCCACCAAATGATTTGGACCAGTGCACAAAGCAAAGTCCATAAAGACATGGATGAGCGAGTTTTGGGAGGAGGAACTTGGCTGGCCTGCACAGAGTCCTTAACCTCAACCCGATAGAACACCTTTGGGATGAATTAGAGCGGAGACTGTGAGCCAGGCCTTCTCATCCAACATCAGTGTCTGACCTCACAAATGCTCTTCTGGAAGAATGGTCAAACATTCCCATAGACACCCTCCTAAACCTTGTGGACGGCCTTCCCAGAAGAGTTGAAGCTGTTATAGCTGCAAAGGGGGGAGCCAACTCAATATAGAAAATTACTTACAACCCCCCCAAACATTTTTTTTAAGCAGAGGCCCTAAAAAATAAAATGGTGATCGTTGCAACTTCTTTGTTGCACGGTATTTGTGCTGCGGTTGTTTTTAAATGCAATTTTTTGGGAAAACATTTGAATCTTAATGCAAAAAAAAAAAAAAAAAAATATTCCTTGACCCCAAATTTTTGGTAAGGAGGAATGTAAACATCCCTTGTGACAGCACTGTTAGGATTGCTTTTACAAGAGAGCCGACAGACAGCTTTAAAAAAAAAATAAAAAAATAAAAAAAAGGGACCGGGGTGATGCCTGCAGCACCCGTCTGCATAAAAATCAAGTGACAGACGGGTACATCGCCGGTCAGGAAGTAGTTCACCATGAATTGGGGCCCTACAATCGTGGCTCTCTCCCATGTTCATGACAATACCGACACGCGCTGAGCGTACGCTGCACTTTCTATATGTGGCGTTTGGTGCCTTAATTTTTTTTTTTTATTACTTTTATATCTTATTTTTTTTTTAAACTTTAATGCGATTAGAAAAAAAAAAAAGGGCCAACAAGCCCCCTATTTCAGGGCTTGACAAACCCCAGGTGCCAGGTTGGCATGATAACAAGAAATTGCATCCTGGCGCCTGAATGCTCCATAGCCCAATGGGGCCGCCGCCCCCCCCCCCCCCCCATAAGGCATCCTGGGCTCCACTTGCCCATCTGCAGGCCTGAAAACTACCACAGTGGGGGCCACCAGGTAGAGGGGAGACCGAACACACGTCTGCTCTCCTCCCCTTCTTGTTGCTGACCCGGAAGTGATGTGTAGGACGTCACTTCTGTGTCCCTGTTGACAGTTTTTCTGGCCATCAAGGCGGGGAAAGAATGTAATGCAGTGCGATGTGCATTGCATTACGTTCAGTGGAGCTAAATGATGACCTATAGGGGGCGCTTTAAAAAAAAAAATTATTTTATTTTTACACTGTCCCTCAATTTTTTGATCACTTATTCATATTACAAGAAATGTAAACATCCCTTATAATAGGAATAAGGCATGACAGGCCCTCTTTATGGAGACATCTGGGGTCAATAAGACCCCAAATCTCTCCTTTACCCTGAGAAGCATGAGAAAAAAACAAAACAAAAAAACAAAAAACAAACACACATTGATCTCTGGCCTTACAGGGAAAAAAAACCCCAAAAAAATAAAAAAAAACATCTGCCAAAGCCGGAAGCGTCGCCATGATGCTTCAGGCCTCCCAGGGTCATAGAGATGGCCGGGGACCATACAGTCCACGGTCAGCTCTATAGTAATCCGCCGGCTGAAAACAAAGATATCTGAATGATGCCTGTAGCTGCACCCATCACCCCGATATCTCCACTTCAACCCAAGGACGTCATATGACCACCTACGGCCAGGAAGGGGTTAAATGGCATCTAATGCCGGCCATACACGGTTCGAATTTTTCGAAAGAATTTTCTTTCGAAAATCGTATCAAAGAATTTTCGCATGAATTTCGCACCATTAGTGGGGCTGCAACAACGGGCGATTTTCGCGCGGCAATCAAATTTGAGGAATCGGACATGTTGGAAATTTTTTGAAAAACGAATGATTTTCTAATCAATGATGGGAGAATTGTGCGAGAAATTTAATAAGAAAACAAAATTTACAGAGAGAAAAGAAGATTCCCGGCCACGAAAATTCTTTTCTGTAGCAACACGAGGTGAAATTGAAGGCTTGGTCTGCCGAATTTTGAAAATCAATGGTGGCGCCATCAGATCACAAAAAAAACCCCGAACTTTCTGATTTTGAAAAGAAATTTCGTTCGAAACTCGACCATGTATGGCCTGCTTAAAGCTCAGTACAAATAATTTTTTTTTTTTCAGTTACTATGACATTCTAACCGCTTGGCGACTGCCCCTCTACTGCGGCTGGGTGGGTGCTATATGCCAGATCATGCATCTGGTACGCGATTAGCACAAGCCAATCAGTGAGTCCTGGCAAATGATTGGTCGCCAGCCTCTGCCATTCACAGAGGAGACCTCTGTGTTGCTTAACACAGAGCTCTGTACACAGACAAGCAAACTTGCCGTTTTATTTTGTATCTCCTACAAAACAGCGCCCTGAAAAACATCTGGAACTCCTCCTGAAAAATTGCAGAGCACATCCTGCTATGTGAGAGTGCCTAGACGCTCAAGAGTTAACGCTTTACACATCTATCCTGCTACATTCACCACTAACAATCTTACAGGGAACGTGCACCACCTAAAGAAAGGCCCCACTGAAAGGCAGCCAACCTTACAGTGGAAGTCCATGCAAAAACTAAAAACTCTACATCTATAGCCACCAACATTCTAACACTAACCTCTCTAGCTCTGTAAAGAACAAACAAGTATACGTACCTTTTCTGCAGGCGATCCGACCCGATCTCCAGTGGCGGAAGCTCTGCCGAGTACACGTCCGACAACGGCTGTGAAATGAACAGGAAGTGATGTCACCCATAGAGTTACTATGGGGCTTCCACTGACGGACGTGTCCTCTGCACCCGCCCACACAGCGAAGCCACGGCTGACAGATCAGCGTGGGATCAGAGCTACCGCTGCTGGAGGAGATCATTTCGGATCGCCTGTAGAAGAGGTATGTATGTACGTTTTTTCTTTTCTGGGCTAGAGAGGTTAGTGTTAGAATGTTGGTGGCTATAGATGCAGGGATTTTAGTTTTTGCATAGACTATTAAGCGCCACGTACTTTCTGCCAACCTTAGGCGTTTCCCTACACTAGAAACGCATATGCCGACCAGATATTGTTCTATAGCTTCATAGCTGTATATCTGCCGTGTGAAATCTAAGGTGCTCCTGCCTCTGACAGCTCAGTCTCAGGAGATTTGGAGAGAGATTTGGCAATATCACTGTGCCGTTTTCCTTGCTGGAGGCTCTGACATGAGGAGGCAAAGCCCCGCCTCTACCAAGATGGCCTCCCCCATACAGACTAGGTCTTGCAGAACAAGACATGGTAAGTCAGTTATGGGGAAAAGCTAAAAGGAGACCACAGGGAATACTGGTGACTAGTCTTCTGACTGCATTTTTTTTTAATGGGATCGATGAATGGAGGGGACGGACTTTTAATCATCTACCCATCCTTCATTCATAGATTGTTTACATCCATAGGAACTGCAGACTCTCAGGATGTAGGACATCATTTGCCAAGGCCAGAAACCAAGAAGTAGCTGAAGAACATTTTTTATAAATATATAGTTTTGAATGCAAGCCGTATTTCCTCACCGTGGATAGCCAGCATGGACAGCCGCATGCACCTCCAAGCCAACAGAACCAACGGATCTTCATTCCTATTGTCGCTGAGATCTGGAAAGCCGGACATGTCGTTGACATCATTCATCAGGATGAAGTGGGTCAGGAATGCGTCGTACTGCCGGGAAATGAGGTCGACCACGGCCCCGGACACGCAGGTGATGTAGCTGTCGAAGTGAATCCGCTCCAGCGGTATGCTGGGCTTCAAGATCCGGAGCATGTCGTCGCTTTTGACGTCGAACGCCATCATGTAGACCCGGAGGTTGGTGCTGTTCTGGGTCAGGGCCTTCCAGTCCTCGTCGTCCGGCATCTTGTCGAGGGTTTTACTCTTCAGGGAAGTGCTGTGGACCAGGAGGGACAGTCGATGCAAAGGCACGTGGTTGTTGTTGGCCAACACCCTGGCCATTTCCGCCGTGAAGTCGCAGAAGTCCAGGGCCAGGGAGCGCAGGTTGACGAAGCGCTCCAGCTCCACGGCGGTGATTAAGGTGGTGCTGGCGGGAGAGTGGTTATCCAATAAACTGACATGTTCTAAGGTGCTGGCGACTGGATTGGACAGGGAGGCCAAGGAGGTGGGGGTGACTATCTCCAGCATGAACCCGCAGGACAGCCACTTCAACTGCCGGCTGTTCGCCAAAATCTCCTCGAAGAGCTGCTGGATCCTGCAATGACAAAACCCCAATTTAATGACCTTCAGACAAAAAAAAGGACCGTCCCTGAATCTCCCCCCTCCTCCAAGGCTGCTGACGTATGATATACGTCAGTCACCATCACCGACGTATGGGATACGTCAACAGCAATGGGGGTTTTTACACACGTTGGGTTTGATTTACTAAATCTGGAGGGTGCAAAATCTGATGCAGCTGTGCATGGCAGCCAATAAGCTTCTAAACTTCAAACTTCTTCAATTAAGCTGTGACAAAAAAAAGAACCTGGAAGCTAATTAGTTTCCGATTTTGCACTCTCCAGTTTTACGTAAACCAAGCCCATTGTGTATATCTGACAAGCCGGTTGTGAGCTGTCAGAAGAATTGCTTCCACACCCCTCTGGAACTTTCGCCCAAACCGCCATGTTTCCCAGGGCTCTACGCTGCCATCTGCAGACCTGGGACCGGCATAACAGGCGCCGGGGTAGACAGGACAGAGACCAGCGAATGGCTGCTTTATGATCTCTCCAACCTAGCAAGAACCCGGAAGTGACCTATATTAATTACAGCACTTCCGGGTTCAGCTGTCACTTTCTTCTGCCGCTGTGGTCGGGGAAGAAGCTAAGAAGGAGTGCAATCTGTGCTCCATTACCTCCAATGGAGGTCAGCGAGACATCAGGGGTCTAAAAAGACTCAATAAAAGAGAACCCGTCTAAACAATACGCAAGACAAAAATACTTTATTTTTTACTAAAAAGAGTAAAAAAAAATTAAAAGCCAAACCCAAACCCTTAAAGTAGAACTAAAGGCAAAACCTTTTTTTGGATTTTTTTTTTTAGGAGCACCTTCTTACATTGACAGGACTAATCTGTGTACCACATGAGCGCCTACTGTAGCCAGTCTGTGGGAGCCAGAATTCTTGTTGGTTGGTAGGAGGATCAAATACTTATTTTACTCACTAAACCGCAACTCAATTCATAACCTTTGTATCGTTGTGTTTTTTCTGGATTTTTAGTTGATAAAAATTTTAGACCCTTCATTTCAGATAGAGAAATCTGTTCTCTTATCGGTTTCGTCTTTGAACCTTGGCCGTGTCCTGAAGAAGCCTAACTGCGAAACGCGTAGACGCACAAAAAACACAGATGCATATATGCTACGATTTTTACCCTTTTGATAATATTGTGTGGAATGTATTTCTTCAATAAATTTGATTGTTTATAGTATTTTTCTTCTCCATTGTTTCTTAGCCTATAAAGTCCGCCCTTTTGGTAAAACTCAGTAGCACCCCCTTCCGTCTCCTCTATATTTACGGACGTGGCTATTTTAGTGCACTTTTTTCTCTTATTTATGTAAGTGGGCAAACTTACACAATCTGCAGGGGATCAAATAATTTTCCCCGTTGTATGCAACATTTATCGCAATCAACGTTTTCATGTGTTAATTGTGACGTCAAATTTCGATTCAGTTTTAGTCTTTTGACTAAAATGGCGTTTTATTTGTATTGTAGTCATCTGATTGGCAAGAATGTCACCACTGTATATAAAACCAATAGTGAGCACCCCCTGCGATGGGGCCGGTATACCCTGCTATCATTACCCCCCCCCCCAGCACACACACTTACTGTCGGACCTTCTTGCTCCCGGGATCCACTTTATTTAAATACGGGCTGGTGACGGCGCCATTCTGCTGCAAAATACTGATGTCTCCAACAAGGCTCAGCTTCTGAAGGTTCCTGTAGAGGAAAGGACATGTTACCCCCAAATAAAGAATGCCAGCGCCGAAACATCTGCACCGTCATATACCAGGCTGCACAAGCAACAAGCAGGGAAGATCGGGGAGCCCGGATGTGAGCAGTGGGCGGGCTCTTGGGAGGAGTTATGCAGGTATCAAAATACCTCGATGAGCGGGCATCAGTCTGGAGGAGTAGGTCTAGATGGGCTGGTATTTGCCGTTTGGAACCTGATCTTATTCTGCTGCAGTTTCATTTACAGGTCTCCTCCGCAGTCCCTCCATGCGACTGAACAGTGAAAAGAGAAGCAGTACCCATCCTCTCCAACACTCTGCTCTCCCCTTCTACTACACAACTGATTGTGCTGCTTTTCCCTCCCCCTTTCTGAGCTCTGCTGTACAGTAGACTGCAGGAAAAGTCAAACCCTGCTACTTATATTGATTGGATTAACCCCTTTATGCCTAAACCTTTTTTCTGACACTTGTTGCTTACAAGTTAAAAATTTGATTTTTTTTGTTAGAAAATTACTAAGAACCCCTCAAACACACACACTGTATCTCCCAAAAGTAAGTACACCCCTCACATTTTTGTAAATATTTTATTATATATCTTTTCATGTGACAACACCGGAGAAATGACACTTTGCGGGGGAAACTCTGCCACCACCTATAGAAGTGATCTTGCTGCGAATCCACCGGGACCACTTTTATCAGAAAGCCGGCCGCCTAAGGAAAAAAAAAAAAACAAAAACAAAAAAAAAAAAAAAACTCTATACCGGGGTTATGGCATCTGGCTGCAGCCATAACGCCGATATTTAATGTCAAAGTCGTATCGTACATTCCCAGGTAGGTGGTCGGCAAGTGGTTAATGACGTATTAACGAGGTCCCGTGAGACCACGGGGGACGGGTTTGGGAATAAATGCTGCAAGCATGCTCCCGTTCTGTCGAAGTTCCCCCAACACACACACACGATATCCTACATTAGCCGAGAGACGAGCGGCTTTATACGGCACCAACCACTGCATAGCATCACACGGGAAACCTCGCCATGCGTCATTAACTGCGGATTGTTGCTATGGGAACAATACACACTGTACCTGCAGGGAAACATCACAGCAACTCTTTTAGGGGAGGGGGGGAGGGGACATCTATATCTACCCATAGGGTGCCAGCATGGTGCCATTGGAGCAAAAAAAACAAGGTGAGGATGTGAATAGGGAGGGGGCGGGGCACAACTCTGATTAGGAGTAAGCCCATCCTCAGCATGGCTACCACACTGACATAGTGATACAAAGTATCAGAGGTCACCCCATACAATATCTATCGGACAACAGCCGGTATAGCGGGGAAGGGGGCCCTTCTGGCTTATAGAACTAAAAGGCCAAGAATCTCTATAAAGAATTCCCAAGACGAAGATTAGTTCAAATATCTAACGTAGGGCAGCTTGGCTCAAATAAACTATCCAGATGCCACCCATTGTGATGTCATCCACCCCTCCTCTCTACCTCAGCCAGAGAGTATCTTGTATTCAAACTCATCTCATTCCTGGAGTTCTTCTTTGAGTTGTTTAAACAGGTGGAGTCCAGTGAGGGCTTAAAGGGTAAGTTCACCTTTCATGAAACAAAAAGGTTAACTTCAAATAGCCTGGCCACCCCCTCACACACAACGGACATGATGCCCCGTGCTTTTCAGTATATTGGTAAGTACACAGCCCCAGAGGGCGTATCCAATGTAATGGTTGCAATGGCAAACGCTCATTGGTCAAGCAGCACATCTGAGATGGCTTCTTTGGTAAAGCGTTCTAGAAGAAAGAAGTGCATCTCATTGGTCAAGTGAAGTCAGATGGTCTCGCTGACTGATGAGCACTTGCCATTGCGAGCATTTTGATGGGTACTCACTCTGGGGCCAAGTATTACGATGTATGGAGGCTACACCGGCAGCACGGATTCAAGGGGGGTGGGTGGGATACTTGGAGTTCCTCTTCCTTTTTTGGGAAAATGTGAAGGAACTTTAAAAATATTCCGCCCATCCCTCTAGATCCTGCGCTGCCAGTGTAGTGGTCTGTACACCATACCCCGCAATACACAGTCCTGGGGTGAGTGTTCATCGTAATGCTTATGCCATGTGACTGCTGACCAATGAGAAGCATGTCTGAGGAATCTTCCTGTAAGATGTCCCAGAAGAAAGAGGTGCTTCTCATTGATTTTCGATGGATACTTTCTCCATGTGGTTCCCTACAGCAGCAGCATGGGGCATTATGGCCATTTTGTGTAGTGAGTCCGGAGGGGTGGCCAGGATATTTGGAGTCAGTTCACTTTTTCAGACCTCTCTCTCTTTGGTCCTGTTCATCTCCAGAGGTCTAGTCAACGATCGTCTGTACTACCAACTCACCAATAACAACCTTCCTGAGCCCTTACAGTCCAAATTTCAACCACATGGAAAGCGCCCGTCTAAAAACCACTAACCACCACTCCATACTTGTACATACTTGCTGCCTTTGACACAGTTGACCACTCCACTTCCTTGGCCTCCAAGACTCGGCTCTCCTATCCCAGCACACCTTCAACTTCATCTCCTCTTTCCATTGTGTGCCCCCAAGGCTCTGTCCTCAGACCCCTTCTATGTTCTATCTAAACTTCTTTCAGTTGATGGCCTTCCATGTCCCCAACACCAACTCTATGCTGATGACACCCAACTCCACCTTCTCTGCTCACCCCATCATCTCCTCCCACATCACTATGGCTGTCCCACCACTTCCTAAAATTCCATCTTTCCAAAACAGAGCTCCTATTTCCTCTCCCCCGTGCTGCCTCCTGCAACTTTTCCATTGAGATCAACAACTATTCTTCCTTCTCATACCAGGGTGCTAGGTGTAATCCTGGACTCCGACCTCTCCTTTTCGACCCACATCCAATCACTGTCCAAATCTTGCAGCCATCACCACTGTGACATTTCCAAAATACGACCCTTCTTAACCAACACCAAGATACCAATCCAATCCCCGATTATCTCTCACCTCCACTATACAACTTCCTTCGAATAGACCGACCTCTACACAGGAACCCCTTTCCTGCAGTCTATTGTGAATGCTGCTGCCAGATTCTTCTACCTTACCAACCACGCAGTGCCCTGCACCCCCCTCTGCCAATCCCTTCACTGGCCTCCTCTCACTCAGTGTCCACCACCCCTCTCTGCCAATCCCTCCACTGGCCTCCTCTGTATCCTCCACCCCCCTCTGCCATTTCACCCACTGGCCTCCTCTGTATCCTCCACCCCCTTTGCCAAATACTCAGTGTCCTCTACCCCTCTCTGCCAATCCCTCCACTGGCCTCCTCTGTATCCTCCAACCCCCTCTGCCAATCCCTTCACTGGCCTCCTCTCACTCAGTGTCCTCCATCCCTCTCTGCCATTTCACCCACTGGCCTCCTCTGTATCCTCAACCCCCTTTGCCAACTACTCAGTGTTCGCCACCCCTCTCTGACAATCCCTCCACTGGCCTCCTCTGTATCCTCCACCCCCCTCTGCCAATCCCTCCACTGGCCTCCTCTGTATCCTCCACCCCCCTCTACCAATCCCCCACTGGTCTCCCCTCCTCTCTGCCAACCCCTCCACTGGCCTCAGTGTCCACCACCCTCTGCCAATCCCTTCACTGGCCTCCTCTCTGTGTCCTTCACCCCTCTCTGCCATCCACCTATTGGTCTCCTCTCAGGGTCCTGCACCCCTCTCTGCCAACCCCTCCACTGTCTTCCTCTTAGTGTCCTCCACCCCCTCCTCTGCCAATCCCCCCCAGGGCCTCCACTCCTCTCTGCCAACCCACTCATTTGCCTCTTCTGTGTCCTCCACCCCCCTTTGCCAATCACTTCACTGGCCTCCTCTCGGTGTCCTGCACCCCTCTCTGCCTATCCCTCCACTGGCCTACCCTGTATGCTCCACCCGCTCTGCCAACCCCTCCACTGGCCTCCCCCCAGTGTCCTTCACCCCTCTCTGCCAATCCCCCCACTGGACTCCCCTCAGTGTCCGCCACCCCTCTCTGCTAACCCCTCAGTGTCCTTCACCCCTCCACTGCCAATACCCCACTGGTCTCCCCTCAGTGTCCTCCACTCCTCTCTGCCAAACCATCCACTGGCCTCCTCTGTATCCTTCACCACCCTCTGCAAATCCCTTTGCTGGCTTCCACCCCTCCACTGGTCTCCCCTCAGTGTCCTCCACCCACCTCTGCCAATCCCTTCACTGGCCTCCTATTTGTGTCCTCCACCCCCCCCCTATGCCAATCCCTTCACCCTCCCCATGCCAATCCCTTCACTGGCCTCCTCCACTGGCCTCCTCTCTGGGCCCTCCACCCCTCCATGCCAATCCCTTCACTGGCCTCCCATCAGTGTCGTCCACCCCTCTCTGCCAATCCCTTCACTGGCCTCCTCTCTGTGCCATCCACCCCTCTCTGCCGACCCCTCCACTGGCCTCCCATCAGTGTCCTCCACCCCTCTCTGACAACCCCTCCCCTGGCTTCTGATCACCCAATAAATTAACTACTGTAGAAGGGCAGCTTGTGCAAGCACAGCGATGTACTGCTATAGCACGTTGCTGCCCACTTCCTGGTTTAGGGCAGCGACAAATGCTGGGATTGTACACAGCGTGTCTGTCAGCAGGTCCCAATTAATGATTCATGGCTGAGACGTACTGATCGGCTGTGTCCAATCACAGCACAGAGCTCTGTGTTGTCAGAGGGAACGATCTTGCCTAGTTAAAGCAGCACATATTACACATAGCTAGGCACACAGTTAACCCTTTGATCACCCCTGATGTTAACCCCTCCCCAGCCAGTGTCATTAGTACAGTGACAGTGTATAGTGTTATCACTGTATTAATGTCACTGGTGATGTCAGTTACTCAGTTCCCACCCAGCACCAGTTAGTGTCAGATTGTCTGCTGCACTATCACATTGCCAATAGAAGTTGCTGATCACCGCCAATACTAGTGTGTAAATATTTTAAAAAGTAAAAAAAAAAAAAAAAAAAAAAGTCCTCACCTGTCGCCCCGATACATCTCTATGGAAGAGGTGGGGTCAGTGTTGGTAAGGGGGGGGGGGGGGGGGGAGGAGGGGTGTCCTCACCTGTTCCCCATACATCTCAATGGGTAAGGGCGTGTGTTCTTACCGGTTCCCTCATACATACCTATGGGGGAGGCGGGGTCAGGCCCGGGTAAGGGCGTGTGTTCTTACCGGTTCCCTCATACATCCCTATGGGGAGGCGGGGTCAGGACTGGGTAAGGGGGTGTGTTCTCACTGGTCCCCTCATACATACCTATGGGGGAGGCGGTGTCAGGACTGGGTAAGTCGGCGTGTCCTTGTCTGTTTCCCCCATTCATCTCTATTGGGGAGGAGGGGTCAGGACCAGTTAAGGGGCGTCCCTATGGGGAGAGGTGGGGTCCAGGACTGGGTAAGGGGGTGTGTCCTCATCTGCTGCCCTGATACATCCTAATAGAGAAGGGGGGGGGGGTCAGGGTTGATAAGGGGGTGTGTTCTCACCCCTTTTAGGATACATCTCTATGGGGGGAGGCGGGGTCAGGACTGGGTAAGGGGGTGTGTCCTTACCTGCTGCTCAGATACATCTCTATTAGGGTGGATTTGATTTAAATCATAATTTTTAAAGAGTAACTCATCTCTGTCCCGCAGCGGCTCACCGACAGTCTCATTCACTTTAATGGGACGGCTGGTGATTGGGCGGTGACACAACAAGGGGAGGGACGTGGCGGCAGGTACTACCATGATGGATCTGAAGTGACCGATGCTCTTTAAATGTAAGGACTCATTGTTGCTGGTAGTTCGAATCTTTAATATTTGCAAACAAAATGAAGGTTTCCTATTCAGAATAATAAGCTGTCAGGTTAGTAAAACAGAGATATCAGAACAGATTCAATCATACAGTTTGTAGTGTACATAGATGTGCAAAACAATGGGATAAAGAAATATTCCTGAACGTTGTTTTATCTCATGATTACTGTGACATTACTTGAATACATCAATGCAGTGCATGTTATCTCAGCTTGCAGAGCTTGGATTCATTGAATGAGTTTACCAAAAATGTAAATATTGCAGAATTATACAGGCTCATGCTACACAACTAAGCTCCATTTCGTGCTGAAAAAACTAAATGATTAATGTATCCTAAAATAGAAAATTATCTTTAGATAGATTTTTTACTCCAAAAGCATTTTATTAAAATAAATTTGATAAAAATCATTGATTTTTATCCACCCTGATCTCTATGGGGGAGGAGGGGTCTGGACCAGGTAAGGGGGGAGGCGGGGTCAGGACTGGGTAAGGGGGCGTGTCCTTATCTGCTGCCTTGATACATCCTATGGGGGAGGCGCATGATTGAGGGGGCATGTCCTCACCTATACATCCCTCTAGGGGAGGTGGGGTCAGGACTGGGTAAGGGGGCATGTCCTCATCCATATTTATTCCTATAGGGGAGGAGGGGTCAGGACAAGGTAAGGGGCATACCTATGGGATGGGGGGGGGGGGGGGGGGGGGGGAGGTGGGTCAGGGGGTGTGTCCTCACCTGCTGCCCTGATATATCTCTATGGGGGAGGAGGGATCAGGACCAGGTAAGGGGCGTTCCTATGGGGGTGGGTGAGGAGTGGGTAAGGGGGCGTGTCTTCACCTGCTGCCAAGATACATCCCTATGGGGGAGGCGGGGTTATGATTGAGGGGGCGTGTCCTTTCTATACATCCCTATGGGGGTGGGGTTATGATTGAAGGGGCATGTCCTCTTCCTATACATCCCTATGGGGGAGGCGGGGTTATGATTGAGGTGGCGTGTCCTCATACATCCCTATGGGGGAGGAGAGGTTATGATTGAGGGGGCGTGTCCTATTCCAATACATCCCTATGGTGGAGGCAGGGGTTATGATTGAGGGGGTGTGTCCTCTTCCTATAAATCCCTATGGGGAGGTGGGGTCAGGAACGGGTAAGGGGGCCTGTCTCACCTGCTGCCCAGATACATCCCTATGGGGAGGCGGAGTTATGATTGAGGAGGCGTGTCCTAATACATCCTTATGGGGGAGGCAGGGTTATGATTGAGGGGCGTGTCCTTTTCAATACAACCCTATGGGGAGATGGGAATATGATTGATGGGCGTGTCCTCTTCTAATACATCCCTATGGGGTTATGATTGAGGGGGCGTGTCCTCTTTCAATACATCCCTATGGGGAAGGAGGGGGTTATGATTGAGGGGGCATGTCCTCTTTCAATACATCCCTATGGGGAAGGAGGGGGTTATGATTGAGGGGGCGTGTCCTCATTCAATACATCCCTATGGTGGAGGAGGGGGTTATGATTGAGGGGGCGTGTCCTCTTCCAATACATCTCTATGGTGGAGGAGGTTATGATTGAAGGGGCATGTCCTCTTCCTATACATCCCTATGGGGGAGGCGGGGTTATGATTGAGGTGGCGTGTCCTCATACATCCCTATGGGGGAGGAGAGGTTATGATTGAGGGGGCGTGTCCTATTCCAATACATCCCTATGGTGGAGGCAGGGGTTATGATTGAGGGGGTGTGTCCACTTCCTATAAATCCCTATGGGAAGGTGGGGTCAGGAACGGGTAAGGGGGCCTGTCCTCACCTGCTGCCCAGATACATCCCTATGGGGAGGCGCAGTTATGATTGAGGAGGCATGTCCTAATACATCCTTATGGGGGAGGCAGGGTTATGATTGAGGGGCGTGTCCTTTTCAATACAACCCTATGGGGAGATGGGAATATGATTGATGGGCGTGTCCTCTTCTAATACATCCCTATGGGGTTATGATTGAGGGGGCGTGTCCTCTTTCAATACATCCCTATGGGGAAGGAGGGGGTTATGATTGAGGGGGCATGTCCTCTTTCAATACATCCCTATGGGGAAGGAGGGGGTTATGATTGAGGGGGCGTGTCCTCATTCAATACATCCCTATGGTGGAGGAGGGGGTTATGATTGAGGGGGCGTGTCCTCTTCCAATACATCTCTATGGTGGAGGAGGTTATGATTGAAGGGGCATGTCCTCTTCCTATACATCCCTATGGGGGAGGCGGGGTTATGATTGAGGTGGCGTGTCCTCATACATCCCTATGGGGGAGGAGAGGTTATGATTGAGGGGGCGTGTCCTATTCCAATACATCCCTATGGTGGAGGCAGGGGTTATGATTGAGGGGGTGTGTCCACTTCCTATAAATCCCTATGGGAAGGTGGGGTCAGGAACGGGTAAGGGGGCCTGTCCTCACCTGCTGCCCAGATACATCCCTATGGGGAGGCGCAGTTATGATTGAGGAGGCATGTCCTAATACATCCTTATGGGGGAGGCAGGGTTATGATTGAGGGGCGTGTCCTTTTCAATACAACCCTATGGGGAGATGGGAATATGATTGATGGGCGTGTCCTCTTCTAATACATCCCTATGGGGTTATGATTGAGGGGGCGTGTCCTCTTTCAATACATCCCTATGGGGAAGGAGGGGGTTATGATTGAGGGGGCGTCCTCTTTCAATACATCCCTATGGGGAAGGAGGGGGTTATGATTGAGGGGGCGTGTCCTCTTTCAATACATCTCTATGGTGGAGGAGGTTATGATTAAGGGGGCGTGTCCTCTTCCAATACATCCCTATGGTGGAGGCAGGGGTTATGATTGAGGGGGTGTGTCCTCTTCCTATAAATCCCAATGGGGAGGTGGGGTCAGGACCGAGTAAGGGGGCGTGTCCTCACCTGCTACCCAGATACATCCCTATGGGGAGGCGGAGTTATGATTGAGGAGGCGTGTCCTTATACATCCTTATGGGGGAGGCAGGGTTATGATTGAGGGGCGTGTCCTTTTCAATACAACCCTATGGGGAGATGGGAAGATGATTGAGGGGGCATGTCCTCTTCTAATACATCCCTATGGGGTTATGATTGAGGGGGCGTGTCCTCTTTCAATACATCCCTATGGGGAAGGAGGGGGTTATGATTGAGGGGGCGTGTCCTCTTTCAATACATCCCTATGGGGAAGGAGGGGGTTATGATTGAGGGGGCGTGTCCTCTTTCAATACATCCCTATGGGGAAGGAGGGGGTTATGATTGAGGGGGCGTGTCCTCTTTCAATACATCCCTATGGGGAAGGAGGGGGTTATGATTGAGGGGGCGTGTCCTCTTTCAATACATCTCTATGGGGAGGCGGGGGATATGATTGAGGGGGCGTGTCCTCTTCCAATACATCCCTATGGGAGAGGCGGGGTCAGGACCGGGTAAGGGGGGCGTGTCCTCACCTGTTGCCCCGGATACTGCTCAGCACACATTGGACCAGCTCCAGGTAGGTCCTGATGACGTCAGCCCATCTCTCGGAGAGGTGTGGCTCCCCCTGCTGGTCGGTGGTGGGTGGTGAAGCTCCCCCGGCTCCTCCGCTGCTCTCGGCGCCCACGGCCAGGTAATTATCGGCGGCGAACTCCACCCGCAGCTCCCGCACGAAGCCGCCGCACCTCCGCAGGAGGAAGTCGAGGCGCGGCCGCTCGGCCAGGGAGAGGCGCAGGCTGAGGCGGAGCTCGGGCCACAGAGCCGGGTAGAAGAGACATTCCCGCCAGTGAGAACAGGCCAGGGAGGCCCGGAGCCGGTCCGGGGCCGGCAGGAAGGAGAAGATATGAACGACCAGCTCGCTGGGGAGGGACGAGGCTCCCACACCCCCGCACAGAGCCATCAAGACACACAACCCGGAGAGCGCCGCCCGCGGCCAGCACTCCGCTCAGCAACAACAACAACTCCGCCCACACAGGAGGCGGGGCTTCACAGGAACCGTCCATCGGGACACGGGAGGGGGGTGTGTGCTTCACTACATTCACTTCAATCAACGCCCTCCCACCCCGGCACACACAAACCGCCTTCATTCCACCAATACCAGACCTTCTACCACCGACTGCAGGCGGCGACCCCGCTTCTCACCGCCGCCCAGACCCCCTTCAAAAAACCGGACACCCCTCTATTTACACATGGTATCTTCCGTCATCACTGGCTCTACTGTCGGGCGATACCATGTTACCAAAATAGTGGGGATACGCTGCTTTTTCTGACCCAAAAAATTACCGACAGCTGACGGTTTTAGACCCATTAAAACTAAAATAATCAGTTTCTTTGAATACCTCGTCATAAAGTCCTTACATGTTCTTAAAAATACACTCTACAGACATGGTACGTTCCTGTCATGGCGGTCATCATCACGCTGTGGTGTTGGAATGTTCCACTGTGACGCGGAGGGGTGTAATAACGCGATGTTTTTGTTCTGGCAGGTTCGTTTTGACAAAACGGCTCAGACCTCCCCCCTACGTGTTAAGCGGCGTTCTAATACGTCATAATCACAACGCTTCCGCTCCTAAGTAGTCATTTTACACCGAAATTAAAATAGTCACCCCCTTTTTGCAGATGTGGTATAGTCCGAGAAGGCAATGGCCGTGGAGACTGCGTTGTTAGGTCATACCATTCTCCGTCCGCATGGGGGTGTTCATACAGTGTTTACCGAGACGTCAAAGGAGCTTTCCTGTAGTGGA
This sequence comes from Lithobates septentrionalis, assembly GCA_037952835.1. NCBI lineage: Eukaryota > Metazoa > Chordata > Amphibia > Anura > Ranidae > Lithobates > Lithobates septentrionalis. The sequence continues at coordinate 751,833 of JBBDGP010003421.1, read as the reverse complement.
GGCCTCGAGTTGGTGAAAACAGGGGGGGGCGTGACCGCGGGACTCCCCCATGTGTGGGTGGTACGGTCCGACACGGGCGAATGCTGCAGCTGATGGGGTGGTTAAGGGGCAACTCTACCAGTTTAGTTTGTTTATTTTTCATTGATGTATACTTTGTTTTCATTTTTATATTTAATATTTTATTTTTTTTATTTATTCATTGCATTTCATTTTTATTTAACATTTTATTAATTTTGTAAAGCGTTGCGCAAACTGTTGGAGCTATATAAATCGTGTATTATAATAATAATATGTTTTTCTTGTATGTTTTATTTATTTTTTTTGTTTTCATTTATTTGTGTTATTTCATTTTATGTATTTATTTATTTTTATTATTTTGTAATGATTTTTTTTATATTTTTATTTTTGTATTTTATTTTATGTATTTATTTTTATTATTTATATTTTTATTCATTATTTAATTTTTTAATCATTTGGTTATATTTTTATTTTTGTATTTATTTTTATTATTATTTTTTTTTATGATTTTTGTTTATATTTTTGTATTATTTATTTTATGTATTTTTTATTATTTATATTTTTATTTATTATTTTATTTTTGTCATATTTTATTTTATGTATTTGTTTACTTTTATTATTTATATTTTTATTATTTTATTTTTATAATGATTTTTTTATATTTTTATTTTTGTATTATGCATTTTATGTATTTATTTATTTTTATTATTTATATTTTTATTTATTATTTTATATATTGATTTTTTATATATATATTTTTTTGTATTATTTATTTTTTATTTCTATTTTTTTTTAAATTTAATATGTATTTTTTTTTCATTTATTTAATATGCTATATAATTATTTATGTATTATTTTATTTATTTATGTATTATTCTATCATTATTTTCATTTGAATTCATTTTTATCATTTTATTTTTTTTAAGTATAACTAAAGGCGAAACTATTTTTTTTGTTGTTTTTTTGTGTTGGATAGAGTGGAGATGGATTAGAACCCCTGTCAGTTTTTAATGCTCTCTGTATTTGTCCTGTATAATGTAAAATAATGATAGAATAATACATAAACAAATAAAATAATACATAAATAATTATACAGCATATTAAATAAATGAAAAAAAAATTACATATTAAATTAAAAAAAATAGAAATAAAAAATAAATAATACAAAAAAAATCTCTATAAAAAAATCTATATATAAAATTATAAATAAAATTATAAATAATAAAAATAAATAAATACATAAAATGCATAATACAAAAATAAAAATATAAAAAAAAAATTATAAAAATAAAATAATAAAAATATAATATAATTGTCATTGAATGTGAAAGAGAAAATCCTTTGATGCCCTTACAATCACACACACACACACCTGGGCTTCCTGGCACCTGTCTGCGGAGTGCGATGAACTGGGGGTGCGGCCCAACTTGAAGCGCTCCAATCCCTCTCTGATTAAAGTGATTGTAAACCTCAGACATGAAATCTGAATGAAGCACCATCCCTCTATAGTGTGTACTTGTCCCAGTCCAGAGCACTAAAGCGTCGTTTCTGTCTGCTGCCTCCTTCCTCTGCTATCAGCATGAATCACTTCTGACAAGTTTTCCTGACACCAAGAGAAAAAAAGGTGACAGGAGAGGGAGCTCCACAGCTGATTGACAGCTCCAGCTCTGTTCCTGTGTGAAGGGGGGGTGGGTCCCTTCTCTCCAATCAGCTCTCAGAGCTCTCCTCACTGAGCTCTGCGGTGTGTAGTTTCTGCTCTCTGCCCCCTTTTTTCTGAAAGCTGCAACAAGCTTTATAAAATTCTGGACGTTGACATAGATGTAGAATAGAGGCGGCTGCTGATAAACAGGTACAACTTATGTAGGAGGATTTTTTTTTCATCTCTGTGTATCACCTGAGGCCGGTCACTACACTGCCCTTTCCTTCTCTCTTCTTTTCTCTTTTCTCCCCTTCCTTCTTCTCTTTCCTCCCCTTCCTTCTTCTCTTTTCTCCCCTTCCTTCTTCTCTTTTCTCCCCTGTCCTTTCTTTCTCTCTTCTCTTTTCTCCCCCTCCCTTTCCTCAACATGAGGGGGGGGGTGCTTTGGGGGCAGGGGGAGGCTCCATGTTGATGAGGACAAGGGCCTCTTTCCAAAAACCATGGATGGTGGTTGTGGGGGTCCCAACTTTTATTTATTCAAGTACAGTGAGTGACCTCATCATCCCCTCCCTCCTCGTCACTGGAGCAAACTTGGCAGTATGCTGCAGCTGGGGGGAACATAACTGCTAGTTTTTTGTCCATCTGAGGCACCCCCTCTCTCTACAGGCTCACGTTACTCCCTTCCTCAACCTGGGAACCAACATTGGAGCCTTCAATTTGCTGCACATCCTCCAGCAGCATGTAACCGACACTATGGTTGAATAATTCTGGTGACTCCATCGTGCATGTTGGTGGGGCTACGGAATGAGTAACTGTGGACAAGGTGGAATAGGTTGCTTTGGCAGCTGCATTGGAAGGCAAACTTCTCTGAGCCTGGGTGACAGAGGATGAGGAGGATGAGGACGGCTTAGTTATACACTCCACCAACTCTTCTGCATGTTGTGGCTCAATAACATAGCCAGCAGCCGAAAAAAAGGACAAGCGTGCAGAGGATGCAACATGTCCGCGACCACCACTTTTCACTGTAGACACAGAGGCTGCTTGCCCTCTTTTAGTGGCCTGTGAGCGTCTGCCTCTCCTTGGTGGCCTTCCAGGGATTTTTTATACCGCACTACACTGTATTATGTACTCTGCACTGCACTATATACTAGACATGTGCAATTCGTTTAGTTCCGAATTCGTTTTTTAACGAGATTTGACAAATTTGTTACTTCGGAAATTTCGCCAGCACGCATTCAGCTGCACCTCAACTCCCGGGAGAGATACCTGTTGGTCTTGGCTCTGTACCTGTCATGTCCCACTGTACCATTCACATGTAAGTGTTTTAGGCTGACCCACCCCTCTTTCGCTGCTAGTATGAGATACCAGTTAGACTCACTATATGTTGTATTACATTTTTTAGAAATCCCTGATCATCTGGCCCCTGATGAGTTTCGGACATTTGGGATACAAACATATGTTTACAGTACAACATCTCAAGAACAATTATCATGGTTTTTTTATATACTATATTACCTATTTCTTTCGTTGTGCTGTGGTATTGTTATTTGTACATTTATGTAATCTTTGTACATGCACTAATCTTTCAACGAGACCACTATGTGGCGCCAAGCTGTATGTACCCTTGATGCCGATCGCATATGCACATATACATGTGTTGTGATTTTTGAAATGATATTTATTACAATGTCTTTCTCTACAGTATGTGGTTCTGTCTTGAATTGTTTTTATGCATGTTACTTAATTAATAAAATTGCACTGCTACCCCTGGTACCTGCACATTTTCCATGACCTCATTCAAAGTCCCAACTTTTATTTACTCTCGCATATAGGGATAGAGGCACTTCAGGTGCCTCATTTAAAGTCCCACTTCCCCTTTTCCCCCCCTCTCTTGACTCACTGTTTTGGGTACCTGAGAGAACAGAGGAGGAAAGGGAGGAGGAGGAGGAGGCACAACTCCATAGAGGCAGGATGTCCTCCAGGGTCCAGTTTAAGGGCAGCCATCCTATTGCATCGACCCACAGAGCTCCGCAGGTGCAGGGTGCTGCTGACTCTCCACTGACTTCCAAAAGTTCATTGGCATGGGCTTTTTTCAACACATGTGCAGTAGATCGCACCGTTGCTGTTTGCGATCTCTGAAGTGGATCAAGTGTGACCAGAACACTACTTGTTTGGGCACCACACGCTTGACAAGACATATGACGACCCACCATGCAGTCCGTTGGCAACAGCACCTGAAAGACCCACATCATTAAAAAAAGCTGATTTCTCCTTGCTCCTCATCTGGGATCTCAACCCCTACTATACCTCAAGTCCTTCTCAAAAACCTGCACTGAGAGGAAGGAAGGTATAGCAATAGGTGCCACAAGTACTTGCACCCAATCTGCCAGCAGTACAACACCTGTTGACTTCACCAGGCAAATTTCACTACCCCAGTTGCTGTAAAAAAGATACTGTCCCAGCCATCCACACGCTCAGTGTCTAAATGCTAGCTTGGCCAAATTGATAGCACTACAACTGCTGCTTTTTCAGCTGGTAGACTCTGCCCCCTTTCCTGAATTTGTGGAATGTGCGGTACCTTATGTAGTGATATAATATGTATAGTGGTAGTAGTATAGTAGTATCGTGGGTATGATAATTAATTAGTAAGTACTCTTCCGCAGCTCAGTGGCAAGTTCCAAAAAAAAAATGTATTTTCACAAAAGGCCATTCCAGCTCTATATCGTCATGTGGAAGGCAATGTTGGACAGGGCGGTCAGCAGTAAGGTTCACATTACCACTGACTCATGGTCCAGCAGGCATGGTCAGGGACATTACATTTCCTTCACGACGCACTGGGTAACTCTGCTGGCAGCTGGGAAGGATGCAGGACAGGGTTCAGTGTTGGAGCTTGTTCCGCCCCCACGCCTCCTAAAATCTGGTGGTGATTCTGCCACATCTGTCTGCTCCACCCCTCCTCTTCTTCTTTCTCTATGGCCTCTTCTGCTGAATTGTCCTCTGAACCAGCAGTGCTCCCTAAGCATTTAAGGGCTACGCAAGCAGTCAGGCTAAAAGATGCCATGGGTGCTTCAGTTGGTCTGTCTAGGGGACAGGAGCCACACTGGGGCAGAGATTCTGTCAGCTCTGCAAGGACAGGCTCAGAGGTGGTTGACGCCACAAAAGCTTGAGCCAGGAATGGTTGTATGCGACAACAGCACCAACCTTCTCCCCACCCTCGTACAGGGAGACTTGACACATGTTCCATGCTTGGCACACGTCCTGAATTTGGTGGTGCAGCATTTCCTGACCAGATACCCAGGCTTACAAGATCTTCTGAGGCAGGCCAGAAAAGTCTGTGGGCATTTCTGGTGGTCATACAATGCCAGTGCTCGGCTGACTGACATTCAAAGGGAATTCAACCTGCCTCATTTGTGACATGCCCACCAGGTGGAACTCAACATTGGCAATGCTGCACACACAGCAGAGGGTCATCAATGAGTACCTGTGTGACTATGACACCAGAACAGGCTCAGGGGAGCTTGGTACCTTTTCACCACGCCAGTGGCTACTGATAAAGGATGCATGCACTGTTCTGTCACCATTTGAGGAGACCACAAGGACGGTGAGCAGTAACAATGCATGCATCAGTGACACTGTCCCTCTAGTCTTCCTGCTGGAGCACGCGCTTCGTGGAATCATGGACAGGGCACTTGTAGCAGAACAGCGGGAGGAAGAGGAGGTCTTCCTTTCCTCTCAAGTCCCCCTTTATATAGATACCATTCCTGCGGGGCTGCCAAACACACAGGAGGAGGAGGAGAAGGATTGTGTCAGCATGGATGTAGAGGATGACATGCAGCAGTCTTCAAGGGATGGTTTTCAGTCCCCAGAAACCCAAGGAGTTGTACGTGGCTGGGAGGAGGTAGTGCCTGACAATGTCATCTTTAGTGACCCAGAGGACTCAGAATCTCATTCCTTTTCAAACTTACACTGCGTGGGCTCCCTGATTCTGCAAAGCCAGCGAAAAGACCCAGGGATTTGTGGTTTCAAGGAGAGGGATCATTACTGACTGGCAACCCTTCTTGATCCACGTTACAAGGGTAAAGTTGCAGAGCTTATCCTGCCTTCACAGAGGGAGCAGAGGATGAAACATCTTCAGAACGCCTTGAAGAAAACTTTGTGTAACGCCTTTCCAAGCCCCGGGAGGTTACCATTCTCTGGACAACGTGTTTCTGAGGCTTCAGAGGAAGATCGGTGGAGAAGGTGGCCGGCTGACCGATGCCTTTAAACAATTTTTAGGTCCTCAGCACCCAGGGCTTATAGGTTCAAGCTACCATCAGCAGCATCTGTATTATATGGTGCAGAAATATCTAGGCAAGAGCAGACTTGGAGACCTTTCCAACTGAGCATCCACTGGGTTACTGGGTCTTGAGGATGAACCACTGACCAGAACTTGCTCAATATGCAGTCGAGCTACTGGCCTGTCCGGCATCCAGCGTGCTTTCTGAACGGACATTCAGTGCTGCTGGAGGGTTTGTAATGGATCAAAGAATGGGCCTGTCCACAGAATCCGTTGATAGGCTGACATTTATCAAAATGAATTAGTCCTGTATCAGCAGCTATCTAGCCCCTGATGCTGATGTAACTGATTGAATTTGCTAGGGATCTGGGGTTCCTTGAAGATGGCCTGTGCTGCCTATCCTACTCCTGAATCTTGATTATGCTAGTTTACAACAATATTTTTGGTTTAGGGCACCAACAACACCCAAGGCCCAATTTTTCTGAACCTGTTTGACAGGGGCATGTTATTACAATTTGTTTACTAGTTTTTAACAGCAGGGCCCGTTCCTGCGCCCAACAAGAGTAACTGTGAGGGGCTACAGTTTTTAGGCACCACCAACACCCAAGGCCCAATTTTTCTGCACCTGCTTGACAGGGGAATGTTATTACGATTTTTTTATTATTTTTTAACAGCAGGGCACGTTCCCGCGTCCAACAAGAGTAACTGTGAGGGATTACAGTGTTCAGGCACCACTTGGGATGGGCGAACGGTTTGGGCCAAGCATAAGTTTGGCCTGAACATCGCCCATTCAGGTACTGACCTAACACCCAAACTTTCTGGGCACTTACTGAGATGTTCGCTCGCCGAGTGCACAGTCAATAGGCTGTTAAGTCTTCCCCACTGAGAGCTACATTTAAAAAAAAATATTGTACAACAATGAATGTAAATTTTGAAAAATTGGGGAAAAAAAACAGCGTTGGGGAGACCCTTTGGGTCTGGTTTGGATTTTAACCACTTCCCCACCGGCGCATTGTAAAATGACGTCAGCAGGAAAACTCCCTCCCTCCTGCAGCCCATCAGAAAACCCGAGTACCTATTTGCAGCCCATGCCTCATAGAATATATGTTGGGGTGTTTTCTTTCTAAAATTGGGTCATTTTGTGGATAATTCCACTGTCCTGGTGCTCCAGGACCTTCAAAAGTGTGATAGATAGGAATGAAATTAGATGTGTAATTTATGCTCCTAGAACACCTGAAGGTGCTCCCTGCATGTTGGGCCTCTCTATGTGGCCAGGCTGTGGAAAAGTCTCACACATGTGGTATCATCAGGAGGAGTAGCAGAATGTATTTTGGGGTGTAATTGGAAGTATGCATATGCTGTGTGTGAGAAATAACTTGTTCTGACAATTTTGTGTAAAAAAAAAAACAAAAAAAACAAAAAACAATTAATTTCTTCATTTTCCCAAGAAATGTGGGAAAAAATTACAAAATTACAACCTCAAAAACTCGCTATGCCTCTTACTAAATACATTGGACTATCTACTTTCCAAACAGGGATAATTGGGGGGGTATTTTTACTGTCGTGAGATTTCAGGGCCTCAAGAAATGATATAGGCCGTCAGTATATCGGGTTATGATTTTCACCATAGCTTGTAGACTCTATGGTGTCCTTTTATGAAACTGAGATCAGCGGCGATCCCGAGTCTCACCGCTGATCTCAGGTCATTACATTTGAGAATGCCTGAGAACTGAAAAGCGGTATTTTACCGCACTTTCATAAAAGGACACCTATAACTTTCACACAGACTAAATAATATCCACTAATTTGGGTTATTTTTACCAAAGATATGTAGCACTATAAATGTTGGCCCAAATTTATGAACAAAAAATACTTATTTCCCAAATTTTATAATAGAAAATAAAAAATTTTTTTTTTTTTTTTAATTTTTTTATATCGCAAAAAAAGAAAAAACCCAGGGGTGATTAAATACCACCAAAAGAAAGCTCTATTTGTGTGAAAAACATGATAAAAAATTGTTTGGGTACAGTGTTACATGACTGAGTAATTGTCATTCAAAACGTGAGAGCACTGAAAGTTAAAATTGGTCTGCGCAGGAAGGGGTAAATGTGCCCTGTATTAAAGTGGTTAAAGGGAACCCTATGACAGAATTAAGGAAAAAAAAAACGGCGTGGGGTCCCCCCCAAAACTCATACCAGGCCGTTTGGGTTTGGCATAGATCTTAAAGTGGTGTTCCGGCCGAAATGATACTTTTTAAATAAAAATACCCCTATAATACACAAGCCTAATGTATTCTAGTAAAGTTAGTCTGTAAACTAAGGTCTGTTTTGTTAGTTTATAGCAGTAGTTTTTTTTTTTTATAAACTTACAGCAGGCCGTGGCCATCTTAAGTGTGGGCATCTGAGGCCAGACTGTATTTCTTCCTGGATCTCATCCTTGCAGATCTCGCACATGCTCAGTGCAGCACAAGCGGTGTAATAGGTTTCAGGTCAGGTTTCCATAGCAACGGCAGTGTCAGAGGAAGTTGCCGCCTCTTCCCAGAAGGCATTGCAAACAGGAAATGAAGCGATGGGCCACGGCCAGAGAGGAGGAAGTGAAAAATGAATACAGCAGATATACAGTAGGTGCTGAGAAAAAAAATATCCAATTTGTTTACAGTGCACAGTAGTGAGGGATGCTGAAGAGTTGTAAAAGTGGGTGGAACTCCACTTTAAGGGGAGCTCCACGGCAAAATGAAAAAAAAATTGGCGTGCCCCCCATGCAGTTTTTTTCATTGATTTTTCATCTATATTGCCGGGACCCGGCAACACATGACAGCCGAGAGCAAGTGTAAATGACATGCTTTTCCTTTAGAAATGTAATTTTTGCTGCGGCATGTTCTACACATCGCACAGATGCATCACTTTATAGGCAGACTAAGGACCCCCCCCCCCCCCCCGGCACGATATTTAAAGGAATTTTTCATTTTTATTGTTTCACTTTAAGCATCATTAAAATCACTACTCCTGAAAAAAAGCATGTTTTAAAAACTTTTGTTTGCATTGATCCATGTCCCCTGGGGCAGGACCCAGGTCCCCAAACACTTTTTATGGCAACAGCTTGCATATTAGCCTTTAACATGAGGACTTTTGATTTTTCATGATCGTGTCCCATAGGCTTTAATAGGGTTCGCATAGTCCATTTAGCACAGCCATTTAGAGATGATGTCACCTTTGCTTGCTCGTTCGCTTCTTCCATCCACAGCTCTCTTATGCCAGCCGCCCGGCTCTTTCATGCCCACCCAGGTGTCTCGAGTCGGTCACCCCGCACCCACAGCCCAGCTGCAGAAAGGCCACCGCCCGGTAGTGGGCCGGGGGGGGGGGGCAGGTTAACGACCCCTGCTCTATATCCCATCTGATCAATGTTTATAAACAATGTAACTTTGTATCTCTCCATCTCCTGTCTAATCAATGTTTATAAACAGTGTTACTGTTACTTTGTATTCCTCTATATCCCATCTGAACAATGTTTATAAACAATGTTACTTTGTATCTCTCTATATCCCATCTGAACAATGTTTATAAACAGTGTTACTTTGTATCCCTCTATATCCCATCTGATCAACATTTATAAACAATGTTACTTTGTATCTCTCCATCTCCTGTCTGATCAATATTTATAAACAATGTTACTTTGTATCTTTCTATCTCCTGTCTGATCAACGTTTATAAACAATGTTACTTTGTATCTATCTATCTTCTGTCTGAACAATGTTTATAAACAATGTTACTGTGTATCTCTCTATATCCCATCTGATCAATATTTATAAACAATGTTACTTTGTATCTCTCCATCTCCCATCTGATCAATGTTTATAAACAATGTTACGTTGTATCTCTCTATCTCCTGTCTGATCAGTGTTTATAAACAATGTGTCTTTGCATCTCTCCATATCTGCTATATTTTGTAATTTTGTTCAAACTATTTTCAATTTGTCTGTTTGGGAGTTTTATGTAATCTTCAGGCCCACAGCAAAGGCCAAAAACCCACCCTGGCAACAAAAGGGTTACTAAAAAACGCACAGCGAGGCATCCGGTGCAAGCGACCCCCATGCGGCAGCGTATTGTAATCACGTTCAAGCTGTTTCCAATATGTCCACAAGATGTCGCTGTTGCTGCACGTTCAAACACTCATCAAGCTGAATCCTCCTTTGCCATTAACACCTTTGCAAATCCGTCTCTTCATCCCCTTTTAACTCCGTCGCTTTTCTATTATTATTTTTTAATCTGGTCACTACTGTCAAAATTCACCGTGCCGCCGACTTATCTGTCCTTAAATGGGGGGGACAAGAGGGCAAATTAGGACACGGGCTTCGCCTAAAGTCGTTTAATGGCCGCTGTCGCATTGTCGCTGTTCCTGAGACTCCGTAAACATTTAAATATTTATGCGGTTTTGGTGCGCAGCAAAGACTCGGAGGACCGCGGGGAGAAGGTAAATGAAAGTATCGGGGATTCAATTATAAAGGACATGGCCACTCGAGAGGCTATTATAAAAGAGGAAGGGGGGGGGGGGGAGGGGATTGCTTTGCATTTAAGGCTTATTCCATTCTTAAAGGGCAACTCCAACCAGACCGATGAATGCACAGTTGTCAGAATCCTGCAGATTCTGTGCAACAATTGAATCTTCCCTTCAGTCTTGCCCAGGTGTACCGCCTCCTCTTCTGGACTGAAAAAGCTTACTCTGATTTCACTGCACACCGTGAGCTTCAAAAAATCGCATGCGATTTCCCCCACTACTCTTTTGTGTGTGTATATACATGTGTGTATATATATGTATATGTGTATATATATATATATATATATATATATATATATATATATATATATATATATATATAGAGAAGGAAATAGCGCCATCTAGTGGGCAGTTTAAAAAATGTTAGAACCAGTGACGGCCCGTGCATTGTGGGCGCACGAGCGCTGCCCCCCCCCAACATCACCACCGCTGCCCTCCCTACCCATGTGCCAGGCCCCTTTCAGGACGCCGGGTGCATGAATTCCTATGGGGCGGGGGATATATGGTGATTTATGAAGCACATGATTAGAGGCTCTAATAGGCTTCAAAAAAGGGTGGGCTTGGGGCGCAGAGCATTGCATCCCGATCCCACCCACTTGTGTGATGATAGCGAATGAATTTTTGCTATTTTTACAATAAATCTTCTCCCCGCCAATCAGGAAGCAGGTGTGAGACCTGTTTCCCGATCGCCCAAAACGTCAGGCGATCCTATTGGATGCCTGACGTGCAGCCAGGGAGGAAGCCCGCCACCCTGGAGTTGCTGCTCGGACCCCACACCCGCTAGCCTGGAGCCGCTGCCCGGACCCCGCAGCACCCGCTAGCCTGGACCCCACACCCGCTAGCCTGGACCCCACACCCGCTAGCCTGGAGTGGCTGCCCAGATCCCGCTAGCCTGGAGCTGCTGCCCGGACCCCGCAGCACCCGCTAGCCTGGACCCCACACCCGCTACCCTGGAGTCGCTGCCCAGATCCCGCACCCGCTAGCCTGGAGCTGCTGCCCGGACTCCGCAGCACCAGCTAGCCTGGACCCCACACCCGCTACCCTGGACCCCACACTGGCAGCCTGGAGTCACTGCCCAGATCCCGCTAGCCTGGAGCCGCTGCCCGGACCCCACAGCACCCGCTAGCCTGGACCCCACACCTGCTACCCTGGAGTCGCTGCCCAGATCCCGCACCCGCTAGCCTGGAGCTGCTGCCCGGAATCCGCAGCACCAGCTAGCCTGGACCCCACACCTGCTAGCCTGGAGTCGCTGCCCAGATCCTGCACCCGCTAGCCTGGAGCCGCTGCCCAGGCCCCGTACCCGCTAGCCTGGAGCCGCTGCCCAGACCCCGCACCCGCGGTGCTGCACTAGCAACCCCGCGCGTCTGCCGGTTGGTCCGGCACTTACCTGGATAGTTAGATCCAGATAGATGGGGGGTGTCATCCAGCGTAGTGGGGGCTGGGCAGCGGCTTCAGGCTAGCGGATGCCGCGTCTGGGCAGCGACTTCAGGCTTGCGGGTAAGGGGTCCGGGCAGCAGCTTCATGCTAGTGGGTGCAGGGTCTGGGCAGCGACTTCAGGCTTGCGGGTAAGGGGTCCGGGCAGCAGCTTCATGCTAGTGGGTGCAGGGTCTGGGCAGCGACTTCAGGCTAGCGGGTGAAGGGTCTGGGCAGCGATTTCAGTCTAGCGGGTGCGGGGTCATGGCAGTGGCTTCAGTCTAGCGGGTGCAGGGTCTGGGCAGCGGCTTTGGTTGTTTGCCGCCCCCCCAACAGCCGCCACTGGTTAGAACTCACAGTACATATCTGGCCGCATGCAAAATAATTTACATAGGTGTCCCGGTCCGCTGATGATAGCAAATCACGCCCGCTGGAGGTGCTCATAGGGCTGGAGGAGAAGTTTTCGGGACCCCATAGATATAGGGCGGAAGTGATGCCAGCTTGGGGGGGGGGGGGGGGGGGGCGGCCTCTACATCTCCTCCTTGTGAGCACCTCCAATGGCCGTGATTTACTATCATCAGCGGACCGGGACACCCATGTACATTATTTTGCATGTGGCCAGATATGTACTGTGAGTTCTAACATTTTTTTAAACTGCCCACTAGATGACGCTTGAATGCCTTTCTATATACACACACACAGGAGTGATGGGGGAAATCGGATGCAATTCGGACAGGAATCGCACCGCATTCCTGTTCAAATTGCATGTGATTCTTTGCAGTGCAATTTTCAGCCATTCATTTTGTATTGACGCAAAGCACACCACAAAGTATTGGTTTCGGTATCGGGAGCATTTGGGTGAGTACTGGATATGTGCAGAAGGAAAAAATTTGTTTCGTTTAGATTCGTTATTTACATAAATTTGTTTAATCCGTTTATTTCATTTTGTTTGTTCGTATTCTAATCTATTTGAATTTTCGAATTCTAATCAATTCGAAAAGTTTTTGAATCAATTTTGCATAGTTTTCGAATTCGAAAAGTTTTTTTCAATTTCCAAAGAGAATAAAATAGAATAGAAAATAAAGGAATAGAATAGAAAAAAAATTGAATGGAATAGAAAAGAATATAACTGAAAAAAAAGAATAGAATATATTAGAGTAAAACAGAACAAAATAGGATAGCAAATAAAACAACATAATAGAATGGAATAGAAAGGAATAGAATATAATGAAAAAAAGAAATGAATTAAATAGAAGGATTATAACCATCTTTTGAAATTTGAATTGAATAGAAAAATAATAGAATTAAAAAAAAATAGAATTGAATAGAAATAATATAACCATTTACCAAAATTCAAATAGAATCAATTTGAATTTGAATTTGAATAGAATAGAAAAGAATAGAGTAGAATAGAATAGAAAATAACACCATAGTATGGAAAAAACTGAATAGAATAGAACAGAAAATAACACCATAGTATGGAAAAAAATGAATAGAATAGAATAGAAAATAACACCATAGTATGGAAAAAACTGAATAGAATAGAAAATAACACCATAGTATGGAAAAAACTGAATAGAATAGAATGAATATAACCATATTCCTATTCTAATCTATTCTTTTCAATTCTATTCAAATTGATTCTATTTGAATTTTGGGAAATGGTTATATTCTTTCTATTCTATTGTTTTTTTAATTGTATTCATTTTATATTTGTTTATTCTATTATTTTATTTTCTATTCTATTCTATTCAAATTTATTCTATTTGAAATTCGAATTTCAGAAGATGGTTATATTCTTTCTATTCTATTCTATTTTATTCTGTTGTTTTTTTATATACTATTCTGTTTTTTTCTATTCTAATCGAATCTATTCTTTTCTATTCAAAATCGAATTGATTCTATTTGAATTTTGGGAAATGGTTATATTCTTTCTATTCTATTCTATTCTATTGTTTTTTTATTATTTTCTTTTTTATTCTAATATAGTCTTTTCTATTCATTTTTTTCTATTCTATTCTTTACTATTCAATTCTTTTCTTATGTATTCAAAAGTATTCTATTTGAAATTCGAATTTCAGAAGATGGTTATATTCTTTCTATGTTATTCTATTCTATTTGTTTCTATTATAGTCTAGTCTATTCTGTTCTTTTATTTTCTATTTTATTTTGTTCTGTTTTACTCTATTCTATTCTATTCATTAATATTCTTTTCTGTTATATTCTTTTCTATTCTATTCTATTTTTTTTCTATTCTATTCATTTATTTTCTATTGTATTTTATTCTCTTTGGAAATGTGAAAACTATTCGAATTTGAAAACGATTCGAAAACTATTCGAATTTCGTCCGAATAATTTTTTTTTTTTTCTGTTATTTCGGATTCGTTTAAATTCAGTACTATTGTAATTCGTCCGCATTATAATTCGGAACGAAACGAAATGCGCATGTCTAGAGAGTGCCGATACTCGCGTAAATGCTTGGTATCGGCACCGGTACATCCCTAATAACAACCACTTTCATGTCATCACTCTAGTCACATTTCATCTGATTTTTACCTCCTACCCCTCTAATTGCAGAGCTCACACACACAACATCCCCCAACCGCAAGCCTGATTTCAGCTTTCAGCTGTTGTGGAAAATCACAATATGAAGACAGATTTTCTGTTACGCTTATTGAACTGAATCCTGATTGTAGGACCATGTAGAATTAATCGTCTCTACTTTAGGCTTCCATTATTATCATTCTAGGTGTATATTATTGCCGAGTTTCCTGCCTGGCTCCCCTGAAATCCCTGTAATGTGCCGGTGATCGGCGACGCACTTGTACTGCACGGGGTCAGGATTGGTATTCCGCTGTTGGGAGTTGTTCTTGTGCGCGGTCTTACGATCGATCGCTGTGAATTTTCCCCCCCCCCGGATACTGCCAGCAAATCCTTCTTCCCTGAACACCTCTGCCAGTATCCCTGATGAGCGCTTTGTTCCGGGAAGATACGCTGAGAGAGAGGTGAGGATTGGTGGAGAGACCGGGAGAGAACACCCTTCAACCCTCAACAGCCAATTACAATCTGGAAAGAGCTGACCGAGCGAATTCCATTCCTGTCCAGAGATGTAACGCACAGAGAGCGGAGAGGGTTGGCTTTCCTGTCCAATGTGGCGGATGGACGTTGTTCCAGCTTATGGGACAAACTATCAAATATACACGATATTACCAGAAGTATTGGGACGCCTGCCTTTACACGCACATGGACTTTAATGGCATCCCAGTCTTAGTGCCGGTTCACACTACAGCAACTTGGGATCCGACTTGTCAGACCTCAAGTCGCCCCAAATCGCTGGACATAAGAAATTCCATGGAAGTGAATGAGAGCCGTCTTAATGTACATTACTGAAGTCGCTCCGACTTCAGAAAAGGTTCCTGTACTACTTCAAGGCGACGTCTAGCCGACTTGTACCCACAGATTTCAATGGAAGTCGCCTCCAAGTCTGATCCTTATCTTAATTGATGTGATTTGGATCCGACATTACAGGAAGATTACCCAGGAATTCCCTGAAGTTCCTTCCAAGTTGCCTGGCAAAGTCGTGCCGACTTTCAGGTCGCTGTAGTCCGTAGGGTTCAATATTGAGTTGGCTCCGCCCTTTGCAGCTACAACAGCTTCAACTCTTCTGGGAATGCTGTCCACAAGGTTTAGGAGTGTGTCTATGGGAATGTTTGACCATTCTTCCAGAAGCGCATTTGTGAGGTCAGGCACTGATGTTGGATGAGAAGGCCTGGCTCTCAGTCTCCACTCTAATTCATCCCAAAGGAGTTCTATCGGGTTGAGGTCAGGACTCTGTGCAGGCCAGTCAAGTTCCTCCACCCCAAACTCGCTCATCCATGTCTTTATGGACCTTGCTTTGTGCACTGGTCCAAATCATTTGGTGGAGGGGGGATTATAGTGTGGGGGTTGTTTTTCAGGGGTTGGGTTTGACCACTCAGTTCCAGTGAAGGGAGCTCTTAAGGCGTCAGCATACCAAGACATTCTGGACAATTTCATGCTCCCAACTTTGTGGGAACAGTTTGGGGACGGCCCCTTCCTGTTCCAACATGACTGTGCGCCAGTGCACAAAGCAAGGTCCATAAAGACATGGATGAGCAACTTTGGGGTGGAGGAACTTGACTGGCCTACACAGAGTCCTGACCTCAACCCGATAGAACACCTTTGGGATGAACTAAAGCCGAGACTGCAGAGACTGGCCAGTCTAGTTCCTCCACCCTAAACTCACTCATCCATGTCTTTATGGACCTTGCTTTGTACACTGGTGCGCAGTCAAGTTGAAACACCTTTGGGATGAATTAGAGCGGAGACTGCGAGCCAGGCCTTCTCATCCAACATCAGTGCCTGACCTCACAAATGTTCTTCTGGAAGAATGGTCAAACATTCCCATAGACACACTCCTAAACCTTGTGGACGGCCTTCCCAGAAGAATTGAAGCTGTTATAGCTGGAAAGGGCGGAGCCAACTCAATATTGAACCCTACGGACTAAGACTAGGATGCCATAAAAGGTCATGTGCGTGTAAAGGCAGGCGTCCCAATACTTTTGGTAATATAGTGTATGTAATGCTCACCCCTGTAAGGTATCACAACCTTTCAGCACGGGCTGACACTGATGTATGATGGAGAGGAGCCGCACACAGTCACTGGGGTCTCACACCCCGGTCAGTACTCACTAATGTCTCTGGATATTTGGATTGCCCCCTTCTGATATCAACCAGACATCTCACCTGTGGGCTTTTCAGACCAGATCCCCAGGTAAATCCCTCGGTCAGTACCAGCAAATTTCAGTACATTAGGCCCCCCCTAAGCTAATACAACCTTGGGACCTTGATGAGCTATAGCCAAAAGACAACTACAGCACCATTGTCCAGTTCTGGGAGGGCGTCCTTTTTGTAAAGGAGCAAAATGGTTTGCTCCTATACAGAAGTCTGAATGAAGTACCAAATACTGGCCACAAGAGGGCAGGATCTACTAATTACATCCTACGATAACATTTCTCTTCTTTTCAACCCTAATACTTTGCTATCTACATTCTTCCACAAGGGGGCAGCAAAGAAATGATTTAATGAGTACTTCTGGGGCGGGTCCAGATCCAGGCTGCTTAACTGTAATGAAGTCTACAGCCATGGCCAAAAGTTTTGAGAATGACACAAATACTAATTTTCTCAAAGTCTGTTGTATTAGTGTTTTTAGATCTTTTTGTCAGATGTTACTATGGGATACTGAAGTATAATTACAAGCATTTCATAAGTGTCAAAGGTTATTATTGACAATGACATGAAGTTTATGCAAATAGTCAGTATTTGCAGTGCTGACCCTTTCTCTTTCAAGACCTCTGCAATTCTCCCTGGCATGGTGTCCATCAACTTCTGGACCACATCCTGACTGATGGCCACTCGCCCGTTCTTCCATAATCAATGCTTGGAATTTGTGAGGTTTTTTGTGTTCACCCACCTCTTGAGGATTGACCACAAGTTCTCAATGGTGATTAAGGTCTGGGGAGTTTCCTGGCCATGGACCCAAAATTTCAATGTCAGTTGGCCCAAGCCACTTAGTTATCACTTTTGCCTTATGGCGAGGTGCTCCATCATGCTGGAAAAGACATTGTTCCTCACCAGACTGTTCTTGGATGGTTGGGAGAAGTTGCTCTCGGAGGATTCTTTATTCATGGCGGTGTTCTTAGGCAAAATTGTGAGTGAGCCCCCCCACTCCCTTGGCTGAGAAGAAACCCCACACATGACGGGTCTCAGGATGCTTTACTGTTGACACAGGACTGATGGTAGCGCTCACCTTTTCTTCTCCGGACAAGGTTAGGGGGATCAACTCCAGAGATAAAACGATAATTCTCCCGCTCTACAAGACTCTGGTCCGGCCGCACCTGGAGTATGCTGTCCAGTTCTGGGCACCAGTCCTCAGGAGGGATGTACTGGAAATGGAGCGAGTACAAAGAAGGGCAACAAAGCTAATAAAGGGTCTGGAGGATCTTAGTTATGAGGAAAGGTTGTGAGCACTGAACTTATTCTCTCTGGAGAAGAGACGCTTGGGAGGGGATATGATTTCAATTTACAAATACTGTACTGGTGACCCCACAATAGGGAGAAAACTTTTTCGCAGAAGAGAGTTTAATAAGACTCGTGGCCACTCATTACAATTAGAAGAAAAGAGGTTTAACCTTAAACTACGTAGAGGGTTCTTTACTGTAAGAGCGGCAAGGATGTGGAATTCCCTTCCACAGGCGGTGGTCTCAGCGGGGAGCATTGATAGCTTCAAGAAACTATTAGATAAGCACCTGAATGACCGCAACATACAGGGATATACAATGTAATACTGACACATAATCACACACATAGGTTGGACTTGTGTCTTTTTTCAACCTCACCTATTATGTAACTATGTAACTATGTATGTATGTTCTCCGGATACCCCAAAAAATCGGAAAGGGGATTCATTAGAGAAAATGACTTTCCCCCAGTGCTCAGCAGTCCAATCCCTGCACCTTCTGCAGAATATCAGTCTGTCCCTAATGTTTCTCCTGGAGAGAAGTGGCTTCTTGGCTGCCCTTCTTGACACCAGGCCATCCTCCAAAAGTCTTCTCCTCACTGTGTGCCAATGTCCTCACACCTGCCTGCTGCCATTCCTGAGCAAGCTCTGCCCTGGTGGTGCCCCCATCCCCTCCTCCCCCTCTGCACTGGTGGTGCCCCCCGATCCCCTCCTCCCCCTTTGCACTGGTGGTGCCCCGATCCCCTCCTCCCCCTCTGCACTGGTGGTGCCCCGATCCCCTCCTCCCCCTCTGCACTGGTGGTGCCCCGATCCCCTCCTCCCCCTCTGCACTGGTGGTGCCCCGATCCCCTCCTCCCCCTCTGCACTGGTGGTGCCCCGATCCCCTCCTCCCCCTCTGCACTGGTGGTGCCCCAATCCCCTCCTCCCCCTCTGCACTGGTGGTGCCCCGATCCCCTCCTCCCCCTCTGCACTGGTGGTGCCCCCATCCCCTCCTCTCCCCCTCTGCACTGGTGGTGCCCCGATCCCCTCCTCCCCCTCTGCACTGGTGGTGCCCCGATCCCCTCCTCCCCCTCTGCACTGGTGTTGCCCCCCCGATCCTGCATTCGAATTACCGTATATACTCGAGTATAAGTCAAATTTTTCAGCACATTTTTTTGTGCTGAAAGTGCCCCCCTCAACTTATACTCGAGTCAAGCACTTTTCTGCAGCAAAAAATTTCATTTTCCGAACTGAATTTGGGGCCCCGTATCTCAGGGCCACTTAGTGCTAGGAACCCCAAATTTGGTGTGCAAACCCAGTGGAACTGGTACCACAGCATACCTAAAGCTAAAGTTCCTAGCACTAAGTGGCCCCGAGGTACAGGGCCCCAAAATCGGTTCGGAAAATGTCATTCTCTGCTGCAGAAAAGTGCTTGACATTTTCTGAACCAACTTTGGGGCCCCATATCTTAGGGCCACTTGGTGCTAGGAATCTCAAATTGTGTGTGCAAACCCAGTGGAACTGGTACCATAACATATCTAAAGCTGGGGTTCCTAGCACCAAGTGGCCCTGAGATACGGGGCCCCAAAACCGGTTCAGAAAATGTCATTCTCTGCTGCAAAAAAGTGCTTGACATTTTCTGAACTGATTTTTGGGGCCCCGTATCTCAGGGCCACTTAGTGCTAGAAACCCCAGCTTTGGAACTTTTATGGTGCTAGTTCCACTGGGTTTGCACACCAAATTTGGGGTTCTTAGCACTAAGTGGCCCCGAGTTACGGGGCCCAAAATTCGGTCAACTGTGTCCATCTGCAGCAATGTCATTTCAGGACCCTTTGGGTTCAGAGACCCCAAATTTTGGCTGCAGCTAGGGGGCATCTAGGAACCCTTAACTACCGAGTTTGAAATTCAGGGGACCTATGGCTGCAAATGGGCACAGTGAGGCTGCAAATGGGCACAGTGAGGCATGCAAATTGGCATTGTTGACCCTCTTTTCCACTTACAGTAGCTGTGCATTTCTCACCCTCGTCTTATACTCGGGTCAATAAGTTTTTCCCATTTTTTTTTTTGTGGTAAATTAGGGCCTCGACTTATACTCGGAACGACTTATACTCGAGTATATACGGTAAATGTAGGAGACGGTCCTGACGCTTGCTGGACTTTCCTGGGCGCCCTGAAGCCTTCTTCACAAATGCAGTGGAGATGGGTTTTTTTTGGGATTAAGTTCATTTTCATGGCAAAGAGGGACTTTTCAATTAATTGCAATTCATCTGATTAGTCTTCATAGCATTCTATAGTATATGCAAATTGCCATCATAAAAACTGAGGCAGAAGACTTTGCGAAAATTAGTTTTTGTGTCATTCTCAAAACTTTTGGCCATGGCTGTACAGGGGGACCTGGACACCCCCTAATTTTGACCGGGGAGAGAAAAGAAGAAGGCGAGGAAAGGAAAGAAAAGGGGAAAGGGGAACCGTTAACATTCGCCTATGGAGATTTTTTTTTAAGTACCGTAGTTTGTCGCCATTCCACGAGTGCACGCAAATTTTAAAGCGCAACATGTTTGGTATCTATTTACTCGGCGTAACATCATCTTTCACATTATACAAAATAATTGGGCTAACTTTACTGCTTAGTTTTTTTTTAAATTTAATGAAGTGTATTTTTTTCCCCCCAAAAATTGCGTTTGAAAGACCGCTACGCAAATACCGTGTGACATAAAATATTGCAATGACCGCCATTTTATTCTCCAGGGTCTCTGCTAAAGAAGAAATATACTGTATAGAATGTTTGGGGGTTCTAAGTAATTTTCTAGCAAAAAATTCAGATTTTAACTTGTAAAACAACAAATGTCAGAAATAGGCTTGGTCTTGAAGTGGCTGGAGAATAGAATGACAATTGTTGCAATTTTTTATGTCACACGTGCAGCGTTTTTTCAATACACTTTTTTGAATTTAAATGCAAAAAAAAAAAAAACAGAATACATAACCTAATTTTTTGTAAAATATAAAAGATGATGTTACAACGAGTAAATAGATACCCAACATGCCACGCTTTAAAATTGCTCAGGCTTGTGGAAAGGCGACAAACTATGATACTTAAAAATTTCCATACGCTTACATTTTTTTTTTTGCAGGTTACCAGTTTAGAGTTACAGAGGAGGTCTAGTACTAGAATTATTGCTCTCACTCGAACGTTCGCGGCGATACCTCACGTGTGGTGTGAACACTGTTTACATATGTGTGGGCGAGCTACGTATGCGTTCGTTTCTGTGCGCGAGCACGGAGGGGTGAGGGTGCTTACATTTTTTTTTTTGTTATTATTATTATTATTATTATTTTTTGTTTATTGTCATAAATAAATAAGGATGACAGGTCCTCTTTATGGAGAGATCTGGGGTCAACAAGACCCCAAATCTCTCCCCTACCTTTCAAAGCAAAAGATGAAAAAAAAAATTGATCTTTTGCTTTAAAAAAAAAAAAAAATTAGTTTACTTCCGCCCTAGACCGGAAGTGACGTCATGGTGTTGCTTCGGTCCTCCAAGGCCATAGAGGCGATCAAAGATGATCTGGTCTTTTATCGCCTCTGTGACCAACCGGCCGCACCTTCAGATTTTTTTTTGGGTGCGCTGGTGTAAATGGCGACTGGCGTAGGGGGGGGGGGGGGGGGGTGGGGGCTGTTATGTCCCCCCCCCCCCCATGTCTGAAAGAGATCCAGTGGCTCATGAGAAATCCGGCCGCCAGCTGAAAAAAAAAGATACCGGGGTTATGGATGATATTTTTAGCCATAATCCCGGTAAATCACTTGCAAACCGCAATGTATATATATGTATTGGGGTCGGCAGGTAGATAAGATATTGCAGTTACAATCCCTTCAGGGCAATGGCGCATTGAGAAAACATATACAGTATCTCACATACCTGTAAGTAAGTACACCCCTCACATTTTTGTAAATCTTTTCTTGTATCTTTTCATGTGACAACACTGAAGAAATGACACTTTGCTACAATGTAAAGTAGTGAGTGTACAGCTTGTATAACAGTGTAAATTTGCTGTCCCCTCAAAATAACTCAACACACAGCCATTAATGTCTAAACCGCTGGCAACAAAAGTCAGTACACCCCTAAGTGAAAATCTCCAAATTGGGCCCAAAGTGTCAATATTTTGTGTGGCCACCATTATTTTCCAGCACTGCCTTAACCCTCTTGGGCATGGAGGTCACCAGAGCTTCACAGGTTGCCACTGGAGTCCTCTTCCACTCCTCCATGATGACATCACAGAGCTGGTGGATGTTAGAGACCTTGCGCTCCTCCACCTTCCATTTGAGGATGTCCCACAGATGATCAATAGGGATTAGGTCTGGAGACATGCTTGGCCAGTCCATCACCTTTACCCTCAGCTTCTTTATCAAGGCCGTGGTCATCTTGGAGGTGTGTTTGGGGTCGTTATGTTGGAATACTGCCCTGCTGCCCAGTCTCTGAAGGGAGGGGATCATGCTCTGCTTCAGTACGTCACAGTACATGTTGGCATTCATGGTTCCCTCAATGATCTGTAGCTCCCCAGTGCCGGCAGCACTCATGCAGCCCCAGACCATGACACTCCCACCACCATGCTTGACTGTAGGCAATTCTCACAGGGCAATGGTGTCAGGGCTGGCCTCAGCCCTTCCTTCTCTGAGCTGGCCGCTCAGCTGTCGGCTAATTGCCAGCTCCTATCTCTCCACAGTTACTCAGCTGTTGATGATCCTGCTCGTCAGTCCTGCCTACTTAAGCCATTTAGCCAAGTGGATCTTTGCCTTCGCCTTGGTCAACATCACAGAGACGATCTCCTGCATTTCTGTTTAAAGACTTGCTTTGCTGACATCCCTTCTGGCTCCAGATCCTGCTTGCTGTTCCACTACATTGATCCCTGACTTCTGGCTTGGCTGACTATCCATTCCGGTTACTGAACTTTGGCTATGTTTTGACTACATTGGTTCTTTTTACTTTTATTATTAAACAAGTGTGATTTAACTGTACTTCTGTCTCAGTCTGATTTCATGGTTTCTGACAAATGGCGCATTAAAAAAACACATACAAGCCGGCAAATGGACAACTCCCGGGTCACTTCCGGTTATGTAGTGATGTCAGCATGTAGCCCCACCCATATTTTTTTTATGCATTTCGTCACATGTGTCTTCTTCCGGGGCATGGGCGCCACGCTGAACCATCGCTCCTTATACACACAGCGTCTAGCAAAGCCTAGTTTTGGATCCCATTGTGTAAATGCTTCTTCATTTACCCAAGCATGCTCCAGAGTGAAGTTGAGCATTGCAGCCACAGCTATTTTATTCTTATATAATTTTTTTTTTGTACTAACGTTTTAGCCATTCTTATGTGAACCCGGGCTGACGCAATGACGTGCACCGGGGAGGGGGGGGGTTGTATGGGTGGGTCTCTTACAGCCTGGGCTCACATGACTGGCGGCATCTAGTGGTGGAAAGGAGTGACTGCATGGGGACAGCTCCAGATTAAAGGTGAGCATTGCAGTCAGAGCTATTTTATTTTAACATCCTTTTTTTGGCCTAGCCTTCAGCTTCAATACTCAATTATCTCCAGATAACATTATTTAGCCGCTAAATGTTTATAAACATTGGTGGGAATATTGTTTTAATAGATGCCTTTGCTGTCTAGGCACCCCTCTCCGCACCATTTCTTTGTGAACCCAGGCTGGTGCAATGACGTGCACCCAGGGGAGTGGATCTCTGACAACCTGGGCTCACATGACTGGCGGCATCTAGTGGTGGAAAGTAAGTACTGCAAGGGAACAGCTCCAGATTGAAGGTGAGTATTGCAGCCAGAGCAATTTAATTTTTTACAACCCGTTTTTTTTTTTGTCCTACCCTCCAGCTTCAATACTCACATTATTTCCAGATAACATTATTTAGCCGCTTAATGCATCTTTCATAAAAAATTGATGCGAATATTGATCATTAGATGCCTTTGCTGTCTAGGCACCCCTCTCCGCACTATTTCTTTGTGAACCCAGGCTGGTGCAATGACGTGCACCCAGGGGGGGGTGGATCTCTGACAACCTGCGCTCACGTGACTGGTGGCATCTAGTGGTGTAAAGTAAGTACTGCAATGGAACAGCTCCAGATTGAAGGTGAGTATTGCAGCCAGAGCTATTTTATTCTTACACCCAGTTTTTTTTTTTTCCCTAGCCTTCAGCTTCAATTCTCAATTATTTCCAGATAACATTATATAGCCGCACGGCTGAATGTGTCTTTTATAAACATTGGTGGGAATATCGTTTCATTAGATGTCTTTGCTGTCTAGAGATGGGCTTTGAACTCGCCGGCGTGATGCTGGCTCTCTTTGTATTAGCCGGCAGTGGCAGCATTGACGGAACGCGCGGTGTGTTTAGCCTAGATAAGCAGAACTTCGCTTTCTTACACGCTGGAGCTTTACACATTTGTTTCTTGTTTTGTGAAGTACGGCTTTGAAATGCTGAACAGTTTTTTTTTTTTTTGCTTCCATTGCATATATATATAAACTAGAGTGCTGATACTGCACTTTCCCGTATTGTGCGAGAGCGTCTTCACTACCTGCTGACTCTGACAAGGACAATCACGCGTTCGAAAAGATCGGAGCGAAAAAAAGATCCGCCATCCAAGAACTTTCCAGAAAAACAAATACGCACGGTGACAACGACTGAAGAACTCATTGGCCAATAAAGTGGACCTTCACTCCAATCGGAAAGTACTTCTCATCCTTCTCCCCACCCCCAACATATTTGAATTTTTTTTTTTTTTTTTTTACAGGGAGCGGGTACCACAAATTCTAGGAGGCTGCAATACTCAGTCTCGCGGCACCTTGCGATCTCACGCATGCACACATTTATCAGGACGTCACAGCTGGACCTCAATTCCAAGATGGCTGCACATGAGCGATGATGATATAGCGATTACATGTATTAGAGGGAATACGGTAATTTCCATCCTGCTGGTGCAAATCTTTGTTGTATCTGCACATCGAACATTTGAAACATTGAACCCTAAGACAATATTTAATTATAATATATGTAAAGTAATTACAGTTTTCCAAAAGGAAACAGGAAAAGTTCAAATGTGCAAAACTTCAATAAACAGTCAAAATATGTTCTTCTTCTTGTTTTTTTTTTAAAGGACAATATAAAAAATTCAACCACATAAACTGGACTTTTTTTTCACATGTAGTGAGCATCATAGGACTCACAATATAGCAGGAGGGGAGCGGAGAGAGAGGAGGATCAGAAAACCAGAGGATCGAGGTTACTAATTGGGGATCAGCAAAGCTGGGGGTTACTACTGAGTGGAGGATCAGCAAAGCTGGGGGTTACTACTGAGTGGAGGATCGGCAAAGCTGGGGGTTACTACTAGTTGGGGGATCAGCAGAGCTGGGGGTTACTTCTGAGAGGGGGGTCAGCAAATCTGGAAGTTACTACTAATTGGGGGATCAGCAGAGCTGGGGGTTACTTCTAAGAGGGGGATCAGCAAAGCTAGGGTTACTACTGAGCAGGAGATCAGAAAAGCTGGGGGTACTACTGAGTGGGGGATCAGCTGAGCTGGGGGTTACTACTGAGTGGGGCATCAGCAGAGCTCGGGGTACTACTGAGCGGGGGATCAACAAAGCTGGGGGTTACTACTGAGTGGGGGATCAGCAAAGCTGGGGGTTACTACTGACTAGGGGATCAGAAAATCTGGGGGTTACTACTAAGTGGGGGATCAGCAAAGTTGGGGGTACTAAAGCTGGGTCACTACTGAGTGGGGGATCAGCAAAGCTGGGGGTTACTACTGAGCAGGTATCAGCAAAGCTTGGGGTACTACTTAGCAAGGGATCAGCAAAGCTGGTGGTTACTACTGAGTGGAGGATCAGCAGAGTTGGGAGTACTACTGAGTGGGGGATCAGCTGAGCTGGGGGTTACTACTGAGTGGGTGATCAGAAAAGCTGGGGGTTACTACTAAGTGGGGGATCAGCAAGTTGGGGGTACTAAAGCTGGGTTACTACTGAGTGGGGGATCAGAAAAGCTGGGGGTTACTACTGAGTGGGGGACCAGCAGAGCTGGAGGTTACTACTTAACCAGAGGATCGAGGTTACTACTGAATGGGGGATAAGCAAAGCTGGGGGTTACTACTGATTGGGGGATCAGCAAAGTTTGGGGTACTAAAGCTGGGTTACTACTGAGTAGGGGGTCAGCAAAGCTGGGAATTACGACTGAGTGGGGGATCAGCAAAGCTGGGGGTATCTACTGAGCGGAGGATCAACAAAGCTGGGGGTACTACTTAGCAGGGGATCAGCAAATCTGGGGGTTACTACTGAGTGGGGGACCAGCAGAGCTGGAGGTTACTACTTATTGGGGAATCAGCAGAGCTGGGGGTTACTTCTGAGAGGGGGATCAGCAGAGCTGGGGGTTACTACTGAGTGGTGGATCAGCGGAGCTGGGAGCTATGCCTGAGTGGGGGATCAGCAAAGCTAGGGTTACTACTGAATGGGGGATCAGCAAAGCTGGGGGTACTATTGAGTAGGGGATCGGCAAAGCTGGGGTTTATGACTGAGTGGGGGATCAGTAAAGCTGGGGGCACTATTAAGCAGGGGATCAGCAGAGGTGGAGGTACTACTGAGCAGGGGTTCCACTGGACCCCTTTAAAACAAATAGAAAATCAACACACACAGGGCATTTGGCAAGCTTCATCGGAGCCCTAACAGTGTTATTTTGTGTGGCTGTGTTAGATACAAATACGGCGCAGCACAAACCTTGTAATAGAGGATGTTGGCAGCTGGAACCGCTGGTGTTTTTCTCTTTTCCCGATCCATGCCGCAGTCACGACTGGAGCCAAGGATGCCGGGACGTCAGAACGATTGCCTTTTTTTTCATCTGACTGAATACCAGCTGTTATCACAAAAATGATTAAGGAGAACAGAAGCAGGTTGTAGTGGGAATTGAAAAATCTAATTTAATATTGCTAAGTGTGACAGGCAAGACCTCTCCATAATTCATGTCCTGATTTATAATGCCGAAAACTTCATTGTGAGATGCTCGGTGTGCGCAGAAAATGGAGCGTGTACAAAGATGTCCGGAATACCGGATGAAGGAAAGAAATGCCGTTTCAAACTACTTGTGTTCCAGTGGATTTCCAGTGCTGGAATAGGTTCTGTGCAGCAGGGGATCTGACATTTAATGGTGGTGATGTAGCACCCCTCCTGGCCAACACATGAATTCCAAGGGTGAAGGGTTAGGTGCCCCCGCTAGAAAGATTTTCCCTCACTTCCTGTCCTGATAACCATACAGGAAGTAAGAAGGATCTCCCCAGCAAGGACACATAGCGCAACAAAAAACTCAGCATTGGTTCGACCATCCTCTACTCTTCAGGAAGATTTATTGCTGTCTATGCTTTTACTGTGGAGATTCTCACTTCTTGTGTGGATGACTGCACAGAAAGTGGGAGAAATTCTCTCCAATGGGAACACAGATAGCAATAAAACAAGGGTCAGGTTTTTTATGGTGATCCTTCCGTTGAGGAGATTTCCCATCATTTACTGTCTGACTGACCATAAAAGCGGTGTGGGGAAGCTTTTGTGGCCAGATTATGGATAGTGCAATATTTACAAATCTCTGACAAGCAGTAAATGAACTGACCTCTGTAGCTGCAGGCACTATGGAGAAATTAATTCTTCAAGTTCATAGCAGCTCAGCTCCACTTCTGAAAGGTGATGTAGCAGCTCAGCTCCCCTCCCAGAAGTGACTCTGCAGCTCAGCTCCCCTCCCAGAAGTGGCTCAGCAGCCCAGCTCCCCTCCCAGAAATGACTCAGCAGCTCAGCTTCCCTCCCAGAAGTGACTCAGCAGCTTAACTCCCCTCCCAGAAGTGACTCAGCAGCTCAGCTCCCCTCCCAGAAGTGACTCAGCAGCTCAGCTTCCCTCCCAGAAGTGACTCTGCAGCTCAGCTCCCCTCCCAGAAGTGACTCAGCAGCTCAGCTTCCCTCCCAGAAGTGACTATACAGCTCAGCTTCCCTCCCAGAAGTGACTCAGCAGCTCAGCTCCCCTCCCAGAAGTGACTCAGCAGCTCAGCTCCCCTCCCAGAAGTGACGCTGCAGCTCAGCTCCCCTCCCAGAAGTGACTCAGCAGCTCAATGCCCCTCGCAGAAGAGACTCTGCAGCTCAGCTCCCCTCCCAGAAGTTATTCAGCAGCTCAGCTCCCCTCTCAGAAGTGACTCAGCAGCTCAGCTCCCCTCCCAGAAGTGACTCAGCAGCTCAGCTCCCATCCCAGAAGTGAATCAGCAGCCAGCTCCCCTCCTAGAAGTGACTCAGCAGCTCAACTTCCCTGCCAGATGTGACTCAGCAGCTCAGCTCCCCTCCCAGAAGTGACTCAACAGCTCAGCTCCCCTCCCAGAAGTGACTATACAGCTCAGCTCCCGTCCCAGAAATGACTCAGCAGCTCAGCTCCCCTCCCAGAAGTGACTATACAGCTCAGCTCCCCTCCCAGAAATGACTCAGCAGCTCAGCTTCCCTCCCAGAAGTGACTCAGCAGCTCAGCTCCCTCCCAGAAGTGACTCAGTAGCTCAGTTCCCATCCCAGAAATGACTCAGCAGCTCATCTCCCGTCCCAGAAATGACTCAGCAGCTCAGCTCCCCTCCCAGAAGTGACTATACAGCTCAGCTCCCCTCCCAGAAATGACTCAGCAGCTCAGCTCCCCTCCCAGAAGTGACTCAGCAGCTCAGCTCCCCTCCCAGAAGTGACTATACAGCTCAGCTCCCCTCCCAGAAATGACTCAGCAGCTCAGCTCCCCTCCCAGAAATGACTCAGCAGCTCAGCTCCTGTCCCAGAAGTGACTCAGCAGCTCAGTTCCCGTCCCAGAAATGACTCAGCAGCTCAGCTCCCCTCCCAGAAGTGACGCTGCAGTTCAGCTCCCCTCCCAGAAGTGACTCGGCAGCTCAGCTTTCCTGCTCCCCTCTCCAAGTGTTGCAGCATCTCTGCATCCATGGAGTGTAAGATTAAATATAGGCAGATACTTAACGGCTGTTTTTTTTTGGGGGGGGGGGCAGCAAACGACCACCCCCTCCCATCTGCCGGTCGGTCCAGCACTTACCCCATCTAGACAGGTAGCCGGTGGCAGGCAGCAGGCAGTGGTTCCGTGTCCTCTCCTCCATCACGGCGGCTTCCAGTGTGCAGCTCCTCCCCTCCTCTTAGGCGTCCAATAGGATCACCTGTTCTTTCAGCCAGTCGAGTGACTGGTCTCAATACCCGCTTTCTGATTACAAATATATATATATATATATATATATATATATATATATATTTTTTCATCACATAGGGGACAAAAAGTCCCCCGTGACCTTTTTTCGCTCCGGTTATTCTGGTCCTGGGCATGTTCCTTGCCGGCTAGCTACGTCATTTTCCAAAGTGACGTAGCTAGCCAGTGGGCATTTACAAAGAATGCTAGCCGGGTAAGAAGTGAGCAGAGCCAGGTGTGACATGAACGGAGCCGGGAGGGACATGGGCGGAGGCGGGCATGGCGGGACATGGGCAGAGGCGGGCATGGCGAAACATGGGCGGAGCTAGTCAGGACAGTGAAGGAGCAGGGCGGGACATGGGCGGAGCCAGGCAGGACAGTGATCGAGTCGGACATGGGTGGAGTCGGGCAAGGCTGGGTGGACCTGGGTGCGGGGCTACCCAGAACTATTCTCCAGTGTTTGCACAGAAGCTGACAACAGTTTAAGGAAATGCCTGCGAGCGGCCAGAGGCACACCGTTGTCAGCAAACTTTAAGGGGTCGCTGATTGTCTAGGTTACACTATTGTTTCTAATCTAGACAATCGTCTTGGTGACAAAACTGATTTGTGCTGCAGAACTGGCAATGAAAGGGTTGAACGCTGGCCCCACCAAAAACTGACGTTTCACCATAACCGTTACAGGTGAGTTTCTGTCCCACACTTACACAGCGTGAAGGATTTTTTTTTATACCTCATTTTCTGAGTAACTAGCTTGTTTCCATGGCAACCGTCGATCATTCTCGTAGATGAATTAAAAGGATTGGAGTTATAAAATAACTTTTTTTTTTTGTTCTCTATTTGATTATATTTTAAGGCAGTTAAACCTCTCTGATAATTATCTCCTCAATTTCATAGATTTATTAATCATCTGCCTAACCTTTATGTTAAGAGTTGGTGCTTTATATTCTGAAGCTGGGAGTCAGATGATAATAGTTTGGACGCAGGGAAGAAACACTGTCCAAAATGCCCCCAACCCAAAGACACCCCGGGCACATATCCCTCCCCTACCTGAAGACACCCTGGTCATCTACCCCTCCCCTACCTGAAGACACCCTGGTCATCTACCCCTCCCCTACCTGAAGACACCCTGGCCATTTATCCCTCCCCTACCTGAAGACACTCTGGTCATTTATCCCTCCCCTACCTGAAGACACCCTGGCCATTTATCCCTCCCAAACCTGAAGACACCCTGACTATTTATCCCTCCCAAACCTGAAGACACCCCGGGCACATATCCCTCCCCTACCTGAAGACACCCTGTCATCTATCCCTCCCTAACTTGAAGACACCCCGGGCACATATCCCTCCCCTACCTGAAGACACCCTGTCATCTATCCCTCCCTAACTTGAAGACACCCCGGGCACATATCCCTCCCCTACCTGAAGACATCCTGGTCATCTACCCCTTCCCTACCTGAAGACACCCTGGCCATTTATCCCTCCCCTACCTGAAGACACCCTGGTCATCTATCCCTCCCCTACCTGAAGACACCCTGGCCATTTATCCCTCCCCTACCAGAAGACATCCTGGTCATCTATCCCTCGCCTACCTGAAGACACCCTGGTCATCTATCCCTCCCCTACCTGAAGACACCCTGGTCATCTACCCCTCCCTAACCTGAAGACACCCTGGTCATCTATCCCTCCCCTACCTGAAGGCACTTATTGCTCCCCTACAATAAGGTTCCCCCGGACTTTCATCCCTCCTTTCCCTGAAGACATCCTGGGCACTTATAGCTTCCTTACCCAAAGATACCCCAGGCTTTTATCCCTCTCCTACCTTAAGACACCCCAGCCACTTATCCCTTCCCTACCTGAAGACATTGCAGGCACTTATCTCTCCTCTACTTGAAGACATCCTGGGCATCTATCAGTCCCCAATCTGAAGATACACTGGGCATCTATCCCTCCCCTACCTGAACAAATTCTGGGCACTTACCCCTTACCTACTAGAAGATATCCCAGGCATCTATCCTTCCCCAGTCTGAAGACACCCCAGGCACTTATCCCTCCTCTACCTGAAGACACCCCAGGCATCACCCCCCTCACCTGAAGACATCCTGAGCACTTATCCCTCCCCTACCTGAAGACATCCCAGACATCTATCCCTCCCCTACCTGAAGACATCTGGGCATCTATCCCTCCCCAATCTGAAGACACCCAGGGCATCTATCCCTCCCCTACCTAAAGAAATTCTGGGCACTTACCCCTCTCCTACCTGAAAATATCCCAGGCATCTTTCCTTCCCCAGTCTGAAGACACCCCAGGCACTTATCCCTCCTCTACCTGAAGACACTCTAGGCACCCCCCCCCCCCTACCTGAAGACATCCTGAGCACTTTTTATCCCTCCACTATCTGAAGACACCCCAGACACTTATCCCTCTTCTACATGAAGACATTCAGGGCACATCTATCCTACCCGATCTGAAGACACCCCATGCACTTATCCCTCTTCTACCTGAAGAAATCCCAGGCACCTCCTTCCACCACCTGAAGACATCCTGAGCACTTATTCCTCCCCTACCTGAAGACATCCCAGACATCTATCCCTCCTCTACCTGAAGGCATCCTGAGCATCTAACCCTTCCCGATCTGAAGACACCCTGGGTACTTATCCCTCCCCAACCTGAAAACATCCTGGGCATCTATCTCTCGCCTACTTGAAGACATTCTGGGCATCTATCCCTTCCCTTCCCGAAGACATCCCGGGCATCTATCCCTTCCCTATCTGAAGACATCCTGGGCACTTATCCCTCCCCAACCTGAAGACATCCCGGGCACTTATTCCTCCCCTACCTGAGGACATCCTGGGCATCTATCCCTCCCCTACCCGAAGACACCCAAAGCACTTATCCCTCCCCTACCTGATGACACCCCAGGCACTTATCCCTCCCCTACCTGATGACACCCC
The DNA here is from genome assembly GCA_037952835.1 of Lithobates septentrionalis. Lineage (NCBI taxonomy): Eukaryota > Metazoa > Chordata > Amphibia > Anura > Ranidae > Lithobates > Lithobates septentrionalis. The sequence continues at coordinate 719,728 of JBBDGP010003421.1, read as the reverse complement.
AGGCACTTATCCCTCCACTACCTGAAGGCATTCTGGGCACTTATCTGTCCCCTACCTGAAGACATCCCAGGCATCTATTCCTCCCCTACCTGAAGACATCCTGAGCATTTACCCCTCCGCTACCTGAAGATATCCTGGGTATCTATCCCTCCCTGATCTGAGGACACCCCTGACACTTATCCCTCCCCTACCTGAACATCTCCCAGGCACTTATCCCTCCCCTACCTGAAGACCTCCCAGGCACTTATCCCTCCCCTACCTGAAGCCCTCCCTGGCACTTATCCCTCCCCTACCTGAAGACATCCCAGGCATCTATTCCTCCCCTACCTGAAGACATCCTGAGCATTTACCCCTCCGCTACCTGAAGATATCCTGGGTATCTATCCCTTCCTGATCTGAGGACACCCCTGGCACTTATCCCTCCCCTACCTGAAGACCTCCCAGGCACTTATCCCTCCCCTACCTGAAGACTTCCCAGGCACTTATCCCTCCCCTACCTGAAGACCTCCCTGGCACTTATCCCTCTCCTACCTGAAGACTTCCCAGGCACTTATCCCTCCCCTACCTGAAGACCTCCCTGGCACTTATCCCTCCCCTACCTGAAGACCTCCCTGGCACTTATCCCTCTCCTACCTGAAGACTTCCCAGGCACTTATCCCTCCCCTACCTGAAGACCTCCCTGGCACTTATCCCTCCCCTACCTGAAGACCTCCCTGGCACTTATCCCTCTCCTACCTGAAGACTTCCCAGGCACTTATCCCTCCCCTACCTGAAGACCTCCCTGGCACTTATCCCTCCCCTACCTGAAGACATCCTGTACCTGAAGTGTATATACAACAAGCTCCTAAAATCAACCCTATACATTTAAGACTGAGCTATCCATCCAGTTCTCCATATGTTTGGTGATGTTCCTACACACAGGTGTTTTTGCTTGATGATCACCCACCTGCTTACGATATACAGTAGCACACAGTTGGAGATTATTGCTCATTACACCGTTTAACATGAAAAACTCCAACCACGAACAGCTGCTTGTTACGCGGGTTCCCATATCCATCTATATTTGCAGCTTTTCATGAGGGTCAAGTCTATAAAATGATACAATGGAGAATATTCCGCCTACTACTACAGAATGCAAATGAAAAAGTTATTCTTTACAGGAGCAAAAATGCAAATATGTTTATTTGTCCATCCCGCGAGAATACAACAAGCCTGATTTTGTTCTGCGCATGTAGTAGACGTATTTGTAAAAAGTACGAGTGCACACCCAATCACTAAATTCTCATGTAAGCTTTAAATAGGAACTTCACCCTACCTAGCTAAAATTGTATTTGTAGTCCCTGGTTTTTGTTCCTCAATGTAAGTCCATCCAAGTTTTATCCTGTGTTGAGCCTTGATGAAGGGGCGGTGTTTTAACCACTTCCCGGCCAGCTTATTGTAATATGATGGCTCAACGTGACACCCCCCCCCCATTCGGGTGGACATCATATTCCTTCAGGAATGCACCTCGTGTACGCCCCACTGGCCATCTGTCATCGACTGTGTCCATCTGACACAGCTGATGACTGATCAGTATTCCGGCCTGCTGCTTGTACCATGTGATCGCTGTGACCAATCAGAACAGATCACATGACAATTGTACACAATGGATGGCTTCCTTTAATGCTTTCTTTCATGCCATTCATTGTGTTACAATTGTGTTGCGAGCTGTGATCACATGGTACAGACAGGGCCAATCACAGCCCATCTGTACCATGTGATTATCTGTGGCCAATCACAGCTAGTCACAGTAGTAAAAACTGAATAAATCAGTTTCATTCCCTAAAAATGGTTGCTTATAGCAGTGAAATTCACTGCTATAAGCAATCATGACGTGTAAATAAAAAAATAAAAAAATCATGATCACTTCCCCAGAGTAGTACAGTGTTACTATGGTAACACTGTATTACTCTGGTCATAGTGTGTTAAAAAAAAATCATAATAGTAAAAAAAAATATATATATATATATAAAAAAAAAAAACAACGTAATAAAAAACAAAAAAAAAAGAAAAATTTGAAAAAAATGATTACTTTTCTTTTTTTTTTTACATACTGTCACCAGGCGGTCTGTTTAAACCCGACCAGCTGACGAGTGGATCAGCATACAGATCCCCTGCTGAGAAAGCCGATCGCCCCATATGAAAGGACCCTTAGGCCCCTTTCACACTGGGGTGGTTTGCAGGCGTTATTGCGCTAAAAATACCGCCTGCAAACCGCCCCTAAACAGCCTCCGCTGTTTGTTCAGTGTTAAAGCCCGAGGGCTTTCACACTGAAGCGGTGCGCTGGCAGGAGAAGAAAAAATTCTCCTGCAAGCCGCATCTTTGGAGCGGTGAAGGAGCGGTGTATTCACCGCTTCTTCACCGCTCCTGCCCATTGAAATCAATGGGACAGCGCGGCTATACCGCGGTGATACCGCGGTTATAGCCGCGCTATACGAGGGGTTTTAACCCTTTTTCGGCCGCCAGCGGGGGCTTAAAACCGCACCACTAGTGGCCCGAATACCGCAGTAAAACAGCGCTAAAAATATCGCTGTTTTACCGCCGACGCCCCCTACCTCCCCAGTGTGAAAGGGGCCTTAGTGAGGGCTACAGCCAGCAAGTTTGTTTTGTAAACAAACCTCATGTGACCACCATGATTCCCTCAAAACAGTGAAACTGGTACCAATCGAATGCCCTACTCAAACCTGTGTTGGTCGAATGAGCATGTGAATAGACTAGCGCAAGACAGACAGGATGGGATTGTCTGGCTTTAGTAGACTTCAACAATATATATTGACCGTCTGCACACAGACACCGATTTGCTGTTGCATAAATGTGAATGAGACCTGTAGAGAACTCCTCAGACGTATTTCGCCCTTTTTGGGTCTTAATCGTAGAAAAGTGGGCGAAACGCCCCCTGGGGAGTCCTTGTCAGAAACCATGAAATCAGACCGAGACAGAAGTACAGTTAAACCACACTTGTTTAATAATAAAAATAAAAAGAACAAACGTAGTCAAAACATGGCCAAAGTTCAGTAACCGGAAAGGATAGTCAGCCAAGCCAGAAGTCAGGGACCAAAGAAGTGGAACAGCAAGCAGGATCCGGAGCCAGAAGGGATGTCAGCAAAGCCAGTCTTTAAACAGGAACGCAGGAGATGCTTCTTGTGATGTGACCAAGGCGAAGGCAGAGCTCCTCTGGACTGGGCGACTTAAGTAGGCAGGACTGACGAGCAGGATATCATCAACAGCTGAGTAACTGTGGAGAGATAGGAGCTGGCAATTAGCCGACAGCTGAGCGGCCAGCTCAGAGAAGGAAGGGCCGAGCCCAGCCCTGACAGTTCTCTACAGGAAGAAAACCAGAGCTGAAGCCATCTTTTACCAATGTCATTCACATTTATGTACCAGATTTATTGTTGAAATCCACCACGATTAGTTGTCATGGAGATCACAAGAATGGGAATCATGCTGTTTGGTTCCGTGATCCTTAGTTGAGATCAGAGGTTCAGCATTAGGTAGGTCCTTCTACAATAGAAAAACGTTGACAATTTGTATCAAGTTTTGTAAACTTTTTCTTTACACCCAGTATTGCATTGTGGCAGCTGAAGCCTGGTGGCCTCAACTGTCACTATCCTCCTCTCTCTGTGTGAGGCTTAGTGATAGCTACTTTGCAGCAGATGTGTTTGGAAGCAAACCTCATGTGACCACCATGATTGGCTGTCGTGGGGATCACAAGATTGAGAATCACGGTGAGTACTTCCTAATCGTTAGTTGGTTCCAGAGTCAAGATTCAGGAGTGTGCATCTGCAATGGAATGTAGATTATTTGTATCTAAGCATGGGGCACCATGTCCAACATTGTTGATCTACAACAGCATTTTCCAACCTTTTTCAGTTGCGACACCCTTTAACCCCTTCAATACCGGGCACTTAGACACCTTCCCGCCCACACCAATTTTCAGCTTTTAGCGCTGTCGCAGTTTGAATGACAATTGCGCGGTCGTGCTACACTGTACACAAACAATTTTTTTTATCATTTTGTTCCCACAAATAGAGCTTTCTTTTGGTGGTATTTAATCACCTCTGCGGTTTTTATTTTTTGCGCAACAAATAAAAAAAGACCGAAGATTTTGAAAAAAAACAAGTTTTTCTTTGTTTCTGTTAAAATTTTTTGTAAATAAGTACGTTTTCTTCTTCAATGATGGGCACTGATATGGCTGCACTGACGGGCACTGATACGGCGGCACTAATGGGCACCGATGAGATGGCATCAATGAGGTGGCACTGATGAGGTGGCACTGACGGGCACTGATGATGGGCAATGATAGGCGGCACTGATGGGCACTGATAGGTGGCACTGATGGGCACTGATAGGTGGCACTGGTATGCAGCACTGATGGGCACTCATAGGTGGCACCGATGGGCACTCATAGGCAGCACTGATGGGCACTCCTAGGTGGCATTGATGGGTACTTATGGGTGGCACTGATGGGTACTTATAGGTGGCACTGATAGGTGGCTTGGATGGGCACTGATGGGCACGGATAGGCACTGACAGGTGGCACCGATGGACACTGATGGGTGGCACTGATGACACTGGTGGCACTGATGCCCCTAAGGGTGGCATTACTGGGCATCACTGCAATATGCTGGTGCCAATCAGTGCCCATTTGTGGGCACTGATTGGCACAGATTGGGCACTGACTGGGCATATTGGGCACATGTGGATGGCCATGGGGTACATACCTAGACATCCACATGTTGCCCCTCTCCCTGGTGATCCTAGTGGCCATCCCTGGTGGTCCAGTGTGGTCATCTGAGGGGGGGCTGCGCTGATAAACAATCAGCGCAATCCCCCCCTGTCAGGAGAGCCACCGATCGGCTCTCCTCTACTCACGTCTGTCAGACGCGAGTGAGGAAAAGCCGATCAACGGCTCTTTCTATTGACATCGTGATCAGCCGTGATTGGACACGGTTGATCATGTGGTACAGAGCCTCCGCCGGACTGACACACCGCTCCACCGATCGCCGTGATGCGCGCCCCCGCGGGCGCGCGTCTGAATTTTATCCTGCTGGACGTCATATGACGCCCAGTCAGGATAACTGAACCAGCGTCCGGCCGTCATCTGCTATGGGCCGGGCGAGAAGTGGTTAAACATTTGAAAAATCTTAAGGCACTCCACTTATCAGTGGGAAACCTGAGCTTAAGGCAATGAACACAACTACCTTGATGAAATTAACTTCACATGAGAAGGCCCCCTTTGCCTCAGAGGTCCCCAAACACATCAGAAGCACCCTTCATCTTAGAGGTCCCTCATCACATCAGAAGCCCCCTTCACCTCAGAGCTCCTTCATCACATCAGAAGCCACCCCTTCACTTCATAGGTTCCTCATCACATCATAAGCCCCCCCTTCACTTCAGAGGTCCCTCATCACATCAGAAGTACCCTGTCACATCAGGGGTCCCTCACCACATCAGAAGCCACCCTTCATCTCAGAGGCCCCTCAGTACATCACAAGCCCCCTTAATCTCAGACGTCCCTCATTTCATCAGAAGCCCCTCTTCATCTCAGAGGTCCCTCATTACATCTGAAGTCCCCCTTCATCTCAGAGGCCCCTTATTACATAGGCAATGAACACAATTACCTTGATAAATATAACTTCACATGAGAAGGCCCCTTTTGTCTCAGAGGTCCCCAATCACATCAGAAGCCCCCTTCATGTCAGCGGTCCCTCATCACATCAGAAGCCCCCTTCACTTCAGAGTTCCCTCATCACATTAGAAGCTCCCCTTCATCTCAGAGGTCCATCATCACATCAGAAGCCCCCCCCCCCTTTCACCTCAGAGGTCCCTCATCACATCAGAAGTACCCCTTCACTTTAGGGGTCCCTCATCACCTCAGAAGCGCCTTCATCTCAGAGGTCCCTTTGCCACATCATTAGCCCCCTTCATCTCAGATGTCCCCTATTACTTAGATTGTAGGCTCTAAGGAGCAGGGCCCCCTGATTCCTACTGTATTAAAGTGTATTGTATTTGTACTGTCTACCCTCAAGTTATAAAGCACTACGTAAACTGTTGGCACTATATAAATCCTGTAAAATAATAATAATATTACATTAGAAGCTCCCCTTCACCTCAGATGACTCTTATTACATCAGAAGCTCCCCTTCACCTCGGAGGTCCCTCATCACATCAGAAGACCTCTTCATCTCAGAGGTTCCTCATCACATCAGAAGACCCCTTCATCTCAAAGGTCCCTCATTACATCAGAAGACCACTTCATCTCAGAGGTCCCTCGTCACATCAGAAGACCCCTTCATCTCAGAGGTTCCTCATCACATCAGAAGACCTCTTCATCTCAGAGGTTCCTCGTCACATCAGAAGACCCCTTCATCTCAAAGGTCCCTCATTACATCAGAAGACCACTTCATCTCAGAGGTCCCTCGTCACATCAGAAGACCCCTTCATCTCAGAGGTTCCTCATCACATCAGAAGACCTCTTCATCTCAGAGGTCCCTCATCACATCAGAAGACCCCTTCATCTCAGAGGTTCCTCATCACATCAGAAGACCTCTTCATCTCAGAGGTCCCTCATCACATCAGAAGACCTCTTCATCTCAGAGGTCCCTCATCACATCAGAAGACCACTTCATCTCAGAGGTCCCTCATCACATCAGAAGACCACTTCATCTCAGAGGTCCCTCATCACATCAGAAGACTACTTCATCTCAGAGGTCCCTCATCACATCAGAAGACCCCTTCATCTCAGAGGTTCCTCATCACATCAGAAGACCTCTTCATCTCAGAGGTCCCTCATCACATCAGAAGACCACTTCATCTCAGAGGTCCCTCATCACATCAGAAGACCTCTTCATCTCAGAGGTTCCTCATCACGTCAGAAGACCTCTTCATCTCAGAGGTTCCTCATCACATCAGAAGTCCCCATCATCTCAAAGGTCCCTCATTACATCAGAAGCCCCCCTTCACATCAGTGGTCTCCCCATCACATTGGAGTCCTCCCTTCAAATCAGAGTCCCTCCTTCACGTCAGAATTCCCCATCTTATCAAAGTCTCCCCTATACTTTAGAGGTCCCCCTCACCATAGCATCCCCCTATCACAAAGTGAGGCCCCCCTGTTAAATCAAAGTCACCTCTATACTTGAGAGCTCCCTTCACATCAGTGCACCTCCCATGAGTCCAACCCATCATATTAGACATCACAGAGTCACCACCATCACAGAATTCTCTCATCCATCTCTGAAGACACTGAATCAGAGCAAGCTGGGTTTCATGCCTACGGTACTCCAGGGGAACCCAAATGGCACCCTGTTTGAGAAACACTGATCTATAAACTGTTTGTTTTTTTGGCACAGGGCTGATGCAAGGATTTTTGACACCCTAGGCGAAACCTAATTTTGCCGCCCTCCCATTGGCTCCACCCCAGACTCCACCCCCTTTGCCCTGCCCATGTATACCCCACCTTTTTAATGAAACGCCCATCAAATGCAGCCCATCAGGGCCCATCATTGCAGCCTCACCAGTGCCCATCAAATGCAGCCTCACCGGCCCCCATCAATGCAGCCTACCAGCACCCATCAATGCAGCCTACCAGCGCCCATCAAGGCAGCCTACCAGTGCCCATCAATGAATATTTGTTTGCTTCCATTCATTTGGGAGTCGGGACTCAGACACAGTCCTCCACCGCCGCTACGCCTCTGAAACTATGTGCGAATGGAGCAGCGGCTTGAGAAGAGAGTAGGAACACCAGTGGCCGGGCGCCCTAAGCATCAGTGCGCCCTAGGCGGCTGCCTAGTTCGCCTAGTGGTAGCATCGGCCCTGTTTCGGCATTCATAGTTATTCATCAATTTTGACTATAGTACATCAATAATAATTCAGACCCAAAATAGGAAAGAGTAGCAAAACTTTAAAGTCATTTTCAATATGAGTTTCAAAAGGGTTAAAGGTAAAGTTTCCTCTGATTGAATGAAATACGCAGAGCTGTTGGTCGAGCTAAAACTTTTTTTTTTTTTATTCCTTTTTTTTATACTGCTAATTGTTACAAGTTACATCTGCAGCCTCTGGGAATTCAAGTGAAAATTGGAGGACTTCCAAAGAGCAGGTTGGAAAAGTGTCTGAGTTCCATCAATAAAAATCCAGTCAAACACCTTTAATCTCACGTGTGGCGCGGAACGCGCAGCTCGGCCCTGGTGAGCAGAGCAATAAATGAGCAGGGAGTGGGGGGAGGGGGGGGGGGAGTTTAGATCAATCACAGACTCACTCCACTAAGCTGATGCCAAGAGCTGAGGTTTGATCCTTCAAGGTATCACCATAATTGCGCTAATTAAACTATGGCTTTGGGCACAAGCTGTGCAGAGGCATTGCAGCACGTAAGATCTGTTTCTGCCTAATCGAGATATCTACTCATTTTCAGATCAATATTACATTAAAGCAGATCTCTGTTACAAAAAAAAAATAAAACAAATCCTCCCTTTTATTTTTTTAAATTTTTTTTTACAATTTCTTAAAGGGGAACTCAACAGCATCTGAGCTCCACAAACTGAAAATGCTATTAATTCATTTTTAATACTCAAAGCAAATCCCCCCATCCATCCATGTCCCCATGCTGTGGAGAAATCGCTTTGAAAAGCGTGGCCAGAGATACCCCCTCTGGTATCTCTGGCCACGGCCATCTTGAGTAAGGGCAGATGTTTCATGTGACATTTACTTCCTGGAATCTGCCCACTAGCCGACGGAGTGACGTACGGGTACGTCGTTTTGCACACCGCGCCACTTTGCTGACGTATATTGGCATGTATCCGCTGGAGATGGAGTGCTAGACTGTCGGGGGCTTTTGAGGGAGCTTTGCAGTCTAGGAGGAGTGACCTTGGGCCTGGGCTTGGGTGCGGACGGGACCCTCGTACAATCCACAAGGGGTATCCTGGACAGGAGGCATAGGTAGAGCAAGAGAGGACAGCAGGAGAGCACTGCCGGGCACGTCTCCAGAGAGGGGAACAACTAGTCGCAGCCAGGAGGGCTGGCGAGTGACATGCACAATCCCCTTAACCACTTGCCACTCACGCCGATATACGTTGACAAAATGGCACTTTCACGCGAATCGCCATACGGGTACGTCTTCCCCTTTAAGAGCCGCCTCCGGCGGGGGACCCGATGCGCGTGGCAGGCGGGCGCGATTGCAGGAACGAGAGATAGAACGGGAATTTGTGCGTGTAAACACACAAATCCCTGTTCTGTTAGGGGAGAGGAGACACATTGTTTGTTCCTACTAAGTAGGAACAACGATATGTCTCCTCCCCCAGTCAGCCCTATCCCCATACAGTTAGAAACACTAACTAGGGAACACATTTAAACCCTTGATCACCCCCTAGTGTTAACCCCTTCCCTGTCAGTGACATTTACACAGTAATCAGTGCATATTTATAGCTCTAATTGCTGTATAAATGTCACTGGTCCCAAAAACGTGTCAAAAGTGTCCGATCTGTCTGCCGCAATGTCGCAGTACCGCTAAAAATACCGCAGATCACCGCCATTACTAGTAAAAAAAATAATAATAATAAAAATGCCATAAAAATGCCATAAATCTTTCCCATAGTTTGTAAACGCTATAACTTTTGCGCAAACCAATCAATAAACGCTTATTGTGATTTTTTTTTACCAAAAATGTGTAGAAGAATACATATCGGCCTAACTAATTTATTATAGCAAAATGTAAAAAAAATTGTATTTTTTCAAAATTTTCGCTCTATTTTTTGTTTATAGCGCAAAAAATAAAAACCGCAGAGGTGATCAAATACCACCAAAAGAAAGCTCTATTTGTGGGAAAAAAGGACACAAATTTTGTTTGGGTGCAGCGTCACATGACCGCGCAACTGTCAGTTAAAATGACGCAGTGCCGTATTGCAAAAAAGGGCTTGGTCATTAAGCAGTCAAATCTTCCGGTCTGTAAGTGGTTAAGGGAGACAGGTGGACCACAATACTCAGCAGCTCCTACGGGGGCACTGCTACACACATATATGACCCCCCACTAGCACTAGACATCTCCCTCCCAAAGCATCCCTCCAAACATAGATCGGTGTCAGTAGGGCAGAGATCAGTGTCAGTAGAGCAGTGGTTGATGTCAGTAGGGCAGTGGACGGTGTCAGTAGAGCAGTGGATGGTGTCAGTAGAGCAGTGGATGGTGTCAGTAGAGCAGTGAACGGTATCAGTAGAGCAGAGGACGTTGTCAGCAGAGCAGTGGACGGTGTCAGTAGAGTAGAGGATGGTGTCAGTAGGGCAGTGGACGGTGTCAGTAGAGCAGTGGATGGTGTCAGTAGAGCAATGGATGGTGTCAGTAGGGCAGAGGACGTTGTCAGTAGAGCAGTGGACGGTGTCAGTAGAGCAGAGGATGGTGTCAGTAGGGCAGTGGATGGTGTCAGTAGAGCAGTGGACGGTGTCAGTAGGGCAGAGGACGTTGTCAGTAGAGCAGTGGACGGTGTCAGTAGAGCAGAGGATGGTGTCAGTAGAGCAGTGGATGGTGTCAGTAGAGCAGTGGATGGTGTCAGTAGGGCAGAGGACGTTGTCAGTAGAGCAGTGGACGGTGTCAGTAGAGCAGAGGATGGTGTCAGTAGGGCAGTGGATGGTGTCAGTAGAGCAGTGGATGGTGTCAGTAGGGCAGAGGACGTTGTCAGTAGAGCAGTGGACGGTGTCAGTAGAGCAGAGGACGGTGTCAGTAGAGCAGAGGATGGTGTCAGTAGAGCAGTGGATGGTGTCAGTAGAGCAGTGGACGGTATCAGTAGAGCAGAGGACGTTTTCAGTAGAGCAGTGGACGGTGTCAGTAGAGCAGAGGATGGTGTCAGTAGGGCAGTGGATGATGTCAGTAGGGCAGTGGACGGGGTCAGTAGAGCAGTGGATGGTATCAGTAGGGCAGAGGTTGGTGTCAGTAGAGCAGTGGATGGTGTCAGTAGGACAGTGGATGGTATCAGTAGAGCAGTGGACGGTGTCAGTAGGGCAGAGGACGGTGTCGGCAGAGCAGTGGACGGTGTCAGTAGAGCAGAGGACGATGTCAGTAGAGCAGTGGACAGTGTCAATAGAGCAGTGGACGGTATCAGTAGAGCAGAGGACATTGTCAGTAGAGCAGTGGACGGTGTCAGTAGGGCAGTGGACGGTGTCAGTAGGGCAGTGGACATTGTCAGTAGAGCAGTGAACGGTGTCAGTAGGGCAGAGGACGTGTCAGTAGAGCAGTGGACAGTGTCAGTAGAGCAGTGGACGGTGTCAGTAGAGCAGTGGATGGTGTCAGTAGAGCAGTGGACAGTGTCAGTAGAGCAGTGGACGGTGTCAGTAGGGCAGTGGACGGTGTCAGTAGGGCAGTGGACATTGTCAGTAGAGCAGTGAACGGTGTCAGTAGGGGAGAGGACATGTCAGTAGAGCAGTGGACAGTGTCAGTAGAGCAGTGGACGGTGTCAGTAGAGCAGTGGATGGTGTCAGTAGGACAGTGGATGGTATCAGTAGAGCAGTGGACAGTGTCAGTAGGGCAGAGGACGGTGTCGGCAGAGCAGTGGACGGTGTCAGTAGAGCAGTGGACAGTGTCAGTAGAGCAGTGGACGGTGTCAGTAGGGCAGTGGACGGTGTCAGTAGAGAAGTGGACGGTGTCAGTAGGGCAGAGGACGTGTCAGTAGAGCAGTGGACGTTGTCAGTAGAGCAGTGGACGGTGTCAGTAGGGCAGAGGACGTGTCAGTAGAGCAGTGGATGGTGTCAGTAGAGCAGTGGACGTTGTCAGTAGAGCAGTGGACAGTGTCAGTAGAGCAGTGGACGGTGTCAGTAGGGCAGAGGACGTGTCAGTAGAGCAGTGGACAGTGTCAGTAGAGCAGCGGACAGTGTCAGTAGAGCAGTGGATGGTGTCAGTAGGGCAGTGGATGGTGTCAGTAGGGCAGAGGACAGTGTCAGTAGAGCTGTGGATGGTGTCAGTAGGACAGTGGATGGTATCAGTAGAGCAGTGGACGGTGTCAGTAGAGCAGTGGACGGTGTCAGTAGAGCAGTGGACAGTGTCAGTAGAGCAGTGGATGGTGTCAGTAGGGCAGTGGATGGTGTCAGTAGGGCAGAGGACAGTGTCAGTAGAGCTGTGGATGGTGTCAGTAGGACAGTGGATGGTATCAGTAGAGCAGTGGACGGTGTCAGTAGAGCAGTGGATGGTGTCAGTAGAGCAGTGGACGGTGTCAGTAGGGCAGTGGATGTTGTCAGTAGGGCAGTGGACGTTGTCAGTAGAGCAGTGGACGGTGTCAGTAGAGCAGTGGATGGTATCAGTAGAGCAGTGGATGGTATCAGTAGAGCAGTGGACGGTGTCAGTAGAGCAGTGGATGGTATCAGTAGAGCAGTGGATGGTGTCAGTAGGGCAGTGGATGGTATCAGTAGGGCAGTGGATGGTATCAGTAGGGCAGTGGATGGTGTCAGTAGAGCAGTGGATGGTGTCAGTAGGGCAGTGGACGTTGTCAGTAGAGCAGTGGACGGTGTCAGTAGAGCAGTGGATGGTGTCAGTAGAGCAGTAGATGGTGTAAGTAGAGCAGTGGATGCTGTCAGTAGGGCAGTGGATGGTATCAGTAGAGCAGTGGATGGTGTCAGTAGGGCAGTGGATGGTATCAGTAGGGCAGTTGATGGTGTCAGTAGAGCAGTGGATGCTGTCAGTAGGGCAGTGGATGGTATCAGTAGAGCAGTGGATGGTGTCAGTAGGGCAGTGGATGGTATCAGTAGGGCAGTGGACGTTGTCAGTAGAGCAGTGGACGGTGTCAGTAGAGCAGTAGATGGTGTAAGTAGAGCAGTGGATGGTGTCAGTAGAGCAGTAGATGGTGTAAGTAGAGCAGTGGATGCTGTCAGTAGGGCAGTGGATGGTATCAGTAGGGCAGTGGACGGTGTCAGTAGAGCAGTGGATGGTGTCAGTAGAGCAGTGGATGGTGTCAGTAGGGCAGTGGATGGTATCAGTAGGGCAGTGGACGTTGTCAGTAGAGCAGTGGACGGTGTCAGTAGAGCAGTGGACGGTGTCAGTAGAGCAGTGGACGGTGTCAGTAGGGCAGAGGACGGTGTCAGTAGGGCAGTGGATGGTGTCAGTAGGGCAGTGGACGGTGTCAGTAGAGCAGTGGACGGTGTCAGTAGAGCAGTGGACGGTGTCAGTAGGGCAGAGGACGGTGTCAGTAGGGCCGAGGACGGTGTCAGTAGGGCAGGAGACGGTGTCAGTAGGGCAGGAGACGGTGTCAGTAGAGCAGTGGGCAGTGTCAGTAGAGCAGTGGACGGTGTCAGTAGGGCAGAGGACAGTGTCAGTAGGGCAGTGGATGGTATCAGTAGAGCAGTGGACGGTGTCAGTAGAGCAGTGGATGGTGTCAGTAGAGCAGTGGACGGTGTCAGTAGAGCAGTGGACGGTGTCAGTAGAGCAGTGGACGGTGTCAGTAGAGCAGTGGACGGTGTCAGTAGGGCAGTGGGTAGTGTCAGTAGAGCAGTGGACGGTGTCAGTAGGGCAGAGGATGGTGTCAGTAGGGCAGTGGATGGTATCAGTAGAGCAGTGGACGGTGTCAGTAGAGCAGTGGACGGTGTCAGTAGGGCAGTGGATGGTATCAGTAGAGCAGTGGACGGTGTCAGTAGAGCAGTGGACGGTGTCAGTAGGGCAGAGGACGGTATCAGTAGGGCAGAGGACGGTGTCAGTAGGGCAGTGGATGGTATCAGTAGAGCAGTGGATGGTGTCAGTAGAGCAGTGGATGGTGTCAGTAGGGCAGTGGATGGTATCAGTAGAGCAGTGGATGGTGTCAGTAGGGCAGTGGATGGTGTCAGTAGAGCAGTGGACGGTGTCAGTAGGGCAGAGGATGGTATCAGTAGAGCAGTGGATGGTGTCAGTAGAGCAGTGGATGGTATCAGTAGAGCAGTGGATGGTGTCAGTAGAGCAGTGAACGGTGTCAGTAGGGCAGAGGATGGTGTCAGTAGGGCAGTGGATGGTATCAGTAGAGCAGTGGATGGTGTCAGTAGAGCAGTGGACGGTGTCAGTAGGGCAGAGGACGGTATCAGTAGGGCAGAGGACGGTGTCAGTAGGGCAGTGGATGGTATCAGTAGAGCAGTGGATGGTGTCAGTAGAGCAGTGGATGGTGTCAGTAGGGCAGTGGATGGTATCAGTAGAGCAGTGGATGGTGTCAGTAGAGCAGTGGACGGTGTCAGTAGGGCAGAGGACGGTATCAGTAGGGCAGTGGATGGTATCAGTAGAGCAGTGGACGGTGTCAGTAGAGCAGTGGACGGTGTCAGTAGGGCAGAGGACGGTGTCAGTAGGGCAGAGGACGGTGTCAGTAGGGCAGTGGATGGTATCAGTAGAGCAGTGGACGGTGTCAGTAGAGCAGTGGACGGTGTCAGTAGGGCAGTGGATGGTGTCAGTAGGACAGTGGATGGTATCAGTAGAGCAGTGGATGGTGTCAGTAGGGCAGAGGACGGTGTCAGTAGGGCAGTGGACGGTGTCAGTAGGGCAGTGGATGGTGTCAGTAGAGCAGTGGACGGTGTCAGTAGAGCAGTGGACGGTGTCAGTAGGGCAGAGGACGGTGTCAGTAGAGCAGTGGACGGTGTCAGTAGAGCAGTGGACAGTGTAAGTAGAGCAGAGGCTGGTGTCATTAGGGCAGTGGATGGTGTTAGTAGGGCAGTGGATGGTGTCAGTAGAGCAGTGGACGGTGTCAGTAGGGCAGTGGATGGTGTCAGTAGGGCAGTGGATGGTGTCAGTAGGGCAGTGGATGGTGTCAGTAGGGCAGAGGACGGTGTCAGTGGATGGTGTCAGTAGGGCAGTGGATGGTGTCAGTAGAGCAGTGGACGGTGTCAGTAGAGCAGTGGACAGTGTCAGTAGGGCAGTGGACGGTGTCAGTAGAGCAGTGGATGGTGTCAGTAGAGCAGTGGACGGTGTCAGTAGGGCAGTGGATGGTGTCAGTAGAACAGTGGATGGTGTCAGTAGAGCAATGGACGGTGTCAGTAGGGCAGTGGATGGTGTCAGTAGAACAGTGGACGGTGTCAGTAGAGCAGTGGACGGTGTCAGTAGGGCAGTGGATGGTGTCAGTAGAGCAGTGGATGGTGTCAGTAGAGCAGTGGATGGTGTCAGTAGAGCAGTGGACGGTGTCAGTAGAGCAGTGGACGGTGTCAGTAGAGCAGAGGACGGTGTCAGTAGGGCAGTGGATGGTGTCAGTAGAGCAGAGGACGGTGTCAGTAGGGCAGTGGATGGTGTCAGTAGGGCAGTGGATGGTGTCAGTAGAGCAGTGGACGGTGTCAGTAGAGCAGAGGACGGTGTCAGTAGAGCAGAGGACGTTGTCAGTAGAGCAGTGGACGGTGTCAGTAGGGCAGTGGATGGTGTCAGTAGAGCAGTGGATGGTGTCAGTAGAGCAGAGGACGGTGTCAGTAGAGCAGAGGACGGTGTCAGTAGAGCAGTGGACGGTGTCAGTAGGGCAGTGGATGGTATCAGTAGAGCAGAGGACGGTGTCAGTAGAGCAGAGGACGGTGTCAGTAGGGCAGTGGATGGTGTCAGTAGGGCAGTGGACGATGTCAGTAGAGCAGTGGACGGTGTCAGTAGAGCAGAGGACGGTGTCAGTAGAGCAGTGGACGGTGTCAGTAGAGCAGAGGACGGTGTCAGTAGGGCAGTGGATGGTGTCAGTAGAGCAGAGGACGGTGTCAGTAGGGCAGTGGATGGTGTCAGTAGGGCAGTGGATGGTGTCAGTAGAGCAGTGGACGGTGTCAGTAGAGCAGAGGACGGTGTCAGTAGAGCAGAGGACGTTGTCAGTAGAGCAGTGGACGGTGTCAGTAGGGCAGTGGATGGTGTCAGTAGAGCAGTGGATGGTGTCAGTAGAGCAGAGGACGGTGTCAGTAGAGCAGAGGACGGTGTCAGTAGAGCAGTGGATGGTGTCAGTAGGGCAGAGGACGGTGTCAGTAGAGCAGTGGACGGTGTCAGTAGGGCAGTGGATGGTATCAGTAGAGCAGAGGACGGTGTCAGTAGAGCAGAGGACGGTGTCAGTAGGGCAGTGGATGGTGTCAGTAGGGCAGAGGACGGTGTCAGTAGAGCAGTGGACGGTGTCAGTAGGGCAGTGGATGGTATCAGTAGAGCAGAGGACGGTGTCAGTAGAGCAGAGGACGGTGTCAGTAGAGCAGAGGACGGTGTCAGTAGGGCAGTGGATGGTGTCAGTAGGGCAGTGGATGGTGTCAGTAGAGCAGAGGACGGTGTCAGTAGGGCAGTGGATGGTGTCAGTAGGGCAGTGGATGGTGTCAGTAGGGCAGTGGACGGTGTCAGTAGAGCAGTGAACAGTGTCAGTATAGCGGAGATCGGTATCAGTAGAGCAGAGCAGTGGAGGCCCGTAATGCAGGGATGCAAGGCCGCCACCCCCCTATCCATGCGTCCGGCCCCCTTATCTACATGCAGCACACTGGACACATGGATTTCAGTCAGGGTTTTTTTTTTTTTTAAGCACGTGATTAGAGCCAGAGGCTCTAATATGCTTCAAAAAAGGATGGGCTCGGGGCTCTGAGCCCACGCAGTTGTGTGACAATAGCGGATTTATATTCACTGTTGTCACACTGACTCTCCTTCTGGCCAATCAGGAAGCGCGTCCTGAGACCCGTTTCCCGACTGGCCGAAAGGAGAAGTGATCCTATTGGCCTAGAAGGAGGGAGGAGATGGACGGCCGCCGTGATGTCGAGAAGGAGACACAGGGAAAGCCGCCACCTGTCGCCTGTAGGGAAGCGCTGCCCGCGCCATAGATGGGGTAAATGTGGGAATGATAACCGACCGACAAACCAGGGGAGGGTTGTGCGGGTGACCCGACCAACCGAGGGGTGGGTGGGGGGGGGGGCTGTGGGTGGATTGTTTGCTGCCCCCCCCCAAAAAAATATACCACCAGCTGCGAATGGGGCAGGGATTGGTATCAGTAGGGCAGAGGACGGTATCATTAGAGCAGTAAATGGTGTCAGTAGGGCAGTGGATGGTGTTAGCAGGGCAGAGATTGGTGTCAGTTTTTTTTTTTTATTTAGTTTTTTTATTATTTCTTTTCACAATTCTGTAGAAGCCTTCTTGGGGGGTTTTGGTGTAAAATCAGGGATCTGAACAGACCCCCTATGTCTCACTTTTGAGACATCTGTGTTCATTCAGAAAAGAAAGGGGTCGGTAAATTACATATTTACCATCCCCTTCCCCCCCGCTCTTCATCTTGAAACTTCCCCTGCAGCAACTGGTGGGAGGGTAGAGGAGGGAAGCCGTCAGCACTGTAAAGGGGCCCGGGCAGCAGGGGGAATCTGCACTGCATGGGGTGATTAGGGTGTTAACCACTTCAGCCCCGGAAGATTTTATCCCCTTCCTGACCAGGCCCTTTTTTGCGATTCGGCACTTTGTCGCTTTAACTGACAATTGCGCGGTCGTGCGACGTTGTACCCAAACAAAATTGACGTCATTTTTGTCCCACAAATAGAGCTTCTTTTGGTGGTATTTGATCACCTCTGCAGATTTAATTTTTTGCGCTATAAACAAAAAAGGAGCGACAATTTAGAAAAAAAAAGCAATATTTTGTTTTTTTGCTATAATAAATATCCCCCAAAAATATATAAAAAAACAAATTTCTTCCTCAGTTTAGCCCAATACGTATTCTTCTACATATTTTTGGTAAAAATAAATTTGCAATAAACGTATATTGATTGGTTAGCGCAAAAGTTATCGCGTCTACAAAATAGGGGATAGATTTATGACATTTTTATTATTATTTTTTTTATTAGTACTGGCGGAGATCTGCGATTTGTATCGTGACATTGTGGCAGGCAGATCGGACACTTTTGACACTATTTTGGGACCATTGGCATTTATACAGTGATCAGTGCTATGAAAATGCACTGATTACTGTGTAAATGTCACTGGCAGGGAAGGGGTTAGACACTAGGGGGCGATCAAGGGGTTAAGTGTGTTCCCTCAGCGTGTTCTAACTGTAGGGGGCATGGGCTCACTAGAGATCACTGGGAGCAGTAGATCCCTGTCATGTTGCTAGGCAGAACAGGGAAAGGCATTGTTTACATAGGCATCTCCCCGTTCTGCCTCTCCATGCCACGATCGCGGGCCACCGGCGAACATCGAGTCCGCGGGACCCGCGGGCGCGCGCCGCCCGGAGGCGTGCGCCTGCTAGCTGCTGATGACAGAGTGACGTACGGGTATGTCGTTTTGCGCACCTGTGCCACTTTGCCGACGTATATCGCGTGAGCCGGTCGGCAAGTAGTTAATCTCAATGGCTAACTTCAAATTCGTGATTGTTGAAGGAAACCATTTGTGAAGAGAGGATTCTTCTATACGGAGTTTTCCTTTAGGTGAATCAACCATAAAATACGGTGCGGAGAGCTGTAATGCCCCTGAGTTCACTTTCATCTTTACTGCCAACGTAAAATCATAAACAGAGAAACAGACTCAGCAACATCTGGAAGGTAATAAAAATATTTGGTGTGCTTTATGTCATCTGCAAGTGGCATTTACTGGCCTGCGCCGGCCGCGCACTTTATTACTCGCTGAAAGACGAAAAGTCATTAAAACACCATTACAACATGGATTCTAAATAAGTAATTTAAGGCTATAACAAGGGGATTAGTCATCCCTCACTTCATCTGAGTTTTTCCCACCACCCGCTCTCATTAAACCAAATCCATTAATGAAATTGTGCTTTATCCTTAAACACAGGTAGGCTTGATTCATCTTTCCATGATTTGCATTTCGGGTTGCAGTAAAAGTGACCGAATCACTAAGCATTTTATAAAATCGACTTGTCTTTAAATGTATTATAATTTTTAATAATGCAATTGTATCTGAGAGTTACACTATTAGTATAATAGATGAAACTGCAGGTGAGAACTGAAGCCTGAAGGAGGCAGTGTTCATCTGCCAGCTAAAGCTTTGTTCAGACGGGTGCTAACGCTTGCCCACAGTTTCTGGTGCCAGACGGGCTATTTAGGAATGATCTTGCTCACTGTCAGTGCTGTCTGGTCTTCAGCTTTTCCGGTGTCCTGAGTGTATCCTGTATCCGATTTCTGTTGATGACCCGGCTTGTTACTGACCTGACCCTGGATTCTGCTGGTACCTCTGCCCACCTGTTCCTGACTCTGGCTCCGTTCCTGACCACACTTCTGCCTATGCTTCTGTACCTCGTTGCCCACCTACTACTGACCTCTCTCCTGCTTTCGACTTGGCTTCATACCACTTCTGAGTGCCTGCTTCAGCTGTCCTTCATAACCGCTCCTGTCATCGCAGTGTGTTCCTGCCTTAAGCCTGCTGAGAGCTTCTACAAGCCACATTTCCAGAACCTGCAGTACATGCGGAGTGCCCCTTTAACCCCGGCTGGTCCAGCGTGTATCACATCTGCCCCTGGCCTGATGTCCTGCCTGACAACTCAAGCCTGCATCTCCTGCTGCAAGTTCTGCTATCAACCATCTGTTCCACCTTCAGTGGGGCCTTCAGTGGTAAATCAAATAAGTGCAGCGCAAAAAAGAAAGGAAAGAACTAAAATAAATACTAAAAATTCATATGTTCAAAACTAGTACATTTAAGTCCATAAGGTCAGAAATGAATAAATTCTTCTGGTTCACCCAGGTCAATCACTTGTCAGCAGCAGAAAATGAGTAAATCATGAGGATGCCCTTACCAGATCAGGTGGACCGCTTAATTACAGGGGGTCTTTGGAAACATAAAAGGACCACTGGCACACTGCTCCGCTGGATGTCATCTGCGGGAAACGATCATCAGATGTCCCGGGATCCGAGATAAACAGGGAGAACGGTGCAGATTAGATGGACCCCTTAATTAAGGGGGTCTATGGAGACTTAGAAGGACCAATAGTGCACTGCTCCGCTGGATGTCATCTGCGGGAAGCGATCATCAGGAGTCCCGGGATCCGACACAGGCAGGGAGATCGGTGCTTGGATTGCAGGGTGAGCGGCAATATTCCCCACTTACTGTCCTCCATCCATGATTCCAAACGTATCTAATGCTTCTGTCTTACGTCCTTACAGACTGTAGGTCATGACAGTGGGCCTTCAGTGGGGCTGGAGATAGAAGAGAGGCCAACCTCGTAATTTCAGTCTCTTACTAAATGGGCTATTTAAGGAATGACCTTCCTCACTGTCAGTGCTGTCTGGTCTTCAGCTTTCCCGGTGTCCTAAGCGTATCCTGTATCTGATTTCTGTTGATGACCCGGCATGTTACTGACCTGATTCTGGATTCTGCTTGTACCTCTGCCCACCTGTTTCTGACTTTGGCTCCGTTCCTGACCACACTTCTGCCTATGCTTCTGTACCTCGTTGCCCGCCTACTACTGACCTCGGCTACCTCTGTGACCTCGCTCCTGCTTTGGACTTGGCTTTATATCACTTCTGAGTGCCTGCTTCAGCTGTCCTTCATACCCGCTCCTGTCATCGCAGTGTGTTCCTGCCTTAAGCCTGCTGAGAGCTTCTACAAGCCACGTTTCCAGAACCTGCAGTACATGCGGAGTGCCCCTTTAACCCCGGATGGCCCAGCGTGTATCACATCTGCCTCTGGCCTGATGTCCTGCCTGACTTCTCAAGCCTGCATCTCCTGCTGCAAGTTCTGCTATCAACACCTGCCGGCACTCGCATTCCTCCTGTCCATTGGCACCATCTGTTCCACCTTCAGTGGGACCTGGGCTGGACACACAGAGAGGCCAACCTCGTCATTTCATTCTCCTACCAGGTACGTGACAGTGTGTTTCCTGTATACAATAGCAACATACGGAACATTGTCACAGGGAGTAAGGTGACGGGACTGCTGGGTTGGTGGAGGGTGGTACAATTTCCATGGTGCTTCACACCGAGAGGGAGAGATGTCCTGCAACAGAAGTTGTGTCCAAAGTGCTTTGGTGTCAATGGTGTAAGAAGTACTGTATGGCCACGGATTACAAAGAGTTAACTGTGCAAGTGTACTGCTTGCTTCTAAGTCCGGAGTACTGTCATAATGCTGACTTCACATAACCACAGCTCCTGCCTATGGTTTAGTCATTAGCGAGTGCAGTGCCACAGTGTCCCCGCTAGGGTGCCTTAATACCCTCCCACACATTGGAATAAAGGAAAATAACTTAGAGCAGTGGCGGCTGGTGGTATATTTCAGTGGCGGCTGGTGGTAATTTTTTTTTTGGGGGGCGGCAAACATTGTACCAGACACCCACCAGTCCGGTTGGTCGGGTCCGGAGCACTTACCCCATCTATGGTGGGCAGAGCTTCACCCGGGCGTCAGACTGCGGGCATCACAGGTGGCTTCCCCTTCCCCTACTCTCCACGGGCATCACGGCGGCTTAAGGCGGCTTACGGCGCGTTCCGCTTCCTCCCTCCTCCTTGGTGGCCAATCGAAATGCTTCTCCTTTTGGAAAATCGGGAAATGGGTCTCAGACCCACTTCCTGATTGGCCAGGAGGAGGATCAGTATTTCAATAGTGAATATTCATTCGCTATTGTAACACACCTGGGTGGGCTCGTAGCGCAGTGCTCTGCGCCCCCGAGTCCACCCTATTTTGAAACCTATTAGAGCCTCTGGCTCCCCCAATGGAATTCATGCATTCGGTGTCCTGCATGGGGCTTGACGTATGGATAAGTGGAGGTGGCGACCGGGCGCCCCTAATGGATGGGCCGCCCCTGGTATATTTTTTGGTCGGGTCAAAGGAACCCCCCCGGTCAGAAACCAGCCCCGCACTTACCCCATCTAGGTCGCGGGCAGCGCTTCCTCCGGGCGGCGACTTCACCCTGTGTCTCCTCCTCGGCGGCCAATAGGATCGCTTCTCCTCTCGGCTAATCGGGTGACCCACGTCCTGATTTACCGGGAGGAGAATCAGGAAGACAATAGTAAATATTAATTTGCTATTGTCACACAACTGGGTTGGCTTGGCGTTGCGCCCCGAGCCCATCCTTTTTTGAAGCTAATTTAAGACTCTAATCCGCCTCTAATCACGTGCTTCTAAAAAAAAAAAAAGAAGAAGCTCCCATTGGAATCCATGCATCTGGCGCCCTGCATGTAAATTAAGGGCCGGGGGCATGGATTAGGGGGGCAGCGCCCCCCTGCGCCCCGTATGGACGGGCCACCACTGATTTAGACGTAATATACACTTTAATGCCTTCTGCTTGTTCCCGCCCGCCTCTTTAACGATGGAAGTTTCTAGATACAGAATTGGATTAGCTGCTTCTGTAAGAGACATTCCACCTCCCCGTTCTGAACGCATTTTGGGATCTCAGTGCAATTTAGCTGTTTTGCTGGGAGTAAATGATATTTCAGAAGGTCAGCAGTTCAAATAGATTGCTTTCCTGCTCTTGTAATGTCAATTAAGCCGGCTGTTAGGAAGCATCACTTGTACTCTTATTTAAATCAATATCTCATACGCTTCGGTTTAGGCAGATGCTTCGGGAGAAGAGCAGCTAAATTGGATGGTATAGACCAGATATGTGCGCATAGAAATGTCCTTTTAGACGGCAAATTAGAGCTGCTAGCTGGTACAACAATTGCAAATATTTTTTTTTTAATCAGAGACGCGTATAGAGGGAACCTTGTTTTGCATTTTCAAGCATTTTCAACAGAAGCGAAATGTTGCAGCAGAAATAATGAGCGGCTGGAAGTCTGAACTTTACAAAATGTAAAAAATGACTTCCTCTTTATTTTACTTATGTTTTTGGACATTTTTAACCACTTTGCTTACTGGGCACTTATACCCCTCCTGCCCAGACCAATTTTCAGCTTTCAGCGCTGTCGCACTTTGAATGACAATTGCGCGGTCATACAACACTGTGCCCAAACTAAATGTTTATCATTTTGTTCCCACAAATAGAGCTCTCTTTTGGTGGTATTTCATCACCTCTGGGGTTTTTATTTTTTGCTAAACAAATAAAAAAAGACCGAAAAAAAAAAAAAAAAAGTTTTTTTTTTCTGTTACAAAACTTAACTGTAAATAAGTAAGTTTTCTCCTTCACTGATGGGCACTGATGGGGCTGCACTGATGGGCACCTATGAGATTGCACCAATGAGGTGGCACTGATGGGCATTGATGATGGGCATTAATATGCGGTACTGATGGGGCACTGATAGGTGGCACTGATATGCAGCACTGATGGGTACACATAGGTGGCACTGATGGGCACTGATAAGGCAGCACTGATGGGCACCTATGCGATTGCACCAATGAGACGGCACTGATGGGCATTGATGATACAGCATTGCATGACCGTGTAATTACCAGTGCAACGCAATGCCAAATTGTAAAAAGTGCTCTGGTCAGGAAGGGGGTAAAATCTTCTGGGGCTGAAGTGGTTAAAGTAGTATTAACCCCCCCCCCCAGCATTTGTTAGTTTAGCACAGGTGGGTTTAGCACAGCCCTCTCCCGACGCCGATAAAAGTGATCTCGCGGCGAATCCGCCTCAGAGACCACTATTATCGGAAACTGGACCGCCAGGCCCAAGAAGAGGATACCGGGGTTATGGCAGCTAGCTATTCCACTTCAAAGTTAGGACATACATCAGCATGCGGCGGTCCGGAAGTGCTTAAAAATCTTCATAGGTGACGCTTTATACACCTTTACAGGTTACCAGTTTAGAGTTACACAGGAGGTCTGGGGGTAGAATTATTGCTCTCGCTCTGACGTTCACAACAATACCTCACATGTGTGGTGATATTGCCGTTTACACATGCGTGCGGGAGTAACGTATGTGTTCGCATTTGCGCATAAGCACGGTGGGACGAGGGAAGGGGGCGCTGTAATTTTTTAAAATCATTATTTATTTTATATAATTTTTTTTTTTTACGCTTGTTTTTTATTTTTATTTTTGTATTAACTATTGCTATCACAAGGGATGAACAACATCCCTTGTGACAGCATGGGCTGTGACAGGTCCTCTTTATGGAGAGATCTGCGGTCTATTAGACCTCAGATCCCTCCTCTAGCCTCCCATGCAGCCGATCACACACAGATCGGTCCGATTGGCTGTTTTCCTGGCCGCTGGCAGCCAGGTAAGCAAAGAGGCGGAATCAGAAGTGACTAAACTACTTGTAACTCCTGGTTTCCGGGCTTACAGAGAGAGGAACGTAGTCAGTTCCTCTCTCTATGTTCAGGGCAGCCATCGCTGCCAGCCGCATTGCTCCCGGGGCTCTGCAATCGGGCGTTAGAGCCCGGGAAAGGCGGCGGCTGCTGGAGGGGTGGTGGGACCCCCTTCCGCCACGTGCAGAAGTGATCGAGAGGCTAATTAGCCACTTGGATCACTTCAGCCTGAAAGAGAATTGCCGGCCTAAAAAAGATACATACCAGGATGATGCCTGTAGGTGCACCCACCATCCCGGTATAACCACTGAAATCCGAGAACGTCCACGGACGTCCTATAGGCGGGAAGTAGTTACAAAAGAAATTGATCAGTTGATCCCACCAGTTACTTTTTTACCACTACTATTCCTTTATATTGGCTTTTGATATTTACACATGTAGCAATTTAGAAATTGGATGAAAGGTTTAATGCTGGGAAACACTTTTTGAAAGAACTCTTTGAGGTCTATAAATCAGACCAAAATGAGGGTCAAATGAGGAGGAAAGAGGGACTGAGGGACTTCTGTACCAAAATGAGGGACAATCCCTTGAAGTCAGGGACAGTGTGGAGCTATGATTGAGGGGGTCTGCAGGTGGGGGGTTTATCAGAATCTGGAGGCCCCCTGAAACAATAAGGGGAGCCTCCAGATCCCACCTTCCCCACGTGAAAGAGTATGGGGTACATAGTACTGTATGTTCTTGGACCCCAGAACCATGGTTTCATTGTTCTAGGACAATGTGGGGGAATTAAATTTACTACCTTAAAACTGAGCATGCTTCTTCCAGACTTTGTAGTATAAGTGTCTCTGGAACCCAATATAATATTTTCTATATTGAATTATGATGACCTGAACTGTATCATAAAGCCCCAGAGGAAATAGTTTGAGTACCCTTTTCACCTCACCTTGATTTGGCTTTAAACGACGTGGAGATGCCACGTTTCTTGGTGGTTACCGTGTGTTTGGCTCTTGAAAACATTCATTAAAGTAAAGTAAATACACAACAAATCACCAGCTCCTTGCGGCCCTCCATTGTGACCCGCCTTTCAGTTTCTTAAAAACAAAAACCGAGCTGCCGAATTTTAGCCGCATGTTCCCATCACAAGCGTAACTTTTGAAGGACACCTACATCAAGAACATGCCAGGTAATTGGCAGAAAACAGCCATTAGAGGTTGACACAAGGCTTCTGGCCCCTTGGGAAAAAATTACACGTCCGACCGAGACGGTACAAAACTCCGAGATTAAAAGCCTCTAAAAATCCATCAAAAAGGGCGAGCAAATACAGATAACTATCTTGGCCAGCTGCCCCCCCCCCTGTGAGAAAACGCACCTAATCACGGTGCACACGGTTCCGAGTGGACATGAAAGGTTAAGAGGCAGTAAATCACAATCCGGGTGACAAATTATGAATCTAATAAAGGAAAAAGGTAACATAAAAGGCCATATTTTAGCCGGCGATTACAGCTTGTTTGAAGTTATGGAGTCAAACTGAGAAGACGAGTTTTTAATATCGATTCACGGGTTGGAAAAATCTAGCACTGGAGACCATTTCTAATATGGCTAAGGGACATTTGGTACTTTAATTTAATCATTTGTTAAGCATGTTCCTTTGGGACACATTTTTTTTTTTTATTTCCACTATACGTCAAGGGGAATACTTTGTGTTATATATTAGATATAAATGAAATGTAAACACGCAACCCAACGCCTGACACATAATAATTCATCATCTCATTGTACCCTTGAGGAGCTAAATAGACGGTTTGTTACCTAAAACTCCCCAAATTGTGAGGATAAATGACATTTAGTCACCTTCATATAGCTGCTTAGGCACCCTGGGAGCTCTGATACCTTGAGAGAATTCCAAAATGCAAACTTAGACTTTTTTGCCGGCAAGTCAAGGGCTGAACCACCCTCTCCTGCCTCTTGCTTGTAGGCAGCAGGTTCAGTCTACTCTTTCCACTGCAGATGGTGCTCCCCCGCAACTGGAGAAGAAGTTAAGAGGAACACAGTTGGTTCCTCCATGGTTTCCTGGGTGACTGGGGAAGCACCTGAATGGCTGCTGCCGCGCCATGTGACTCCGCCAGCCATCTTTGGTCAGGCAGAGCCAAATTAAGGCCCCCGCCTCCCAGGCTTGGCATGCTTTTTGCAAGTTGGTAGAGTAGGGACAGGTACCCCGCCTGTTAGGGACAGTACTAGCGGCAGGGGAAGGTTCCTGACAAAGAGGAAAAGCGTAGGGTCGCAAACCCTTTGGACATCTTCCCACTCGGGCACAACATGGCCAGGCCACATTACGCTCGCTTAACAGGTGCGGTCAACCCGGCTGATACCTGTCATCTTCACATTGCTGGAAACTGTGAGTGTACACGGTTGGGCAGGCGTCCTTCCAGGTTGTGGTGAACTGGTGCTGCATTACTTCAATACAAGTTTTCTATGTTACCTGTCTATGTGAGCTACTGCTGTTGCACTACAAGCCACCCCACCTACATGCTGCCCCCTATAGGTTCTTTAAGCTGATTGACATTTTAATTTTACAATAAGGAGTTGCACCCAGGTGACAAAGGCTTTTGGCCAACTTTCTACTTCTACAGCACACGACATTCTCAATGACCACCAGTGTAAGGAGCAATCTTATCAAAGATCATCACGCTATTGTATCATGAGTTGTAGATATATTCATTTTTAGCAGGGGTTCCCTGAGACCAGAAAGTCATTTTATGGGTTCCTCTATGCTGAAAAAGTCGAGAAAGGCTGCTCCAGAAGTTTGCTAGGGGTTCTTGAGCAATAAGCAATTTCTGCCTTGCCCACTGACACCAATGATCTTTTTAGCTGTCTGTAGAGGGGATATTCTTCCTATTGACCTCAAATTTAAGAAGCATCTTTCCTAGTGACCATTACGCTAATGTACCATGAGCTGTAAATATAATAATTATTACCAGAGGCTCTCTGAGACCAGAAAGTCACTTCAAGGATTCCTCTATGTTAAAAGGTTGAGGTAGGCTGGTCTAGAGGGACTTGTGACTAGCAAGGACTATGAGCAAAATGTCTCACGTAGCAGCAGGTCCCAGTCATGGCATTGGCACAGCCAGGTGCAGGGCCGAGGACAAGGGGTGGGCAGGAGGGGCGACTGCCCTGGGCACTGTGGTATCATGTGAGGTGGGGGAGGGGGTGCCATGAGGAGATTGGAGGAGGGGATTTGTGCTGGGAGAGGGAACTTGGGGGGGGGGGGGGGCAGCAGAGCTTAAGAATTGTTCTAGGAGGGGGAATTTAAGGTGGATATTCTAGGAGTGGTGTTTTAGGGGGATTCGTGTTGGGAGGGGGAATGGGGGAAGAGGATGTGTGCTAGGAGGGGGGATTTGGGGGATTTGTGCTAGAAGAGGTGATATGGTAGTATGGTAGAGGGGGAAGAGAAATTGTGCTGGGAGGGGATTATTTAAAAAAATTTTCGGAGGGATTTGTGGTAGTAGAAATGAATGGGGGGATTTGTGGTAGCATGGAAATTTGTTTGGGGGGATTGGTGCTAGAAGGGGCTATGGGGGGGATTTGTGCTAGAAGGGGCTATGGGGGGGGGATTTGTGCTAGAAGGGGCTATGGGGGGGGGATTTGTGCTAGAAGGGGATATGGGGGAGGATTTGTGCTGGGAGTGTTAATTTGTAGTGGGGGGGGGATTGTGTAGTTTGAGGGATTATTTGGGGGGGGGGCGACGACATTTGTGCTGGGGGATTTCAGCAAGGGACGCAGATTTGTATTGGGAGGAGGGAAAATGTATGCTTAGAGCGAAAGCTTACAGATTGGTGCTATTTTTTGGGGGGAGGGGCAGTTTCCTGACACATAATATTCATACATTTGGGGGGGGGGGCGCAGTTTGGTATGTTGGCCCTGGGCTCTTGAAGACCCTGTCCCGGCACTGGCCAGGTGTATGTATAAAGGAAAAAAGTGGCGCCAGAGGGATAACATGCAAACAGTCACAAGGCCATAGATAAAAGTCTATAAATCGCAAGTCCATGACACAAGATGGATATCCCAGTACTGATGTAGTGATATATAGTATGGAGGTAACCTAAAGCAACATCAGCGGCAGCACCCTTTAGAGTGAAGCAGGCAACTCTGTGGGTATGCAAAAAGAAAGCACAGAGGGGCGCCAGACTAATTGCAGCATTAGTGGTAATCCAATTTATTGAAAAAAAAAAAAAAAAAACAAGACAAAGGGGAACTCACATGTTGCCAGATCAAGCAGGCATGTATAGAAGGTTTGTCAATCCTGGGGCTCTCCTGGGTGGTCTTGGGTTGCAGGCGGCACTGAAGCACTGAAGCTATGGAGATGGGAGACAGAAGGAAGCACGCGCCGCTTCCTGCAGGCTACTATCTCCACAGCTCCAGTGCCTCGGTTCTGCCCGCTAACCAGGAGAGCCCAAGGACTGACAAACATTCTATACATGCCTGCTTGATCTCTCAACATGTGAGTTCCCCTTTGTCTTGTTTTTTTTTTTTTTAATAAATTGGATTACCACTAATGCTGCACTTAGAAGGGAGGACCCCCACCATGCCAACATCCATAATTATAGATATAAAGGATTGAGATAGTAAAAACTTTCTCAAAGAAAAAAGGGACTTTGTGGGCACAACATTGAGGCAGAGAGAATATCTATAAAAAATATATAAATGTCTTTATTACAGAAAATACACAGAAGAAAAATTGCTGCACTTAGTCTGGCGCCCCTCTGTGCTTTCTTTATGTAAAAAAGAAAAGGGTACAAGAAATATTAGAATGACACTTAAGGGCAATACGGTGGAACCCGCAGATACAAGGAACTAAAAAGTGATTGAATTGCAACAAACCCCACAAACTGTTTTGCAAATTCTTCAATTAAAAAAAAAAAATCACCACAGTCCAGGAATGGAGATGGTCCTCACAAATTGTTCTGCTTGCGTCTCTCTATATGTATGAGGGCAAATCTGTGGCTTCTGGTGTGTTTAATGTTAGAACTGCGGCTTCATGGGATTCCGCTGAGGCTTTTGCTGTGGAGTTCAAGCAGACTGGCATCAATGGGAGCCTGACCCCCCCAGCCAGGCGGCTCTGACCTTCTCCCTCTTTAATCACAGACTCACAGGCAGCGCGTATCCTCGCCCCACTCGAGAGCAAAGTGCTCAGAATAATGAAGACACCTCAGCAAGTCTGAATGTGAAACCAGTGAATGAGAAACTTATCTAGGCCGGGGGCAAATGCTAATATAGACTCACTTATAATAAAAATTGCATTTGTGTGTTAATCATTTTAAAGTGTTTAAACCCCCAAAAAATTTAACATAGTGCAGCTTATAAGTCCTTAATTTTGGTGGCTGCATTGGTTTTCTTTTTTCAGTTTTCCCTTTGCTTTACTCTTAGTAGATGATCATTCCAGCAATATACACTCACCTTTATTAGGTACACCTTGCTAGTAGCGGGTTGGACCTCCCTTTGCCTTCAGCCTCTGGCTCTAATCACGTGCATCAAAAAAACACCCACCCCCCATTCCATTGGAATCCATGGTCCAGCGTCTCTGTATGTAGATCAGGGGGCCGGACGCATGGATGGGGGGGGGGGGGGGGGGCGCCACTGGCCTACACCCTGCCAGCCCATTTTCTGGGGATTTAATACCAGGCAGCAACTCCTAGCCTCCCTCCCATTCTTCTGAAAAGCTTCTTCATGTTTCCAGCAAGTAGGGGGAGGTAGCAGATGCTACCTGATGAGTCATCCAGCCTCCCTGAGTCACTCACTCTGACCCAGATTCAACCTAGCCTGGCTTAAAAGCCGATTTCCCCCTGTGCAATCAGGCAAGTGATCCTCTCTCCGCACCCACCGTCACAATTTAAAAAAGCGGGGCTCTGCCCACACAGCCGTGTCATTCATTCACAGAGATCTGTGAACCAGGATTGGAATCTGAACCCCCAGATTTGCACAGTCACTTCCGCAACCCATTACCAGGGCTGGCGTCCCGGCCCCAGATTTGGACAGTCACTGCCACACCCATTACCAGGATCAGGATCTGGGCCCCAGATTTGAACGGTCACTGCCGCTCCCTTTACTGGGATTGGGATCCGGGGTCACAGAATTGGACAGTCACTGCCGCACCCATTACCAAAGTCTTTACCAAGTAACTATAGATCTGTTAGTGTAACTTTTATAGTCGGGAAGATACTGGAGAGTTTAATAAGAGATCACATAGACGGGTTCTTGCTGGAAAAAAATATTTTAAGCAACAGACATCATGGATTCATGAAAGACAGAAGTTGTCAAACAAATCTGATTTCTTTTTATGAGGAGGTAAGTAAAACCTTGGACAGAGGGGTGGCTGTGGACGTGGTATATTTGGATTTTGCAAAAGCATTTGACAAAAACGGTTCATGTGTAAGGTAAAGTCTACAGGCTTGGAAATATCAGTTTGTAAATGGATAGAAAACCAGATAAAAGACAGAATTCAGAGAGTAATGGTTAATGACTCTTACTCTGAATGGTCTAAGGTTATCAGTGGTGTACCCCAAGGTTTAGTGTTGGGATCCTTTTTTTTAATATCTTTATAAATGATATTGGCTCTGGGATTAAAAGTAACATTTCTGTCTTTGCAGATGACACCAAACTATGCAGTGGAATAACGTCCTTACAGGATGTCTCCAACTTACAAGCCGCCCTCAGTGCTCTGTCTAATTGGGCAACTAAGTGGTTGAGGTTTAATGTTGATAAATGTAAAGTTCTGCACTTGGGGGATAAGAATATGCATCATACATGCTAGGTGGAGTTCAACTGGGGGAATCCATAGTGGAGAAGGATCTGGGTGTTCTGGTAGATCATAAGCTCAATACCAAGCTGCGGTTTCCAAAGCAAACAAAGTCCTTTCTTGTATTAGGAGAGGTATGGACTCCCGAGAGAGAGAAAGAGAGAGATCATTTTGCCCCCCTGTACAATTCCTCATCTGGAATATGCAGTTCAGTTTTGGGCACCAGTTCTCAAAAAGGATATCAGGGAACTGGAGAAAGTGCAGAGAAGGGCAACCAAACTGATAAGAGGCATGGGGGAGCTCAGCTATGAGGAAAGATTAGAGGAACTGAATTTATTCTCTCTTGAGAAGAGGAGATTAAGGGGGATATGATCTCCATGTACAAATACATAAGGGGTCCATATAGTGAACTTGTGTTGAGTTATTCACTTTAAGGTCATCACAGAGGACAAGGGGGCACTCTTTACATCTGGAGGAAAAGAGATTTCATCTCCAAATACGGAAAGGTTTCTTCACAGTAAGAGTTGTGAAAATGTGGAATAGACTCCCTCCAGAGGTGGTTCTGGCCAACTCAGCAGATTGCTTTAACCACTTGACAACTGGGCACTTAAACCCCCTTCCTAACCAGACCAATTTTCAGCTTTCGGTGCTCTCACACTTTGAATGACAATTACTCAGTCATGCAACACTGTACCCCTATGAAATTTATGTCCTTTTTTTCCCACAAATAGAGCTTTCTTTTGGTGGTATTTAATCACTGCTGGGTTTTTTATTTTTTGCGCTATAAATCAAAAAAGACTGAAAATTCGATAAAAAAAAAAAAAATTCCTTGTTTCTGTTAAAATTTATTGCAGAGTATTGGCAGAGTATTGGCGAGTATTGGCAGAGTATTGGCAGAGTATTGGCGAGTATTGGCGAGTATTGGCAGAGTATTGGCAGAGTATTGGCAGAGTATTGGCGAGTATTGGCAGAGTTTTGCAGTGTTGCAGAGTATTGCACAGTGTTGCAGAGTATAGCGCAGTGATACCGAGTATTGGCTAGTATTGGCTAGTATTGGCGAGTATTGGCGAAGTATTGGCAGAGTATTGGCGAGTATTGGCGAGTATTGGCCGAGTATTGGCATAGTATTGGTGAGTATTGGTGAGTATTGGCAGAGTATTGGCGAGTATTGGCAGTGTATTGGCAGAGTATTGGCAGAGTATTGGCAAGTATTGGCGAGTATTGGCAGAGTTTTGCAGAGTATAGCGCAGTGATGCAGAGTATTGGCTAGTATTGGCGAGTATTGGCGAGTATTGGCAGAGTATTGGCGAGTATTGGCAGAGTATTGGCGAGTATTGGCAGAGTATTGGCAGAGTATTGGCGAGTATTGGCAGAGTATTGGCGAGTATTGGCAGAGTATTGGCAAGTATTGGCAGAGTATTGGCAGAGTATTGGCGAGTATTGGCAGAGTATTGGCGAGTATTGGCAGAGTTTTGCAGTGTTGCAGAGTATAGCACAGTGTTGCAGAGTATTGCACAGTGTTGTAGAGTATAGCACAGTGTTGCAGAGTATTGTACAGTGATGCAGAGTATTGCACAGTGATGCAGAGTATTGCACAGTGATGCAGAGTATTGCACAGTGATGCAGAGTATTGTACAGTGATGCAGAGTATTGCACAGTGATGCAGAGTATTGCACAGTGATGCAGAGTATTGTACAGTGATGCAGAGTATTGCACAGTGTTGCAGAGTATTGCACAGTGTTGCAGAGTATTGCACAGTGATGCAGAGCATTGCACAGTGTTGCCATTATGTATATTGAACAGCGCTGTGGGCACTAAACATCCAGCCCACAGCGCTGCCATCTCTTCCCCTCTCCCTCCGCACTGTACCGATCGGTACAGAGAGGGGAGGGAGGAACCAGCGTCATGACGTGACGCTGGTTTGTTTACATGTGATCGCTCCGTCATTTGACGGAACGATCACGTGGTAAACGGCCGCGATCAGCGGCTATTTACCGTAATCCGTGATGTGCCGGGTCCTCCGGACCCGGCGGTCACGGATGTTCCCGAGTGCGCGCCCCAGGGGGCGCGTGGGAGCATCATTCTGGAATGACGTCCATGGACGTCCACCCAGAACTAGCCGACCGCGCTGTTGCCGTCTTTCGGCAATGGCCCGGTCGGCAAGTGGTTAAAAAAGTCCTGGATTCTTTCCTAAATGTACATAATATAACTGGGTACTGACATTTATAGGTAAAGTTGATCCGGGGAAAATCCGATTGCCTCTCGGGGATCAAGAAGGATTTTTTTCCCTGGTGTAGCAGATTGGATCATGCTTTGCTGCTGTTTTTCGCCTTCCTCTGGATCAACTGTTGGTGAAGGATTGTGTATATGGGATTGTATGATTTTTTTTTTTTTTGGTTGAACTAGATGGACTTGTGTCTTTTTTCAACCTGAGTAACTATGTAATTACCGGGATTCAGGATCTGGGCCCCAGATATGGACAGTCACTGCCGCCCCCCTTTTCTGGGATTGGGATCAGGGCCCCAGATTTTGACAGTCACTGCCACACCCCTTACCGGGATTGGAATATGGGTCCCAGATTTGGACAGACACTGCCACACCCATTACCGATCAGGATCTGGGCCCCAGATTTGGACAGTCACTGCCGCTCCAATTACAGATCAGGATCTGGGCCCCAGATTTGGACAGTCACTGCCACACCCATTACCAGGATCAGGATCTGGGCCCCAGATTTGGACAGTCACTGCCGCTCCAATTACAGATCAGGATCTGGGCCCCAGATTTGGACAGTCACTGCTGCACCTATTACCGAGATCAGGATCTGGGCCCCAGATTTGGACAGTTATTGCCACACCCATTACCGGGATCAGGATCTGGGCCCCAGATTTGGACAGTTATTGCCACACCCATTACCGGGATCAGGATCTGGGCCCCAGATTTGGAAAGTCACTGCCACACCCATTACCGATCAGGGGCTCCGGATTTGGACAGTCACTGCCGCACCCATTACCGATCAGGATCTGGGCCCCAGATTTGGACAGTCAGTGGGCAGCGAAAGTTCAATTTACTTGGAAGACTATCGCTTCACTTAGGACAGATGCATGCTATAAATTGCGCCCTCACCTGTTGAGTCTCTGAAGTTGGCCACAAATAAATCTCCTGAAATACGAGGCTGGTTTGAAATGAATTCGAAGAACCTCAATCCAAAGTTATCACGGATGAATAAGTTAGCGAGGAGGAAGAAAGTCTATAGAAACAGCCTATAACAGATGTAAATTATTGCAGATGGTATCTCTGTCCCCAGAGACCGTCACTGTATGCATCAAGGAACTTTCATTTCTTCTCCTCTGTCTGATGGTATAAAGAAAAAGCAGATGTGTCTGGAGAATGTAATAAATCAAAAATGGAAGAGAATCAATATTGTAGATTGCGGCGGCGATACTCAAATGATGTTGATTACTTCGCTAAAAGATTAGAACGGTGGGCTGGATTTAATTGCAAGGCGGCATTTGTCATTCTGGTCCCTATTGTGTCTCCGGTAGCACAGAGCACGTTCTGGCAAGACAATAGATACCATTTTTTGAGGCATTTAAATGGCCACTTACAGTGGACTTGACCTGACATAAGCCCACATTAGCACTAGTGTAGCAAATAAATGCAGTCTGCCATTTTGCTCATGTAGACAGGTGTGGGCTGCAGTATGTTCACCAACCTGAAGGTGACACTGTGCCATTTCTTCAAGCCTGCAGTCCCTTGAGGACTAAATATCCTCCACTTTGGGCTCCCGGCAGTCATTTAGGGGAGGATGGCAATCCTATTGGATAAAAAACTATTTCTTTGCTACTGTACCTAAAGAAAAAGCTTAAAAAAAAGACCATCGGTGAATGTGATGTCACCAAGAGCCGCCCAACATGTTTCGTCCAACCACAGACGTCATAAGGGAAGGCAGGGATACCGAAACCCTACGAGATTTGGGTATCAATCTTGACTCCAAATTCCAAAAAATAAGAGATTTGAGGTGCCCACAGTCTGAGAGTAAGACAGGGACAGTGTCCTTTTGGTTAGGGGGAGGCTAAGCATGGTATTAGGAAGAGGTATTTGTCAAGGAGGGAATAAGTAGATGTCTCCTTTCAGGGTGTCTTCCACTGACAGCTGGATATCTGCAGGGCCCTTTGGGAATCGCAGTGTGACCAAGCAGCATCATAGCCCTCCCAAGGGAAGTGCCCCTCCCGCATTCTGTGATATGCATATAAGAGGGGCTTTTCTGGATGTCCCTAGTCCCTAATTTCATGAATTAAAAATAACAAAACAGTAAAGTTAGCCCCATTTTTCTGTATAATGTGAAAGATGAAGTTACGCAGAGTAAATAGATACCTAACATAACGCGCTTTAAAATTACGCACACTTGTGGAATGGCGCCAAACTTTGGTACTTAAAAATCTCCATAGGCGATGCTTTAATTTTTTTGACAGGTTACCAGTTTAGAGTTACAGAGGAGGTCTAGTACTACAATTGTTGCTCTATCTCTAACACACGCAGTGATAACTCACATGTGTGATTTGAACACTGTTTACATATGTGGGCGTGACTTACGTATGCGTTTGCTGCTGTGCGCGAGCATACGGGGACGGGGGTGCTTAAAATTATTTTTTTTTGTTCATTGTTTATTTTACTTTTATTTTTTTACTTTTACACTTTCTCTTTACATTTTTTTTCTTGATCACTTTTATTCCTATTACAAGGAATGTAAATGTCACTTGTAATAGGAATAGTGCGTGACAGGTCCTATTTATGGATAGATGTGGGGTCAAAAGGACCCCACATCTCTCCTTCAAGCTGGAAAGACCGAGATAAAAACAAAAACAAAACTGTCTTTGCCTTTCCAGGCATGTCCCCGGCATTGTTTACTTTCGCCGGCCCGGACGTGACGTCGTAACTTCACGCCCGGGCCTCTGAGGGTCAAAGAGATGGCTAGGGATATCTCTATGCTCAACTTCTGGTGGGCGACCGATTCATTCTCTGGCTCGCTGATCGCACATGCGAGCCGGTAGACGCACCAGAGGGTGGCGGGAGGGCGGGAGGGGCTTCCCCTCCCGCCGCCTGGAAGAATGATCAAGCAGCTGAACTGTCGCTATGATTGCTCTTATGGTACAGAGAATCACCAGCCGAAAAAATTGATATCTGAAGGATGCCTACAGCTGCACCCATCATTCAGATATCCCCACTCAAAGCCAATGACGTCATATGACGTCCTTGGGCTGGAAGTGGTTAAGGTGGTATTTAACTACTTCAGTGCCCTGATTACAATATAGTGCCAACCTGTGTCACCAATCAGTGCCCACCATTGCCCAACAGTGCTGGAAATAAGTGCCCACCACTTCCCACAAGTGCCACCAATCAGTGCCCATTAGCGATGCCAGTCAGTGCTGGCTATCAGTGCTGCCTATCAGTGCTGCCCATCAATGCCCATCACTGCTGTAGATCAATGCCCATCAGTGTCGCCCATCAGTGCTACCCAATGCCCATCCCTACCCATCAGTACCGCCTATCCATGCCGCCTATCAGTTCCCACCAGTGTCGCCTATCAGTGCCCACCAGTGCTGCCTATCAGTGTCCACCAGTGCTTCCTATTACTGCCCATCCGTGCCACCTAACAGTGCCCATCAATGCCACCTATCAGTGCTCATAAGTGCGGCATATTAGTGCCTCCTCATCAGTGCCACCTAATCAGTGCCCATAAGTGCCACCTCATCAATGCCCACCAGTTCAGCCTATCAGTGCCCATCAGTGCACAACAGTGCAGGAGAGAAATTACTTAGTTACAAAATTTACTGACAGAAACTAAGTAAAAAAAAATAATTTTCAAAATTTTTGGTCTTTTCTTTAGTAAGAAATAAAAACCCCAGTGGTGATTAAATTCCACCAAAAGAAAGCTCCTATTTGTGTGAAGAAAATGATAAAAAAAATATGTTTGGGTACAGTGTAGCGCGACCGCGTAATTGTCATTCAAAATGCGACATCGCTGAAAGCTGAAAAATGGCCTGGGCAGGAAGGGGGGGGGGGGGGCGTAAGTGCCCGGTAGGCAAGTGGTTAAACTTGTAAACAACAAGTGCCAGAAAAGGCCTGGCTGGGGAAGTGGCTAGACACTGACACATTCAGGAAAAAAAATAAAAAATAAAAAATAAACATATTACATCGATCTAATAAAATGCTACGCGCATAACAAAAATCTCATACATGACCGCCAAGGGTATTCTGACGCGGCCATAACCGCGCATTTATATATCGTTATCCGGTAAGCTGTCAGGCAGTGCCGGGCGTTGGTAGTTTCTCCCAATATAAATTTATAGCGTGTTATATTATGCAAATAAAAT
The DNA here is from genome assembly GCA_037952835.1 of Lithobates septentrionalis. NCBI lineage: Eukaryota > Metazoa > Chordata > Amphibia > Anura > Ranidae > Lithobates > Lithobates septentrionalis. The sequence continues at coordinate 682,512 of JBBDGP010003421.1, read as the reverse complement.
AAATAAATAATAAAAAAAAATAAAAAAAGGAAAGTAGTTTGTTAACCGTTAAATTCATCAGCGGTGCCTTGCGGCAATTAGAAGTCACCTGCGCCGGCTGGCTCGGCGAAGTGTTAAAAATATATTTATGTATATTGCGGTGGAAATAGGATTTTGAAATGTAACGCTAATCTCGAGAGGGACATAAGTGTTTCAGGAGCTGTAAATCAAACTCGCTGTACATAGTGATGAGATCAATTTTTGTTAGTTATTTTTTTTTTTCTGTCACGGTTGGAACAGGCAGATCTCTGCAGGAAGAAAATAAATAAATAAATATCAATAATATTAGTAAAAAGAAATTAAAAAAAATAAACAGCGTACAGTTTTTGTATAGGGCATAGCATTGAGAAAAAGATAAATACACTTAGGGCCGGTTCACACCACAAAAACGCACTACAGATCCGTTCTGGATGCGTTTCTGCATTTTGCGTTTTTATTCTCAATCTTAATTTTATTAGAAAATTATTATACAAATAGACAAATATGCATACGTTACTGGCATAATCATACCATCATCGAATACATTATACAAGCTTACCAAAAAAAAAATACGCGGAAAATGATGGCAACACATAAACACCATATTTTGATAGATTATTACATTCACATTCATTATATATTGAATTTTGTGTTTTTAACAAGTTTTTGATGTGTTCCAGTGTGTTTTTTATGCGGTTCCGAATGCATTCCAGGTGCTTTTTTCTTTCTTTTTTCCTGTTTTTTTCCCCACTATACTAGGGTCCAGTGTGTTTTTGATGCCTTCCAGTGCATTCCAGTGCAATTCAGTACGTTTTTGATTCGCTTTACTGCGTTCCAGTACAGCCCAGTGCACGAAAAATGCAGCATATTCTACTTTTTTTTCTGGAACTGGAAAGCCCTGGAGCTGACTGCACTGGTGTGAACTATGCCATTGGAAACCATATAACCTACTTTCCATGCATTTTTGATGCAGAAAAAAAACGCACTGGACTGCATGTTGTGTGAACTAGCCCTTAGTGCTTGATTTATATAAGCATTCTCATAGCCATTTGCCCAGTGAGCATTTATTTACATCCGGGGCAAAAATTTTACATGCGGCAAAAAATTAATGTAAATAGGCTATAACGGGGCATTCATAAAGTATTCAGACCCCCTTCATGTGTTCTATGTTGTTATGTTGCAGTTTCATTGTTGTTATGTTGTAGTTTCAATGCTGTTATGTTGCAGTTTCATTGTTGTTATGTTGTAGTTTCAATGCTGTTATGTTGCAGTTTCAATGTTGTTATGTTGTAGTTTAAGTGTTTCAATGTTGTTATGTTGCAGTTTCAATGTTTCAATGTTTCAATGTTGTAGTTTCAATGTTGTTATGTTGCAGTTTCATTGTTTCAATGTTGTTATGTTGTAGTTTCAATGCTGTTATGTTTCAGTTTCATTGTTGTTATGTTGTAGTTTCAATGCTGTTATGTTGCAGTTTCAATGTTGTTATGTTGTAGTTTAAGTGTTTCAATGTTGTTATGTTGTAGTTTCAATGCTGTTATGTTGCAGTTTCAATGTTGTTATGTTGTAGTTTAAGTGTTTTAATGTTGTTATGTTGCAGTTTAAGTGTTTCAATGTTGTTATGTTGCAGTTTCAATGTTTCAATGTTGTAGTTTCAATGTTGTTATGTTGCAGTTTCAATGTTGTTATGTTGCAGTTTCATTGTTTCAATGTTGTTATGTTGTAGTTTCAATGCTGTTATGTTGCAGTTTCATTGTTGTTATGTTGTAGTTTCAAAGCTGTTATGTTGCAGTTTCAATGTTGTTATGTTGTAGTTTAAGTGTTTCAATGTTGTTATGTTGTAGTTTCAATGCTGTTATGTTGCAGTTTCAATGTTGTTATGTTGTAGTTTAAGTGTTTCAATGTTGTTATGTTTCAGTTTCAACGTTTCAATGTTGCAGTTTCAATGTTATGTAGCAGTTTCAATGTTTCAATGTTGTTATGTTGCAGGTTCATTGTTTCAATGTTGTTATGTTGTAGTTTCAATGCTGTTATGTTGCAGTTTCAATGTTGTTATGCTGTAGTTTAAGTGTTTTAATGTTGTTATGTTGCAGTTTCAATGTTATCTTGCAGTTTCAATGTTGTTATGTTGTTGTTTCAATGCTGTTATGTTGCAGTTTCAGTGTTTCAATATTGTTATGTTGCAGTTTCAATGTCGTTATGTTGCAGTTTCAATGTTTCAATGTTGTTATCTTGCAGTTTCAATGTTGCAGTTTCAGGCCAGGTTCACACTACTGTGAATTGAATGAAGGCTCCCAATTCCCAATAGCAGGAGATTGTGACTGGCTCTCTATGGAGCTTTCTATGGAGCCGGTTCACACATCTCCGAAGCGGCTCCAGTGCAAATTTGCACAGAAATCCTGTGCATCTTTTGGTCCGTTTCAGGTCCGAATTTAGCCAAAAATTTTGGCTGAAATCGGCACTGAAATGATGAACTAGGACGCACCGGACCCCCTGCTGTGAGCCGCATGCAGCTTAGATATGAACCCGGCCTAAATGTTTCAATGTTGTTATGTTGCAGTTTCAATATTTAAGTGTTATTATGTTGCAGTTTGAGGGCCAGTACACACCACATGCAGTCCAGTGCGTTTTTTTTCTGCATCAAAAACGCATGGAAAATAGGTTATATAAGGACATGTGTGTTCCAGTGCGTTTTTGGTGCATCTCGGTGCGTTCCGAAACATTTGTGATGCTTTTTACAGCATTCCAGTACAGTCCAGTGCAGGTAAAATGCAACAGGTTCTATTTTTTTCTCTGGTACTGGAGCCATTGGAATACATGGAAAACACTGTGCATGCATTTTTAGGGCCAGTTCACACCACAAAATGCACTCCGGATACGTTGATCAGTTTTTGCTTACGGTTCACGCCACACGCAGTTCCAGTGCATTTTTGAAACAATTTGCTATGTTTAGAGTTGCCACCTCATCCCTTTAAACCTGAACACATATGAATTACTCTGGTTCTGAGGCTGATTTAATGCAGATAAGGCACCAAGTGAGTTTAGTTACCACCTTAATCAGCCACAGAACCCGTGTAATTCATATGTGTTCAGGTGTAACCAGCTCAATACAGAACACTTACATCCCCTTCCTGCCCAGACCAATTTTCAGCTTTCAGCACTCTCACAGTTTGAATGACAATTACTCAGTCATGCAACACTGTACCCATATGAAACTTGTGTCCTTTTTTCACACAAATAGAGCTTTCTTTTGGTGGTATTTAATCACTAGTGGGTTTTTTTATTTTTTGTGCCATAAATAAAGAAATACTTAAATTTTGTGAAAAAAATGCCCCTTTCTTTGTTTCTGTCATAAAATTTTGCTAACTACTAATTTTTCTTAATAAATTTTGTCCAAAATTTATACTGCTACATATCTTTGGTAAAAATAACCCAAATTAATGTATATCATTTGGTCTTTGTGAAAGTTATAGAGTCTACAAGCTATGGTGCCAATCACTGAAAATTGATCACATCTGATCAGTCCTTCAGTACATCAGGTGAATCTCATTTCTTAAAACACTAACAAGTCAGGAAAGTACAAATACCCCCCAAATGACCCCTTTTTAGAAAGTAGACATTCCAAGGTATTAACCAGTTGCCGATCGCCGCACGACAATGTACGTCCTCAGAGCGGCACGGGCAGGCAAAATGGCTTACAGGTACGTCCTTTCCTGCCCGTGGGAGGGGGGGTCCGATCGGACCCTCCCCCCGGTGCCTGCGGCGGTCGGCAAATCCTCCCCGGCGATCGGTGGTGAGGGGGAGGCCATCCATTCGTGGCCCCCCCTCGCGATTGCTCCCAGCCAATGGCATCATTTCCCTGCCTCTGTTTTGTACACAGAGGCAGAGGAAATGATGTCATCTCTCCTCGGCTCGGCATTTTCCGTTCCGGCGCCGAGGAGAGAAGACTGTAATGTGAGTGCACAACACACACACACACACAGTAGAACATGCCAGGCACACATAACACCCCAGATCCCCTCCCCCGATTATCCCCGATCCCCCCCAATCACCCCCCCCCCCTGTCACAAACTGACACCAAGCAGTTTTTTTTTTTTTTTCCTGATTACTGTATTGGTGTCAGTTTGTGACAGTTACAGTGTTAGGACAGTTAGGGTTAGCCCCCTTTAGGTCTAGGGTACCCCCCTAACCCCCCTAATAAAGTTTTAACCCCTTGATCACCCCCTGTCACCAGTGTCACTAAGCGATCATTTTTCTGATCGCTATATTAGTGTCGCTGGTGATGCTAGTTAGGGACGTAAATATTTAGGTTCGCCGTCAGCGTTTTATAACGACAGGGACCCCCATATACTGTGTGCGTGTCACCGGCGCAAAAACAAATCTTAGTTCCTCAAACAATATTACATACTAAATGTTGGGGATGCTGCATTCAAAAAAGACCCTTCACTTAGATGGGTAAGAAATACTAGTTGGTGTATGTGAATGCGCTACTCCCTTAATATACCACCTCCTGTAATGCTTATCAACTACCAATCACAAATATTTCATGTGCATAAGTTTAAAATTTTAGATCAATAAATCATATATCCATTCAATACATATACATATAACAAAAAGTCCTTCAGATATGTTGCAAAGTCTTGTAACCATTAAAGTGACTGACGTGCTCCTATTTTGCTTCAATATTCATATGTGACTGAGTGGGACCCTCCACCATTCAGATTGGCCACTCACCAGATACTTCACTAGGGGTACGCCTTTGGTTCATTCAGGGATAACCACTCCACCCAGGTACCACTTCTCACCGGTTAAAAGCTTGTGTTCTAATGCTCCTCATAGGAAAGCATAGGGACAAAAGGCGATCATAGCGCAATATGTTTGAACCATTTATTTTTTAAAAAAATTCCAAAGGTTAAAATCACTCACATTAAAAAGTGCCCTCGAGCCGGCACGAAGCTTATCCAGCAGTTACGGACGAGTGGCTATTAGCATGGTTCGCCTGGTGTTAGTGTGCGGCCTCCACGCTCGGCTTGCGCTCCAAGCCTCGTTTCCGTTTTCGTCCGGTCACGTGATGCATAAAATTCTCCCAGCAGCCTCTACGCGTTTCGCATCATCAAATGCGTCATCAGGAAGCTGCCGTTTGATTGGTGCCCGCTCTATTTATACTGTGTGTGGCCGGAAGTGTGTATTCCGCCATTTTAACTAAGGTAATGTTCCCATCTATGACTTCCTTTCTATTATCGCCATTTTGACTAAGGGCTTTTCCCTTTTTGCATAATCCATACTTATATAGCTATTTCCCCTTTACATTTTCTTAGTTTGTATCTAAATTTTAGGAGTACTAACCCATCTATATCTGCTGGAGAGGCTTTTACAATGTCTCAAACATATTACACATTTTCAAACTTTATTATACTTTCTACCCGTTCCGCCCTAGCCGTTCATCCATATAAATATGGGACAGCAAAGAAATCCATTCTTTACAAAAATATACAGGACAATTCCAAAAAAATTACAAAAAAATATATAAAAAAATATGCAATTATATGTATAACCCCTATTCTATTGTGTTACGTTTTGTACATAAAAAATTTTTTTTTTATTGAAAGAAGAAAAAATAATAAAAAATATTGGAAAAAAATATAATGATACTAAAATATGGAAAAAATTAAAAAATGAAATAAAGAAAATATAAAAAATAGAAAAATACAATAAAAAATAAGAAAAATGAAAAAAATGAAAAAAATGAAAGAAATGAAAAAAATGAAAAAATAAAAAAATGAAAAAAATGGAAAAATGAAATAAAAATAAAAATAAAATTAAAATAAAAAATATAATATAAAAACAAAATAAAACAAAATGAAATAGAATGAAAATAAAATAAAAATAAAAATAAAAATAAAAAATGTTGAAATAAAAATGCCAATAAAAATAGAATTGTTACTGTACTAGTTAATAATTTTCCAGATAGCAGTTGATGTCGAGTTCCACGTTCAACCCTTTTGGTCTCATAGTGTCCATTTTAAATATCCAATGGGTTTCATTTCTTGATACCTCCCTTTTCATGTTAGTGTTTCTCCAATCTTTTTCTATTCTATCTATTCCATAGAATTTTAAATGTTGGGGGTTCCTACCATGTACATCCCTGAAGTGTTTGGATACACTATGGTGTTTAAATCCTTTTTTGATGTTTCTAACGTGTTCTCCTACTCTCACCGATAGGGCTCTAGTTGTTCTGCCCACGTATTGCAGCCCACAGCTGCACTCCAACACGTAGGTGACATGTGTACTAGCACATGTTATGAGTTTGTCAATTTTAAAGGTTTGCTTGTTGCTGCTTGATTCGAAGTTAATTGTTTTTCTATCCCTTTTGTTGGTAGACTTGCACGCCTTGCATTTCCCACACCTAAAGAAACCCTCCTGCTCAAAAAATGTTGACATCTTTTTAGGGGGGTCTGGTACATTTTTTACTATTTTGTCCCTGATCCTCCTTGCTCTCCTATATACGAACGCTGGTTTTTTTGGAAGGACCTTGCTCAACTGTGGATCATTACTGATTATGGGCCAATGTTTTGTTATAATTTTTTCTAGTGTTTGGTATTGTTTATTGAATGCTGTTATGAATGGTACTTTATCTTTGTGATTATGATTTCTAATTTTATTGGTTAGTGTTAGCTCTCTATCCATATTGGCTATTTTTAGACGTGTCTCCTCCAGTGTGTCTCTTTTGTACCCCTTGTCTACGAATCTCTTAATTAGTATATCAGTTTGCTGAAAATAGTCCTCTATTTGGTCACAATTTCGTCTTATCCTAATAAACTGGCTTTTTGGGATTGCTTTTTTCCAATGGGGGTGGTGACAGCTCCCCATCGGTATATAACCGTTCCGATCCGTTTCTTTGAAGTGTGTTCTAGTTCCAAGTTTATTTTTGTTCTTATAAATTTCTAGATCCAAAAAATTTATTTTTTGTTGGTGTACTGTAGCTGTAAATTTAATATCATATTTATTATGGCCAATATGTTGGATAAGTGCTTCCAGTTGTTCTTGGCTGCCCTTCCATACTATCAAAATGTCATCAATAAAGCGTTTGTATAACAGCAAGTGTGGCCAACATCTTCCAAAAATCTCTTCCTCCTCCCATTTACTGAGGAAGATGTTGGCCACACTTGGTGCATACTTGTTACCCATCCCTACTCCCTTTATCTGTCTATAGTAGTTATGGTTGTGCCAGAAGAAGTTATTCCCCATGGCCATCCTTAATCCCTCCAGTATGAACCTTCTTTGTTTCAATTTTATTTTTATTTTTATTTTTATTTTATTTACATTCTATTTCATTTTGTTTTATTTTGTTTTTATATTATATTTTCTATTTTAATTTTATTTTATTTTAATTTTATTTTTATTTTTATTTCATTTTTCCATTTTTTTCATTTTTTTATTTTTTCATTTTTTTCATTTTTTTTTTCATTTTTTTCATTTCTTTCATTTTTTTCATTTTTTTCATTTTTTTCATTTTTCTTATTTTTTATTGTATTTTTCTATTTTTTCTATTTTCTTTATTTCATTTTTTCATTTTTTCCATATTTTAGTATCATTATATTTTTTTCCAATATTTTTTATTATTTTTTCTTCTTTCAATAAAAAAAAAAATTTTTATGTACAAAACGTAACACAATAGAATAGGGGTTATACATATAATTGCATATTTTTTTATATATTTTTTTGTAATTTTTTTGGAATTGTCCTGTATATTTTTGTAAAGAATGGATTTCTTTGCTGTCCCATATTTATATGGATGAACGGCTAGGGCGGAACGGGTAGAAAGTATAATAAAGTTTGAAAATGTGTAATATGTTTGAGACATTGTAAAAGCCTCTCCAGCAGATATAGATGGGTTAGTACTCCTAAAATTTAGATACAAACTAAGAAAATGTAAAGGGGAAATAGCTATATAAGTATGGATTATGCAAAAAGGGAAAAGCCCTTAGTCAAAATGGCAATAATAGAAAGGAAGTCATAGATGGGAACATTACCTTAGTTAAAATGGCGGAATACACACTTCCGGCCACACACAGTATAAATAGAGCGGGCACCAATCAAACGGCAGCTTCATGATGACGCATTTGATGATGCGAAACGCGTAGAGGCTGCTGGGAGAATTTTATGCATCACGTGACCGGACGAAAACGGAAACGAGGCTTGGAGCGCAAGCCGAGCGTGGAGGCCGCACACTAACACCAGGCGAACCATGCTAATAGCCACTCGTCCGTAACTGCTGGATAAGCTTCGTGCCGGCTCGAGGGCACTTTTTAATGTGAGTGATTTTAACCTTTGGAATTTTTTAAAAAAATAAATGGTTCAAACATATTGCGCTATGATCGCCTTTTGTCCCTATGCTTTCCTATGAGGAGCATTAGAACACAAGCTTTTAACCGGTGAGAAGTGGTACCTGGGTGGAGTGGTTATCCCTGAATGAACCAAAGGCGTACCCCTAGTGAAGTATCTGGTGAGTGGCCAATCTGAATGGTGGAGGGTCCCACTCAGTCACATATGAATATTGAAGCAAAATAGGAGCACGTCAGTCACTTTAATGGTTACAAGACTTTGCAACATATCTGAAGGACTTTTTGTTATATGTATATGTATTGAATGGATATATGATTTATTGATCTAAAATTTTAAACTTATGCACATGAAATATTTGTGATTGGTAGTTGATAAGCATTACAGGAGGTGGTATATTACGGGAGTAGCGCATTCACATACACCAACTAGTATTTCTTACCCATCTAAGTGAAGGGTCTTTTTTGAATGCAGCATCCCCAACATTTAGTATGTAATATTGTTTGAGGAACTAAGATTTGTTTTTGCGCCGGTGACACGCACACAGCTATTCACGGTTATATATTTAATATAAACTCTTTTTCACGGGCAGCATAACATGGAGGTTTTCTCATTTCTGGCGAATCGCAAGCTGGATCTGGGAGAACTTTTCCAAAATTATGATAACACCACGGCACTGAATTTAGAACAAAGTTTTAAACACTTGAAAAATGCTACGGATAAACAAATTAGAATATGGTGGGACATTAACACATTAGATCAATACAGAGAGGCCAAAATCACCCCAAGGAGGCTAAGATGGGACCTAGGTCCCAATGATGGTATAATAGATGAAAATTTATCAAGGACTTGGTTTGATTTTTTTAATGGCTGTGAAAACAAACTGTTAGACATGATTATTGAGAGGAGAAGAATCAAACTAAAAAAGGTAGAATCCACCATAGGTACAATTAGGGATAACATGTTACCACATGTGGAAACAAATGAGTACAAAACAAGGGCGGCTAAATTACAAGAATTTCTAGCAAAATTGGACAATGAAGTAAAAAACAAAAAGGTTAAAAAATATCAAAGGGACAAAAAAGATTATTTAGAGGGAAAAGTGTACAGGTGGCAAGAGGAGGAAACGCCCACCAACTCTGCAAACACGTCCCTTGATGAGGAGGCCAACATCGGGGATGTGATTGCAGATGTAGGAACGAGTAGAATATCAGGGACCCCCATCGCCAATTTGACAAGAAAAGACACTGGAGCAACAGCACAGACCCCAAGTGATAACCAGAAGAAAATAAATACCCAGAAACCCGATCAAGGGAATAATAACACTTATGCGGCCCCCTACCAACCCCCGATGGGACAATACCCCAGACCTTGGAGGGGGGGATATAGAGGAAGGGGGAGGGGTTATTATAATTATGGCCCGAACTATGGTCCACCTATGTGGCAGGGGGAATGGCGGGATTGGAGGGAGCCCTACAAACCACCCATGCCAGTATTCCAAACCAGCAGGGGGGGCTGGAACAGGAACCCCCAGGAAACTGGAGGCAGTGGAAACCAAAGAGAAAAAGAGGCTGCAGAGGGGGAGGCAAAAAGAAAAAGAGGAAATTAGGGGAGGGTATTTTCAACCTAACAGACATAACATTTACCCATGAGGAACTGTTAGTACTAGATAGGGGCATCAAGTATGCACCCAGTGCAACTTTTAACCAATTCGAAGCATTCATTGATTTGCAAAAGTTTATTCGGAAACTAAATCTAAAGAAATATTATTTAGAGAAAGGAGAACCCCAACATCAAACTAATGAAACGGAGTACACACATAGCCAGTTGAGGAACAGGTCCACGTTCAACCCTAGGTCGAGTACCAATCAACACATTGAAGTGTTTAAAAGGATAGTAGAGAAGGAAATGAGAAACATTAAACCGGTAAAGTGCAATAAAGACAGAATATGGCAAGGCCTGAAGAAATTAGAAAAAAGAAAAAACATAGTAATTAGACCAGCGGACAAGGGGGGAGGGGTAGTGATCCTAACTAAACAGGACTACCATGCAGAACTGGAGAGACTAGTTAAAGACATAAGCACATACCAACCCCTGAAAAAGAATCCCAATAGAGAACTAAAAAAGAAATTAAAAGAGTACCTAAATAAGGGCATAGCAGATAATATTATAAATAAGAAAGAAGGTAGGTATTTGCTGACAGAAGCACCAAGGATACCAGTAATATACCAGGTTCCTAAAATCCATAAGAATAAAACTAGACCACCAGGAAGGCCTATAATTAGCGGTATAGAATCAGTCTATTCAAGATTGGGGGAATATTTGGATATATTCCTCCAGCCAATAGCGGGAGAGGGCAAGGCATTCCTCAAGGATAGTAAGGATGTAATCAACAGCTTAAAGGATTTACAGGTGGACGACTCCACGCTATTGGTAACAATGGATGTGGAGTCGTTGTACACCAACATAAAACAAACGGACGCCTTGGCAGCTGTAGCATGGGGAATGAAGAACCTATCGGACCTAAAATTGAAACAAAGAAGGTTCATACTGGAGGGATTAAGGATGGCCATGGGGAATAACTTCTTCTGGCACAACCATAACTACTATAGACAGATAAAGGGAGTAGGGATGGGTAACAAGTATGCACCAAGTGTGGCCAACATCTTCCTCAGTAAATGGGAGGAGGAAGAGATTTTTGGAAGATGTTGGCCACACTTGCTGTTATACAACCGCTTTATTGACGACATTTTGATAGTATGGAAGGGCAGCCAAGAACAACTGGAAGCATTTATCCAACATATTGGCCATAATAAATATGATATTAAATTTACAGCTACAGTACACCAACAAAAAATAAATTTTTTGGATCTAGAAATTTATAAGAACAAAAATAAACTTGGAACTAGAACACACTTCAAAGAAACGGATCGGAACGGTTATATACCGATGGGGAGCTGTCACCACCCCCATTGGAAAAAAGCAATCCCAAAAAGCCAGTTTATTAGGATAAGACGAAATTGTGACCAAATAGAGGACTATTTTCAGCAAACTGATATACTAATTAAGAGATTCGTAGACAAGGGGTACAAAAGAGACACACTGGAGGAAACACGTCTAAAAATAGCCAATATGGATAGAGAGCTAACACTAACCAATAAAATTAGAAATCATAATCACAAAGATAAAGTACCATTCATAACAGCATTCAATAAACAATACAAAACACTAGAAAAAATTATAACAAAACATTGGCCCATAATCAGTAATGATCCACAGTTGAGCAAGGTCCTTCCAAAAAAACCAGCGTTCGTATATAGGAGAGCAAGGAGGATCAGGGACAAAATAGTAAAAAATGTACCAGACCCCCCTAAAAAGATGTCAACATTTTTTGAGCAGGAGGGTTTCTTTAGGTGTGGGAAATGCAAGGCGTGCAAGTCTACCAACAAAAGGGATAGAAAAACAATTAACTTCGAATCAAGCAGCAACAAGCAAACCTTTAAAATTGACAAACTCATAACATGTGCTAGTACACATGTCACCTACGTGTTGGAGTGCAGCTGTGGGCTGCAATATGTGGGCAGAACAACTAGAGCCCTATCGGTGAGAGTAGGAGAACACGTTAGAAACATCAAAAAAGGATTTAAACACCATAGTGTATCCAAACACTTCAGGGATGTACATGGTAGGAACCCCCAACATTTAAAATTCTATGGAATAGATAGAATAGAAAAAGATTGGAGAAACACTAACATGAAAAGGGAGGTATCAAGAAATGAAACCCATTGGATATTTAAAATGGACACTATGAGACCAAAAGGGTTGAACGTGGAACTCGACATCAACTGCTATCTGGAAAATTATTAACTAGTACAGTAACAATTCTATTTTTATTGGCATTTTTATTTCAACATTTTTTATTTTTATTTTTATTTTATTTTCATTCTGTTTCATTTTGTTTTATTTTGTTTTTATATTATATTTTCTATTTTAATTTTATTTTATTTTAATTTTATTTTTATTTTTATTTCATTTTTCCATTTTTTTCATTTTTTTATTTTTTCATTTTTTTCATTTTTTTCATTTTTTTCATTTCTTTCATTTTTTTCATTTTTCTTATTTTTTATTGTATTTTTCTATTTTTTATATTTTCTTTATTTCATTTTTTAATTTTTTCCATATTTTAGTATCATTATATTTTTTTCCAATATTTTTTATTATTTTTTCTTCTTTCAATAAAAAAAAAAAAAATTTTATGTACAAAATGTAACACAATAGAATAGGGGTTATACATATAATTGCATATTTTTTTATATATTTTTTTGTAATTTTTTTGGAATTGTCCTGTATATTTTTGTAAAGAATGGATTTCTTTGCTGTCCCATATTTATATGGATGAACGGCTAGGGCGGAACGGGTAGAAAGTATAATAAAGTTTGAAAATGTGTAATATGTTTGAGACATTGTAAAAGCCTCTCCAGCAGATATAGATGGGTTAGTACTCCTAAAATTTAGATACAAACTAAGAAAATGTAAAGGGGAAATAGCTATATAAGTATGGATTATGCAAAAAGGGAAAAGCCCTTAGTCAAAATGGCGATAATAGAAAGGAAGTCATAGATGGGAACATTACCTTAGTTAAAATGGCGGAATACACACTTCCGGCCACACACAGTATAAATAGAGCGGGCACCAATCAAACGGCAGCTTCCTGATGACGCATTTGATGATGCGAAACGCGTAGAGGCTGCTGGGAGAATTTTATGCATCACGTGACCGGACGAAAACGGAAACGAGGCTTGGAGCGCAAGCCGAGCGTGGAGGCCGCACACTAACACCAGGCGAACCATGCTAATAGCCACTCGTCCGTAACTGCTGGATAAGCTTCGTACCGGCTCGAGGGCACTTTTTAATGTGAGTGATTTTAACCTTTGGAATTTTTTTAAAAAATAAATGGTTCAAACATATTGCGCTATGATCGCCTTTTGTCCCTATGCTTTCCTATGAGGAGCATTAGAACACAAGCTTTTAACCGGTGAGAAGTGGTACCTGGGTGGAGTGGTTATCCCTGAATGAACCAAAGGCGTACCCCTAGTGAAGTATCTGGTGAGTGGCCAATCTGAATGGTGGAGGGTCCCACTCAGTCACATATGAATATTGAAGCAAAATAGGAGCACGTCAGTCACTTTAATGGTTACAAGACTTTGCAACATATCTGAAGGACTTTTTGTTATATGTATATGTATTGAATGGATATATGATTTATTGATCTAAAATTTTAAACTTATGCACATGAAATATTTGTGATTGGTAGTTGACCCCCATATACTACCTAATAAAGGTTTTAACCCCTTGATTGCCCCCTAGTTAACCCTTTCACCACTGATCACCGTATAACCGTTACGGGTGACGCTGGTTAGTTTGTTTATTTTTTTTTTAGTTTGTTTTATTTTTTATAGTGTCAGAGCACCCGCCGTTTATTACCGAATAAAGGTTTAGCCCCCTGATCGCCCGGCGGTGATATGCGTCGCCCCAGGCAGCGTCAGATTAGCTCCAGTACCGCTAACACCCACGCACGCAGCATACGCCTCCCTTAGTGGTATAGTATCTGAACGCATCAATATCTGATCCGATCAGATCTATACTAGCGTCCCCAGCAGTTTAGGGTTCCCAAAAACGCAGTGTTAGCGGGATCAGCCCAGATACCTGCTAGCACCTGCGTTTTGCCCCTCCGCCCAGCCCAGCCCACCCAAGTGCAGTATCGATCGATCACTGTCACTTACAAAAAACAGGCCTGATCCCTGCGATCGCTAACAGTTTTTTTTGGTAGCTTTTTATTGAACTGGCAAGCACCAGCGCCCTAGTACACCCCGGTCGTAGTCAAACCAGCACTGCAGTGACGTGGCGAGTCCCATAAGTGCAGTTCAAGCTGGTGAGGTGGCAAGCACTAGTAGTGTCCCGCTGCCACCAAGAAGAAGACAAACACAGGCCCGTCGTGCCCATAATGCCCTTCCTGCTGCATTTGCCAATCCTAATAATTGGGAACCCACCGCTTCTGCAGCGCCCGTACTTCCCCCATTCACATCCCCAACCAAATGCAGTCGGCTGCATGAGAGGCATTTTCTTTATGTCCTCCCGAGTACCCCTACCCAACGAACCCCCAAAAAAGATGTTGTGTCTGCAGCAAGCGCGGATATAGGCGTGACACCCGCTATTATTGTCCCTCCTGTCCTGACAATCCTGGTCTTTGCATTGGTGAATGTTTTGAATGCTACCATTCACTAGTTGAGTATTAGCGTAGGGTACAGCATTGCACAGACTAGGCACACTTTCACAGGGTCTCCCAAGATGCCATCGCATTTTGAGAGACGCGAACCTGGAACCGGTTACAGTTATAAAAGTTACAGTTACAAAAAAAGTGTAAAAAAAAAAAAAAAAAAAAAAACACAAACAAAAATATAAAATAAAAAAAAAATAGTTGTCGTTTTATTGTTCTCTCTCTCTCTATTCTCTCTATTGTTCTGCTCTTTTTTACTGTATTCTATTCTGCAATTTTTTATTGTTATTATGTTTTATCATGTTTGCTTTTCAGGTATGCAATTTTTTATACTTTACCGTTTACTGTGTTTTATTGTTAACCATTTTTTTGTCTTCAGGTACGCCATTCACGACTTTGAGTGGTTATACCAGAATGATGCCTGCAGGTTTAGGTATCATCTTGGTATCATTCTTTTCAGCCAGCGGTCAGCTTTCATGTAAAAGCAATCCTAGCGGCTAATTAGCCTCTAGACTGCTTTTACAAGCCGTGGGAGAGAATGCCCCCCCACCGTCTTCCGTGTTTTTCTCTGGCTCTCCTGTCTCAACAGGGAACCTGAGAATGCAGCCGGTGATTCAGCCAGCTGACCATAGAGCTGATCAGAGACCAGAGTGGCTCCAAACATCTCTATGGCCTAAGAAACCGGAAGCTACGAGCATTTTATGACTTAGATTTCGCCGGATGTAAATAGCAATAGCGCCATTGGGAAATTGGGGAAGCATTTTATCACACCGATCTTGGTGTGGTCAGATGCTTTGAGGGCAGAGGAGAAATCTAGGGTCTAATAGACCCCAATTTTTTCAAAAAAGAGTACCTGTCACTACCTATTGCTATCATAGGGGATATTTACATTCCCTGAGATAACAATAAAAATGATTTAAAAAAAAAAAAAATGAAAGGAACAGTTTAAAAATAAGATAAAAAAGCAAAAAAAAATAAAGAAAAAAAAAAAAAAAAAAAAAGCACCCCTGTCCCCCCTGCTCTCGTGCTAAGGCGAACGCAAGCGTCGGTCTGGCGTCAAATGTAAACAGCAATTGCACCATGCATGTGAGGTATCACCGCGAAGGTCAGATCGAGTGCAGTAATTTTAGCAGTAGACCTCCTCTGTAAATCTAAAGTGGTAACCTGTAAAGGCTTTTAAAGGCTTTTAAAAATGTATTTATTTTGTTGCCACTGCACGTTTGTGCGCAATTTGAAAGCATGTCATGTTTGGTATCCATGTACTCGGCCTAAGATCATCTTTTTTATATCATTAAACATTTGGGCAATATAGTGTGTTTTAGTGCATTAAAATTTAAAAAAGTGTGTTTTTCCCCCAAAAAATGCGTTTGAAAAATCGCTGCGCAAATACTGTGTGAAAAAAAATGAAACACCCACCATTTTATTCTGTAGGGCATTTGCTTTAAAAAAATATATAATGTTTGGGGGTTCAAAGTAATTTTCTTGCAAAAAAAATATAATTTTTTCATGTAATCAAAAAGTGTCAGAAAGGGCTCTGTCTTCAAGTGGTTAGAAGAATGGGTGATGTGTGACATAAGCTTCTAAATGTTGTGCATAAAATGCCAGGACAGTTCAAACCCCCCCAAACGACCCCATTTTGGAAAGTAGACACCCAAAGCTATTTGCTGAGAGGCATGTCGAGTCCATGGAATATTTTTTATTGTGACACAAGTTGCGGGAAAGAGACAAATTTTTTATTTTTTTTTGCACAAAGTTGTCACTAAATGATATATTGCTCAAACATGCCATGGGAATATGTGAAATGACACCCCAAAATACATTCTGTTGCTTCTCCTGAGTATGGGGATACCACATGTGTGAGACTTTTTGGGAGTCTAGCCACGCACGGGACCCCGAAAACCAAGCACCGCCTTCATGCTTTCTAAGGCCGTAAATTTTTGATTTCACTCTTCACTGCCTATCACAGTTTCAGAGGCCATGGAATGCCCAGGTGGCACAAAACCCCCCCAAATGACCCCATTTTGGAAAGTAGACACCCCAAGCTATTTGCTGTGAGTATTTTGCAGACCTCACTTTTTGTCACAAAGTTTTGAAAATTAAAAAAAGAAAAAAAAATTTTTTTCTTGTCTTTCTTCATTTTCAAAAACAAATGAGAGCTGCAAAATACTCACCATGCCTCTCAGCAAATAGCTTGGGGTGTCTACTTTCCAAAATGGGGTCATTTGGGAGGGGTTTGTGCCACCTGGGCATTCCATGGCCTCCGAAACTGTGATAGGCAGTGAAGAGTGAAATCAAAAATTTACACCCTTAGAAATCCTGAAGGCGGTGATTGGTTTTCGGGGCCCCGTACGCGGCTAGGCTCCCAAAAAGTCCCACACATGTGGTATCCCCATACTCAGGAGAAGCAGCTAAATGTATTTTGGGGTGCAATTCCACATATGCCCATGGCCTGTGTGAGCAATATATCATTTAGTGACAACTTTGTGCAAAAAAAAAAAAAAATTATCACTTTCCCGAAACTTGTGTCAAAATATAAAATATTCCATGGACTCAGCATGCCTCTCAGCAAATAGCTTGGGGTGTCTACTTTCCAAAATGGGGTCATTTGGGGGGGGGGGTTTATGCCATCTGGGCATTTTATGGCCTTCAAAACTGTGATAGGTAGTGAGGAGTAAAATCAAAAATGTACGCCCTTAGAAATCCTGAAGGCAGTGATTGGTTTTCGGGGCCCCGTACGCGGCTAGGCTCCCAAAAAGTCCCACACATGTGGTATCCCCATACTCAGGAGAAGCAGCTAAATGTATTTTGGGGTGCAACTCCACATATGCCCATGGCCTGTGTGAGCAATATATCATTTAGTGACAACTTTTTGTAATTTTTTTTTTATGTCATTATTCAATCACTTGGGACAAAAAAAATGAATATTCAATGGGTTCAACATGCCTCTCAGCAATTTCCTTGGAGTGTCTACTTTCCAAAATGGGGTCATTTGTGGGGGTTTTGTACTGCCCTGCCATTTTAGCACCTCAAGAAACGACATAGGCAGTCATAAATGAAAGTCTGTGTAAATTCCAGAAAATGTACCCTAGTTTGTAGGCGCTATAACTTTTGCGCAAACCAATAAATATACGCTTATTGACATTTTTTTTTTACCAAAGACATGTGGCCGAATACATTTTGGCCTAAATGTATGACTAAAATTGAGTTTATTGGATTTTTTTTAGAACAAAAAGTAGAAAATATCATTTTTTTTCAAAATTTTCGGTCTTTTTCCGTGTATAGCGCAAAAAATAAAAATGGCAGAGGTGATCAAATACCATCAAAAGAAAGCTCTATTTGTGGGAAGAAAAGGACGCAAATTTCGTTTGGGTACAGCATTGCATGACCATGCAATTAGCAGTTAAAGCGACGCAGTGCCAAATTGTAAAAAGTGCTCTGGTCAGGAAGGGGGTAAATCCTTCCGGGGCTGAAGTGGTTAAGAAAGTAGCATGGTAAATTTTTTTCCCACAATTCTTTGCAAAATGAATATTTTGTGTTTTTTTTTACAAAATTGTCATATTATCAGGTTATTTCTCTCACACAGCATATGCATACAACAAATTACACCCCAAAATACATTCTGCTACTCTTCCTGAGTATGGCGATACCACACATGTGAGACTTTTACACAGCCTGGCCACATACAAAGGACCAACACTGAAGTAGCACCTTCAGGCGTTCTACAAGCATACAGTCAGGTCCATAAATATTGGGACAACGACACAATTCTAATCTTTTTGGCTCTATACACCACCACAATGGATTTGAAATGAAACGAACAAGATGTGCTTTAACTGCAGACTTTCAGCTTTCATTTGAGGGTATTTACATCCAAATCAGGTGAACAGTGTAGGAATTACAACAGTTTGTATATGTGCCTCCCACTTTTTAGGAACCAAAAGTAATGGGACAGATTAACAATCATCCATCAAACTTTCACTTTTTAATACTTGGTTGCAAATCCTTTGCAGTCAATGACAGCCTGAAGTCTGGAACGCATAGACATCACCAGACGCTGGGTTTCATCCCTGGTGATGCTCTGCCAGGTCTCTACTGCAACTGTCTTCAGTTCCTGCTTGTTCTTGGGGCATTTTCCCTTCAGTTTTGTCTTCAGCAAGTGAAATGCATGCTCAATCGGATTCAGGTCAGGTGATTGACTTGGCCATTGCATAACATTCCACTTCTTTCCCTTAAAATACTCTGTTTGCTTTCGCATTATGCTTCGGGTCATTGTCCATCTGCACTGTGAAGCTCCGTCCAATGAGTTCTGAAGCACTTTGCTGAATATGAGCAGATAATATTGCCCGAAACACTTCAGAATTCATCCTGCTGCTTTTGTCAGCAGTCACATCATCAATAAGAACCAGTTCCATTGGCAGCCATACATGCCCACGCCATGACACTACCACCACCATGCTTCACTGATGAGGTGGTATGCTTTGGATCATGAGCAGTTCCTTTCCTTCTCCATACTCTTCTCTTCTCATCACTCTGGAACAAGTTGATCTTGGTCTCATCTGTCCATACGATGTTGTTCCAGAACTGTGAAGGCTTTTTTAGATGTTGTTTGGCAAACTCTAATCTGGCCTTCCTGTTTTTGAGGCTCACCAATGGTTTACATCTTGTGGAGAACCCTCTGTATTCACTCTGGTGAAGTCTTCTCTTGATTGTTGATTTTGACACACATACACCTACCTCCTGGAGAGTGTTCTTGATCTGGCCAACTGTTGTGAAGGGTGTTTCCTTCACCAGGGAAATAATTCTTTGGTCATCCGCCACAGTTGTTTTCTGTGGTCTTCCGGGTCTTTTGGTGTTGCTGAGCTCACCGGTGCGTTCTTTCTTTTTAAGGATGTTCCAAACAGTTGAGTTGGCCACACCTAATGTTTTTGCTATCTCTCTGATTGGTTTGTTTTGTTTTTTCAGCCTAATGATGGCTTGCTTCACTGATAGTGACAGCTCTTTGGATCTCATATTGAGAGTTGACAGCAACAGATTCCAAATGCAAATAGCACACTTGAAATGAACTCTGGACCTTTTATCTGCTCCTTGTAAATGGGATAATGAGGGAATAACACACACCTGGCCATGGAACAGCTGAGCAAACCAATTGTCCCATTACCTTTGGTCCCTTAAAAAGTGGGAGGCACATATACAAACTGTTGTAATTCCTACACCTTTCACCTGATTTGGATGTAAATACCCTCAAATTAAAGCTGAAAGTCTGCAGTTAAACCACATCTTGTTCATTTCAAATCCATTGTGGTGGTGTATAGAGCCAAAAAGATTAGAATTTTGTCGATGTCCCAATATTTAAGGACCTGACTGTAAATGACACATCTCATTTCTCAACCACCTATTACACTTTTGAAGGCCCTGGAGCACCAGGACAATGGAAACGCCCACAAAATGACCCCATTTTGGAAAGCTAACACCCCAACGTATAATCTATGAGGCATAATGAGTCTTTTGAACGGTTCATTTTTTTCCAGAAGTTTTTGGAAAATGTGGAAAAAAATGAAAACACATTTTTTTTTACACAAAGTTGTCAATTTATAAAATATTTCTATCACATAACATGTATATTACAAAAATTGCACCCCAAAATACATTCTGCTACTCTTCCCGAATATGGTGATACCACATGTATGAGACTTTTACACAGCCTCGCCACATACAGAGGCCCAACATTGAAGTAGTACCTTCAGGCATTCTAGGAGCATAAATAACACATCTCATTTAATTCCTTCCATCACACTTTTGAAGGTCCTTGAGCACCAGCCCAGTGGAATTACCCACAATATTTAAGGACCTGACTGTAAATGACACATCTCATTTCTCAACCACCTATTACACTTTTGAAGGCCCTGGAGCACAAGGACAATGGAAACGCCCACAAAATGACCCTATTTTGGAAAGCAAACACCCCAACGTATATACTATGAGGCATGCGCTGCAAATAGGTACTCGGGTACTCTGATGGGCTGCAGATAGGTACTCGGGTACTCTGATGGGCTGGAGACAGGTACTCAGGTACTCTGTTGGGCTGGTGACAGGTACTCGGGTACTCTGATGGGCTGGTGACAGGTACTCGGGTACTCTGATGGGCTGGTGACAGGTACTCGGGTACTCTGATGGGTTGGAGACAGGTACTCGGTTACTCTGATGGGCTGGTGACAGGTACTCGGGTACTCTGATGGCCTGGTGACAGGTACTTGGGTACTCTGATGGACTACAGATAGGTACTCGGGTACTCTGATGGGCTGGTAACTGGTATTTGGGTACTCTGAAGGGCGGTGACAGGTACTCTGTACTCATATGGACTGTGACAGGTACTCAGGTACTCATGTACTCAGATGGGCTGTGACAGGTACTCGGGTACTCTGATGGACTGTGACAGGTACTCGGGTACTCTGATGGGCTACAGATAGGTACTCGGGACCCGAGTACCTATCTGTAGCCCATCAGAGTACCCTAGTCTCGGGTACTCTGATGGAAAAATGCACTGGACTGCACCGAAAACGCACTTTCAGAAAAGCATCTGTATCGCATCCGGACTCCGTTTCTATGGTGTGAACCCTCTTTCTGTGTGAGAAGTAATAAATACCCAGACATGTTACCCTGACACATGATTTAGCACCCTGTACTTAATATGAAGTACATCTGATTTTCGGTACAGGGGGAACTTTTAGCAAACTGCAGTTTAGTCCCCCTGTATATCTGCCGATCGGCTGCTAAAGTTATTTTTAATCTGCGCTCGCTGACTTATCTCCGATCCATCTTATATTAATTCTCAGCAAGAATGCCCATCCCGGCTTCTGAAATGAGAGGAATGAGATGATTGGCATGTGCAGCTCTATGCAATTTCTTCCATCTCCTCCACTTGTGTATATAGTGCTGACAACGATCGTACTCAGAACATTTGGCATCAATCTCTTTCCCCAAAGGAGCCTATTTAATATCCCTGTCACCGCCATCGCCGTCTATACCCGGTGCGCCTAATTTTGGGTTAATTGTGTTTTCGGATTGTGTGATGAACACCCCCCCTCCCCCCACACACAAGGGAAGATTATACCAACTCCATGGTGGGAACCGAATCCAGGGCTCCTTGGAAAAAGTTATATGTAGTAAAAGTTCTGCATACAGTTCTGAGATTTGTATGTATTACAGCAAACACAAAAAGTTCAAGTTCTCCCCCTCCAACCCCCCTCCCTTCTAGCACAAATCCTCCTCCAATCCCCCCTTCTAGCACAAATCTTCCCCCTTCCAATCCCCTCTTTTAACGCAAATCTTCCTCATTCCAATCCCCCCTTCTAGCAAAAATCCTCCTCAAATCCCCCCTTCTAGCACAAATCTTCCCCCCTCCAATCCCCCCTTCTAGCAAAAATCCTCCTCCAATTCCCCCTTCTAGTACAAATCTTCCCCCTTCCAATCCCCTCTTTTAACGCAAATCTTCCCCATTCCAATCCCCCCTTCTAGCACAAATCCTCCTCCAATCCCCCCTTCTAGCACAAATCTTCCCCCCTCCAATCCCCCCTTCTAGCAAAAATCCTCCTCCAATTCCCCCTTCTAGCACAAATTTTCCCCCTTCCAATCCTCCCCTTATAGCACAAATCTTCCCCCTTCCAATCCCCCTTCTAGCAAAAATCCTCCTCCAATCCCCCCTTCTAGCACAAATCTTCCCCCTTCCAATCTCCCCTTCTAACACAAATCCTCTCCCTCCAATCTCACTTCTAGCACAAATCCTCCCCCTCCAATCCCCCCTTCTAGCAAAAATCCTCCTCCAATCCCCCTTCTAGCACAAATTCTCCCCCTCCATTCCCCCTTTCTAGCAAAAATCCTCCTCCAATCCCCCTTCTAGCACAAATCCTCCCCATCCAACCCCCCCTTCTAGCACAAATCATCCCCATTCCAATCCCCCTTCTAGCACAAATCCTCCTCCAATCCCCCCTTCTAGCACAAATCTCCCCCCTTCCAATCCCCTCTTTTAACGCAAATCTTCCCCATTCCAATCTCCCCTTCTAGCACAAATCCTCCTCCAATCCCCCCTTCTAGCACAAATCTTCCCCCCTCCAATCCCCCCTTCTAGCAAAAATCCTCCTCCAATCCCCCCTTCTAGCACAAATTTTCCCCCTTCTAATCCCCCCCTTCTAGCACAAATCTTCCCCCCTCCAATCCCCCCCTTCTAGCAAAAATCCTCCTCCAATCCCCCTTCTAGCACAAATCTTCCCCCTTCCAATCTCCCCTTCTAGCACAAATCCTCCCCATCCAATCCCCCCTTCTAGCAAAAATCCTCCTCCAATCCCCCTTCTAGCACAAATCCTCCCCCTCCATTCCCCCCTTCTAGCAAAAATCTTCCTCCAATCCCCCTTCTAGCACAAATCCTCCCCATCCAATCCCCCCTTCTAGCACAAATCTTCCCCCCTTCCAATCCCCCTTTTAACGCAAATCTTCCCCCTTCCAATCCCCCCCTTCTAGGACAAATCTTCCCTCTTCCAATCCCCCTTCTAACACAAATCCCCCCCCCCAATCCCCACTTCTAACACAAATCTTCCCTCTTCCAATCTCCCCTTCTAACACAAATCCTCTCCCTCCAATCTCGCTTCTAGCACAAATCCTCCCCCTCCAATCCCCCCTTCTAGCAAAAATCCTCCTCCAATCCCCCTTCTAGCACAAATCATCCCCCTCCATTCCCCCCTTCTAGCAAAAATCCTCCTTCAATCCCCCTTCTAGCACAAATCCTCCCCATCCAATCCCCCGTTCTAGCACAAATCTTCCCCATTCCAATCCCCCCTTCTAGCACAAATCCTCCTCCAATCCCCCCTTCTAGCACAAATCTTCCCCCTTCCAATCCCCTCTTTTAACGCAAATCTTCCCCATTCCAATCCCCCCTTCTAGCACAAATCCTCCTCCAATCACCCCTTCTAGCACAAATCCTCCCCCCTCCAATCCCCCCTTCTAGCAAAAATCCTCCTCCAATCCCCCCTTCTAGCACAAATTTTCCCCCTTCCAATCCCCCCCTTCTAGCACAAATCTTCCCCCCCTCCAATCCCCCCTTCTAGCAAAAATCCTCCTCCAATCCCCCCTTCTAGACAAAAAATCTTCCCCCTTCCAATCTCCCCTTCTAACACAAATCCTCTCCCTCCAATCTCACTTCTAGCACAAATCCTCCCCCTCCAATCCCCCCTTCTAGCAAAAATCCTCCTCCAATCCCCCTTCTAGCACAAATCCTCCCCCTCCATTCCCCCCTTCTAGCAAAAATCTTCCTCCAATCCCCCTTCTAGCACAAATCCTCCCCATCCAATCCCCCCTTCTAGCACAAATCTTCCCCCCTTCCAATCCCCCCTTCTAGCACAAATCTTCCCTCTTCCAATCCCCCCTTCTAACACAAATCCCCCCCCCAATCCCCACTTCTAACACAAATCTTCCCTCTTCCAATCCCCCCTTCTAACACAAATCCCCCCCCAATCCCCACTTCTAACACAAATCTTCCCCCTTCCAATCCCCTCTTTTAGCACAAATCTTTTCCCCTCCAATCCCCCCCTTCTAGCAAAAATCTTCCTCCAATCCCCCCTTCTAGCACAAATCTTCCCTCTTCCAATATCCCCTTCTACCACAGATCCTCTCCCCTCCAATCCCCCTTCTAGCACAAATCTTCCTCATTCCAATCCCCCCTTCTAGCACAAATCCTCCCCCTCCAAGCCCCCCTTCTAGCACAAATTCTTCCCCCTGCAACCCCCCTTCTAGCACAAATCCTCCACCCAGCACAAATCCTCCCCCTCCGATCCCCCTTCTAGCACAAATCTTCCCCCTTCCAATCATCCCCTCCTAGCACAAATCCTCCCCCTTGTAGCACAAATCCCCTTTCCCAGCACAACCCCCCCCCCTTTCTAGCACTAATCCTCCCCCTACAATATCCCCCCTTTAGCACAAATCTTCCCCCTCCAACCATCCTTCCCACTCCTAGCACAAATCCCCCCTACCAGCACAACCCTCCCCCCTTCTATCACAACTCCCCCCTACAATACCCCCTACTACCACCAATCATTCCCCTTCAACCATCCTTCCCCCTTCTAGCACAAATTCCCCCTCCCAGCACAAAAACCCCACCCCCCTTCTAGCACATATTCTCCCCCCTCCAATCTCTCTTTCTAGCACAAATCCACCCCCCTACAATACTCCCCCCTTTTAGCATAAATCTTCCCCTTTCATCCATTCGTGACTCTTCTAGCACAAATCCTCCCCCCTTCAATCATATTCCCCAATTCGAGCGCAAATCTTCTCCCCTCCAAAATCACCCCCCAACACAAATCTTCTTACCAAACCCTGAAGCAGACCCCAGATAGGTGTGACTCAATACAGGGGGAGGTTCCTCTTCCAGACTCCTCCTCCTGAGGAGGAGCCAATCTTCCCTCGGCTTTGATGTGTATTATTGTTACAGACAGCTGGTGGGGAGGAATGCCGACTGCTGCAGAGGGGGGGGGGGGGTCGTGGGGTCTGGGGCACCCCCCAGGAGATGCAGGTCTACTGCTTCCTTACATAAGGGTCAATGGGATTAGTAGTTTACACAAGAAAGATAAGATTTGTTTGTTTTAAGCTTCCATGTCAGCTCACAGGAGGTGGCAAGGACACACCACCTTTGGCAGGATCAACAGGTATTTTCTGTACTTGTTGAACATATGCTTTGGCTGAAAAATGAAAACGAATGCAGTCACCGCATCCAAGGTATAGTAAGTTGGTAAGTAACTAAGTTTAAATCAGTATTTTTTGTGCTAGAAAATGACATACAACCCCAAAACATTATATATATATATTTTTTAGCAGAGACCCTAGAGAATAAAATGGCGATCCTTGCAATTTTTTAGTCACGTGGTATTTTGGCAGCGGTTTTTCAAACACAATTTTTTGGGGGAAAAAAAGACATTTTTTGAATTTGAATGCAAAGAAAGACAATACATAACCCTTTTTTCCCCCCGTAACATATAAAAGATGATGTTATGCCGAGTAAATAGATACCCAACATGTCACACTTTAAAATTTTGCACGCTCGTGGAATAGCACCGAACTTCGATACTTAAAAATCTCCACAGGGGACACTTTAACATTTTTTACAGGTTACCAGTTTAGAGTTACAGAGGAGTTCTAGTACTAGAATGATTGCACTCACTATAACAATCGTGGCGTTACCACATATGCAGCGCGACTTACGTATGCGTTGACTTCTACGTGCCAGCATGGGGGGGGCACTTAAATTTTTTTTTTTTTTTTTACACTGTCCATTTATTTCTTTTTTATCACTTTTATTCCTATTACAAGGAATGTAAACAACCCTTGTAATAGAAATAAGGATGACCGGTCCTCTTTATGGAGTGATCTGGAGTCAAAAAGACCCCAAATCTCTCCTCTACCTTTAAAAGCAAATGATAAAAAAAAAAAAAAAAAATTAAGTTTACTTTGCTCCTAGACCAGAAGTGACGTCATGACGTCGCTCCGCTCCTCCAAGACCATAGAGGCAATCAGAGATGATCTGGTCTCTGGTCACCTCTATGGCCAGCAGTGCGACCTGTCGGATCGTAACCTGTTGGTAAAAACGTTAAGCCCCCCCGCTGCTCCCGAAAGCGATCCGGCGGCTAATTAGCCTCTCGGCCCGCTTTCATGAGAAAGCCAGTCACCGGTTCAAAAAGGAAATACCGGGGTTATGGCTGACAGCTTCACCCATAATACCAGTATATAATCTATATATGTATGTATTGCAGTAAGCAAGTGCTTACAATAAATTACAATAATGTTCTTGAGTGTAGTTGTCCTTTAAGGATGTTTCTGGTGCTCTTAAGGGCTGCAGTTGGCTTTTACTTGCTTACATTTTGCCTTCCCTGGCCCCCCCCCTTGCCCCCTTGCAGCACTGCCAGGTCTCCCCCTCCCACTTCCCGCTGGGTTCTGCAGGGGATCTGTCAGGATAGAGAGCAGGGAAGGAGCCAGTAAATGGGTCGTTTACCGACCCCTTCCTTGTCTAAATGAATAGAGTCAGTGATCCATACTGATCACTGACTCTCTTTTTTTTTTCAATTCATTCACAGCTGAGACATAGTAAACTGTTTCCTATGCTTCAGTTCAGGGCTGGGACAAGGGGTGGGCAGGAGGGACGGCTGCCCTGGGCACAATGGTTTATTGCAGGGATGGGGGCACCCTGTGCCAGTTGCTTCTAGTACAAGGCTGACAGGAGTAGTAATAGGGACATGACTGCTAACCCTAAGGGGGGGGGTGTAGTTTGGCATTTTTGCCCTGGGCACTGGATGACCTTGTCCCGGAACTACCCTGTTTCCCCGAAAATAAGACCTAGCATGATTATCGGTGCTGGCTGCAATATAAGCCCTACCCCCCAAATAAGCCCTAGTTAAAGTCCTTGTAGGTCTTATTTTCAGCATAGGGCTTATTTTCGGGGAAACAGGGTAAGGCTTATTTGGGGGACTGACAATCACGCTAGGTCTTATTTTCAGGGAAACAGGGTACTTCAATTTATGAATGAACAGGAAGCCTCTGTACGAAGCTATTCCTGTCCATTCAGGCTGCAGAGAAAGGGACTGAGGACTCTCTGCCCTCGGTCCCTTTCTCTGTCTCAAAAGTGAGACACCAGGGGTCTGTTTAGACCCCTAATATTTCACTAAAGCCCCCCAATGGGGCTCCTAAAAATGTAACAGGGCTCCTATATGTAAAAATGTAACAGGGCTCCTATATGTAAAAATGTAACGGGGCTCCTATATGTAAAAATGTAACGGGGCTCCTATATGTACAAAAAAATAAAATAAAAAAATATGTAAAAAATAATAAAAAATAAAATTGTAAAAAATAAAATAACATGGTAAAAAAGTAAAAAAATAAATAAAACAACAAAAATAAAAAACTAGTGACACCAGTGGCGGAACAACCAGGGATGCAAAGGTTGGGCTTTGGCGTTCCGCCATAGTGGGGGGACTCCAAGACAGCAGGAAGGTAGCCCTTTGCAGGACCGAAATAAAGGGTCCCATGATGGGAGTAAAGGGCCCCTGGATCAGTTGGAAGAGCCCCAGTCGGGGGCCGCGGGGGGGGGCTTCATGGTTTCTTGCACCAGGGCCCTAAAGGTTCTAGCTACGCCCCTGGCCAGAGGTCAGATTTAGGTGGCTCCTCAGGGGTTTCAGAAGCTCCTTTCCTCTACTTTGGACTTCTTTCATCCAAATAAAATACCAGCAATCTCCCAGAAGTCAGAGCAGTGACATTGACCGTCTTCCCCGGGGAAGGGACAGTCACATTGGAAATGGAGGGGATTGCATTCCCCTTATGTTCAGTCATACATGACATCTGAAATGAGTTTTCCAAAGTCCCCCGGGGGGGGGGGGGGGGGGGCACCAGACACCTGTTTCTATGATTACAAAAATTGATTTACGAAAAGGACATTTGCCGATACGCAAATCCCGGCCGCTGGAATTGGGGTCCTTAATGAAAGCGTTAAAATGTCAATTTGTTTAGTGAAGGAGCGTGGACGAGTTAGCGAGTCGCTCGGTGGGGAAGCATTGTTTTCTCACTGACAGTCGTCACGTCAATTAGAAGGGTCACACTATAGCTCACACGATCGATGAGGACCTATAGAGTGTTCGCCCTTTGAGTTCACGCAATTCACTTTTTGTTCCCCATGCGAGTGAATGCTGGACGATTAGATTATTATACAACAGTCATTTCTGTATTTAAAATAAACCCGCCATGACACCCGGGAAGTTCGAGCTGAAAATAGATGGAGGCAGGGCCCGGGGACAAGGGGTGGGCAGGAGGGGCGGCTGCCCTGGGCACTGTGGTATCATGTGAGGTGGGAGGGCAACACAAGGAGATTGGGGGGGGTTGTGTTGTGTTGGGGGGCGCTAAGGGGTGCGTATTGTTCTAGGAGGGGACATTTGGGAGGGTGAGTGTTAAGAGTGGTGATTTAGGGGGATTTGTGTTGAGAGGGGGGATGGGAGGAAGATCTGTGCAAGGAGGGGGGACTTGGGGGGAATTTGTGCTTTTGAGCGGGTAATTGAAGTGGGGGGAGACAATGTGTATGGGGGGGGGGGGTTTAGGGGTAGAGGATTTGTGTTTGGAAGATTACATTTTTTTGGGGGGGGGGCAAATATTTGCACTGAGAGGGGGGATTTTAGCAGGGGGGCAGATTTATACTAGGAGGAGGGGGATTTTATGCTTGGGGGGTAAGCATGCAGGTTAGTAATCAGTGTTTTTGTGGGGGCATTTTTGCTAAGACATAATGCACATATATCTTTGGGGGGGGGGGGGCAGTCTGACTTGTTTGCCCTGGGCTCCAGGTGACCTTGACCTGGCACAGAATGGAGGTTAGATGTAACAACAGGTAGATCCGGAGATATGCTGGGTGGTCTTTTCCAAGGGGGGCACCAGGCTAAATGTAGCATGTAATGCCGCGTACACACGGTCGGACTTTTCGTCTACAAAAGTCAGACAGCCTGTCCGACAGACTTCCGGCAGACTTTCGGCGGACTTGCGGCGGACTTGCGGCATACTTTCTAACGAACGGACTTGCCTACACACGACCACACAAAAGTCCGACGGATTCGTACGTGATGACGTACACCGGACTAAAATAAGGAAGTTCATAGCCAGTAGCCAATAGCTGCCCTAGCGTGGCTTTTTGTCCGTCGGACTAGCACACAGACGAGCGGATTTCGGGGTCCGTCGTAGTTACGACGTAAAGATTTGAAGCATGTTTCAAATCTAAAGTACGTCGGATTTGAGGCTAAAAAAGTACGTTGAAAGTCCGGAGAAGCCCACACACGATCGGATTACCAGCCAGCTTTAGTCCGTCAGCGTCCGTTGGACTTTTGTAGACGAAAAGTACGACCGTGTGTACGCGGCATTAGGATAAATGGAAGACCAGGCCTTTTTTGTGACATTTGATTACAAGAAAAATCTGTATTTTCTGCTAGAAAATTAATTAGAACCCCCAAAAATTAGATAGATAGATAGATAGATAGATAGATAGATAGATAGATAGATAGATAGATAGATAGATAGATAGATAGATAGATAGATCTATATATAGATATAGATATAACTATATCTTTCAAATGCAATATTTTGGGAACAATACACTTTTTTTTTTTAATCAAACAATTTTTATTTTTATAGTTATACAAACAAAAACTATATCACCCAAATATCAACAATTATCAAATAGTTTATATATAAAAAAAAAAAAAAAACACAAAACAAAAACAAAAAATAAAGAAACATAAATCATAAACCAAACAAACCTTGTACCTCTCGTATTAAAGTGGCTTCTCATATAATAGCCAAAACATGATAGGAGCATAAATACAATTTACTCATACAAAATACACTTTAACTAATTAAGAGAAAAGAATAAAAACACTAAAGTTATTTAGCCCAATTTTTTTTTTTGTATAACGTGAAAGATGCTTGTTATGCCGAGTAAATAGATGCCTAACATGTCACGCTTTAAAATTGTGCACGCTCGTGGAATGGCGACAAACTATGGTACTTTAAAATCTCCATAGGCGACACCTTAAATTTTTTTACAGGTTACATGTTTAGTGTTATGCAGCGTACACACGGGCAGACTTTTGACGGACTTCCAGTGGACTTTCGAACGAACGGACTCGCCTACACACGATCACACCAAAGTCCGACGGATTCATACGTGATGACGTACACCGGACTAAAATAAGGAAGTTGATAGCCAGTAGCCAATAGTTGCCCTAGCGTGGGTTTTTGTCTGTCGGACTAGCACACAGACGAGCGGATTTCTGTGTTTGGCGGAGTTACGACGTAAAGATTTGAAGCATGTTCCAAATCTAAAGTCCGTCAGCTTTGCGACTGGAAAAGTCCGCTGAAGGTCCGGTGAAGCCCACACACGGTCGGATTGTCCGCCGGACTCGGTCTGTCAGACCAGTGCGGTCGAAAAGTCCGCCCGTGTGTACGCCGCTTTACAGAGGAGGAATAGCGCTAGAATTATTGCTCTCGCTCTAACGATCCCGGAGATACCTCACATGTGTGGTTTGAACAACATTTACATATGTGGGCGTGACTTACGTATGCGTTCGCTGCTGCACATGAGCACGGAGGGATGGGGATTATCTTTTACACCGTCCCTTTATTATTTTTTGTAATCACTTTTATTCCTATTGCAAGGATTGTAAACATCCCTTGTAATAGAAATAAGGATGGCCAGTCCTCTTTATTGAGAGATCTGGGGTCAAAAACACCCCAAATATCTAATGTCCCTTTAAAAGCAAAAAAAAAAAAAAAAAAAAAAAAGACATTTTGACTCTTAAAGCGGTTGTATACCTATATTTGTAACTTTTACCTACAGGTAAGCCTATAATAAGGCTTACCTGTAGGTAAAAAAAATATCTCCTAAACCTGTAAGGTTTAGGAGATATTCCCCTCGCAATGAGCCGCTAACTGCAGCGGCGCATGCGCACAGGGGACTCTCGGCTGACAGCCCGGCAAACTCCGGAGCTTGCCGGGCAGAAGTCTCCCGCGCGCATGCGCGGGAGTGACGACATCGCGGCTCCGGCCACTCACAGCGCCGGAGCCGCGATACCCGGAAGACACGCCGAGGGGAGATGTCGGCTCCCTCGGCGTGGACCAGGTGAGATGCCGGCGCCTCGTTCTAAGGTAAGTATCTCATAATGAGCTAGTATGCGGTGCATACTAGCTCATTATGCCTTTTCCCTTGCAGGTGTAAAAAAAAAAAAAAAATGACAGCGGGTATACAACCGCTTTAAGAAAAAAAAAAAATCCTATCTACAGTATGTGGCTGAGGACCGGAAGTGACGTTGGAGGTCGCTCCGGTCCTCCAAGGGCATAGAGCGAGTGAGAGAGTGGGGGAGCCACCTTGCCCTTACTCGACGGCCGCATTGGATCAGTTCCTGGCTTACCGACGGCTCCAGTAAGCATCGGAAACGACGGCGTTTGGCGGTGGCGAGGGCGGTGGCGGGAGGGAGGGGGCACCCTGTCCAGCCACCCCTAAAAGTGATCCCGTGGCGCGGGGATCATTTTTAGCAGATGCCGAATCGCCCGCAGAAAAAAGAAATGATACCGGGGGTTATAACAGGTAGCTGCAGCCATAACCCAAGTATTATAGTGATTGTAAAGGTTCGTTTTTAAAAAAAAAAATAACAAACATATCACACATACCTCCTCTGTGGAAGGGTTTTGCACAGAGCAGCCCCCGATCCTCCTTTTCTTGGGTCCCCGGTGGCGCTCCTGGCTCCTCCTCTTCTTTGGGTGCCCCCTGGGATAGTCGCATTCCAAGGGGGCACTAATGCGGGCGCGCTCCCGAGTCTTGCTGCTGCGTCCATTGACACAGACAGCAGCACTCGCCCCCCCCCCCCCCGGCTCCCGTGTCACTGGATTTGATTGACAGCAGCGGGAGCTAATTGCTCCTGCTGCTATCAATCTGTCCAGTGAAGACACAAGACAGCGGCTGGAGCTGCTGGGCTCGTCCTGGACAAACATTGGTGGTAACAAACATTTTTTTTAAACAAAACGTTTGGCTCGAACAATTTTTATTTTTTTTTTTTAATTATATGCTGAAAAAATAAATGAATGAATTTGTTTTGCATTCTTTGGTGAAAGGATATGGACGTAACAAGAAATAAAAAATAAAAAAAAAATTAAAATAAATAAAATAATTTAAGAATAAATTTAAAATAAAAAAACCAAAAGAAAAACCAATGGGCCCTATTTTGGGCCCGTTTTCCTTTAATAATAAAAAAAAATAAAAAATCAGGGGATATCCATTTCCATTTCCCACCAAATAAAAGCCCGATTTGTCTTGAAAAAAAAAACGCGGTATAATCCACCGGGATGCACAAAGTAGGTGTGATGATATGTACGGTTTTACTAACACATGTCAAAGTTGCAAAATTGTGCTCAGGCATTAACTTGTTTTGTTTTTGTTTTTTTGTTTTGTTTTTAATTTGTTTAACACTTTGGCGTGAAGGGGTTAAATGTCAAAGTAATGACGTATATATATATACTGTGGGCGGTCAGCAAGTAAAATCAGTGCCGTGTACCCTTTTTAAATGTAGCAATGAAAACTATTATTAAATCAGCTAATTTTATTTGGTGGTAAGTATCGGCAGGCAGCGATGTTCCCGGCACCGAGCTCCGGTGAAAAGCAGCTCGCCCTCATTCCTCACCTAGCAGGATAAATCGATTGCCGCCAGGTAGCCGCGACGTCGAAATGCGAGAAAAATAATGTGCCCGAAACATCTCCTTGCAAAAAACCTATTTTTCACTTGACAGCAAAGGCTAAAAGCAAAAAAATTGGGATGTCCTTAAAGTAAAATAAGCCTGAGATTATTTGCCATTGCTCCACGGCATAATTCAAAAAAACGAAATTCGACGGCGGAGCGGCGCCTGAACCCCGACGTACCGACGGCAGTTATACAGAAATATGTCAGCCGGAGAGGCTCAAGGCTGTAAATGGCATAATTCTATTTACCGGATAATACATGCTGCAAAAAAAAAATATACTGTGATTGAAATAGCCAGATCCCAGACTGGAAGTGAGAGCTCTGGAATCACTGGCGTCAAATGTCAGCTCCTCTTATCCGCGCAGGGAATGGACCCATAATGCATCTGAAGTATCGGAGGGATGAGAGCAAAACTTACCGGCCTCGTTTGCCGAAGTTGCTGGAGAATTGCTTTTGTTGTTCCTTTAAGCAACCAGAGAATGCAAAGTATAACCAGGACATAAATCATAGATCCCAACCCTCCCTGATTTGAATGGACTGTCCCTGATTTTGAGGGACTGTCCCTGATTTCGAGGGACTGTCCCTGAATCAGAACAAAGTCCCTCTGTCCCTCTTTCCTCCTCATTTGTCCCTCATTTTGGTCTGATCCATATAGATGTATAAAAAATGCACTTTGTTATCTTTCAAAAAGTGTTTTCCAGCCCTAAACCTTTCATCCAAATTCTAAATTGCTGCATTTGTAAATTTCAGAAGTCAATATAAAAGGAGTTAAAAAAAAACAAAACATTTGCGGGTTTAACTTATCATTTTTTTTTGTATAGTTCTCCTTTAAGGGGGCGTGTCCTATGCCTACATACTCTTTCTAATAAGCCTCCCTCCTTCCCATTTCAAAAACTTGGGAGGTATGCTTAACCACTTCAGCCCCGGACCATTTGGTTGCCCAAAGACCAGAGCACTTTTTGCGATTCAGCACTGCGTCGCTTTAACTGACAATTGCGCGGTCGCGCGATGTTGCGCCCAAACAAAATTGACGTCCTTTTTTTCCCACAAATAGAGCTTTATTTTGGTGGCATTTGATCCCCTCTGCGGTTTTTATTTTTTGCGCTATAAACAAAAAAAGAGCGTCAATTTTGAAAAAAAACACAATATTTTTTACTTTTTGCTATAATAAATATCCCCCAAAAATATATAAAAAAACATTTTTTTTCCTCAGTTTAGGCCGATATGTATTCTTCTACATATTTTTGGTTTAGAAAAAAAAAATCGCAATAAGCGTATATTGATTGGTTTGCGCAAAACTTATACCGTCAACAAAATAGGGGATAGATTTATAGCATTTTTATTATTATTATTTTTTTTTTACTATTTGGGATTTTTATCATGAATGCGACATTATATCAGACAGATCGGACAATTCTGACACATTTTTGGGACCATTGGCATTAACACAGATGCATTGATTACTGTAAGCATGTCACTGGCAGGGAAGGGGTTAACACTAGGGGGCGATCGAGGGGTTAACTGTGTTCCCTGTGTGTGTTCTAACTGAAGGGGGAGGGGACTGTCTAGAGGAAGTGACGGATCGTGGTTCCTAGCTAATAGGAACACACGATCTGTCACTCCTCTCAGAACAGAACAGGGAAGTGTGTGTTTACATACACTCGTCCCTGTTCTGTGTCTCCTGCTCACGATCGCTCGTGGCCAGCGGTCATCGCGTCCGTCGGCCATGAGCATCGGTATCCCCGCTCCACGCGCGTGCCTGCCATCCCGACCCCACGAGCCGACGTATAGCTACGACAGCTTGTGCAGTGGATCCAACCTGCACTGCACTGCTGGTCGGGAAGCGGTTAAGGGGGCGTGGCAGGGGTGTGTGTCCTATGCCTACATACTCTTTCTAATAAGCGTCCCTCGTTCCCATTTCAAAAAGTTGGGGGGTATGCTTAAAGCGGAACTTCAGTCATTTTTTTTATCTTTCCATCTATTAAATCTTCTGCCCTTGTTGTTGTTTTAACTTTGGATAGTAAAACATTTTTTTTTCTGCAGTAAATCCCTTATACAGCCCACTTCCTGTTTCTTGTCTGGTCATTAGCCTAGGCTTATGACATCATGCATTGGAGGTGTGGGTCTGTGTAAATCCAGGAAGTGAACAGGCAGCAGCTTCAGCGGCCCACAGTTAAAATGGCTACAGCCAGACTCAGTGGAGGGAGATTTCTGCAGCATATTTGGCAAGTACAGAATCACAGTATATATAAAATAATATGCAAAGTGGTTGGAGGGAAGCTTCAGAATAGCAAAGATGTTTTTATTACAAATTATGTGAGCAGACCGCGGTTCTTCTGTAAAGGAGTTGTAAAGGCAGAAGGTGCCTTCTATGCATTAAGATTAAAAGCCTTCTGTGTGCAGCCGTCCCCCCTAACACTTACCTGAGGTCCCCCTCTGTCCAGCGATGTCCACGAGTGGCTCAGCGGTCCCAGATTTTCCTTGGCCGTGACACCACAGCTTTTCAGGCACGTTTTCCACTTTTAAACCAGCGTTTTTGCATGCATTTTCATGCATTTTGCATTTTGTGTTTTTTTTTTGTTCCCTTTAAAAACGATGTTGAAGGCATGTGGCCTAGTATGGTAAATGGGATGCATGCCCATTTCCCTCTGTTTCCTGGCTGAAGAGTTTGACGTTGAATTTTGGAGGGATTCTGAAGCTGTCAATTGTCAGCAATTTAAATTGACTTTTTTCTTCATTTCAAGCATTATTAAAATTGCTGCTCTCTGCAAAACTGTTTTTAAATAGGCCCCCCAGCTCTGCCACAGCTTGGACCTCGGTGAACGGGTGTTGAAATCAGAAAATCTGCTGCAGGTGGGAGTAGCCACCCCCACATAGACAGATGGATTCCGTTCAACAAGGAGAAGAGGAAGACCTTGCTGTTCTAAATCTCAGACTATTTATATGCCTCTCCAACCACCTTCTGGGTACACCTCCCCAGGGATTGGCTGAAGCACAATAAGGCTGTCTATTTGCCTTGCTCAACATGCTGTAAGTTCCAGAAACCTCTGGAAGACAGGGCAGACAATGTGCTCTAAGTTCTAGAAAGCAGTGGAAGACAGGGGAGACCACATGCTCTAAGTTCCATAAACCTCTGGAAGACAGGGCAGACAAGGTGCTCTAAGTTCTAAAAAGCTCTGGAAGACAGGGGAGACCACGTGCTCTAAGTATCAGAAATCTCTGGAAGACAGGGGAGACCACGTGCTCTAAGTTCCAAAAAGCTCTGGAAGACAGGGGAGACAATGTGCTCTAAGTTCCAGAAACCTCTGGAAGACAGGGAGACAACGTACTCTAATGCCCCGTACACACGATCGGACATTCTGACAACAAAATCCATGGATTTTTTCCGACGGATGTTGGCTCAAACTTGTCTTGTATACACACGGTCACACAAATCTTGTCGGAAATTCAGAACGTCAAGAACGCGGTGACGTACAACACGTACGACGAGCCGAGAAAAAGGAAGTTCAATAGCCAGTGCGGCTCTTCTGCTTGATTCCGAGCGTGCGTAGAACTTTGTGGGTCGGAATTGTGTACACGCGATCGGACTTTTCAACAACCGATTTTGTTAGGTCGGAATTACAGACAACAAGCTCCCATCGAACATTTTCCGTTGGACAATCCGACCTTGTGTACAGGGCATTAGTTTCAGAAAGCAATGGAAGACAGGGCAGACCATGTGCTCTAAGTTCTAGAAGCCTCTGGAAGACAGGGCAGACAATGTGCTCTAAGCTCCAGAAACCTCTGGAAGACAGGGAGACAACGTACTCTAAAGCCGCCTACACACAAGCGGAATGTCCGACAGAAAAAGTCAGACGGAAGCTTTTCACCATCTATTCCGATCGTGTGTAGGCCTCATCTGACTTTTTTTTTTTCGAAAATTCTGATGGACCTAGAAATAGAACATGTTCTAAATATTTCCGACGGAACCAATTCCTATCGGGAAAACCGCTCATCTGTATGCTGTTCCAATGGACCAAAAACGACGCATGCTCTGAAGCAAGTACGAGACGGAAGCTATTGGCTACTGTACTGAACTTCCTTTTTCCAGTCCCGTCGTATGTGTTGTACGTCACCGCGTTCTGGACGGTCGGACTTTGGTGTGACCGTGTGTATGCAAGACCGCTTGAACGGAGTTCCGTTGGAGAGACCTTCAGAGTTTATTCCGACGGCAAAACCGGTCGTGTGTACAGGGCATTAGTTTCAGAAAGCAATGGAAGACACGGGAGACAGGGGAGACAACGTGCTCTAATGCAGTGTACACACGGTCAGACTTTTCGACCGGACTGGTCCGGCGGACAACCTGATCGTGTGTGGGCTTCATCGGACCTTCAGTGGACTTTTCCAGTCGAAAATCTGACGGACTTTAGATTTGGAACTTGCTTCAAATCTTTACGTCGGAACTCCGCCGGACCCAGAAATCCGCTCGTCTGTATGCTAGTCTGGCGGACTAAAACCGAAGCTAGGGCAGCTATTGGCTACTGGCTATCAACTTCCTTATTTTAGTCCGGTGTACGTCATCATCTACGAATCCGTCGGACTTTGGTGTGATCATGTGTAGGCAAGTCCGTTCGTTAAAAAGTCCGTCGGAAGTATGTCAAAAGTCTGTTGAAAGTCTGTCGGACCAGTCCGGTCGAAAAATCCGCCCGTGTGTACGCGGCATAAGTTCCAGAATCCTCTGGAAGACAGGGGAGACAAAGTGCTCTAAGTTCCAGAAACCTCTGGAAGACAGGGGAGAGCAATCAAACCTGCAGCCTGTGAGATTCAAAACAGGCAAAAGCAATCAACAAATTCTTCACTGATTACAGAAGAACCAAAAAGAACTAAATTTACCTAAAATCCTAGCAAACAAACTAGGAGGGTGCTCTACTGTGGTACATGTTTCCTATGGCAGTGCTCAGCCTCCTATGCCATTTGTTTGATAATTGTTGCTTATAGCCCTGGACTATTTTATGAGCCAGAGAGAGCGAACGGTCACTGCGTGCCTTGCTGCCTCTGTATTGAACAGGTAAAAAAACTCTGGAAAATCAAGCGGTCCCTTCACATACAGGCATTTAAAATGCTCTACATTGCAATATATAAGCCAGCATTTGAATGCAATGCCTTTGTACATAAGCTCTATCTTGTGTAACAGCACAGATGCATCATTGAAAAAAAAAAATAGCGTAGATATCTATTATAGGTCAATAGATTCGGCAAGGTCAGACTGCTTACAGAATCTGTCAGCTCAGGCTAGTAAACCGTATTTTGCTGCCTTCTAATTACAGAGAAATATAAAAACAGCGAGGCGGGATGGGAGGGAAATACACATTTTGCACCCCCCCCTTTCCCCCATACAAGGTCTTCAGCAAATGTGACCGAGTTTTAACTCTACATGAATGCTACAAAAAAAAACACATAATGTTAAAAAAAACAACCAGGAGCGTTGAATATATTCAAAGCAAACGTGATTCATTTTTGGACAGCTAGAAAAAGAAAGTCCAACCTATGCAGCAACCGGCTCCTGTTTGTAATGATATGCAGAAGAAGAACATTTACAATGCAAATGAAAATCATTTTTTTTTTTTTGGCAGCTTGAAATGTTACCGAGCGCAATTTGTGTTCCTTGCTGTCTGCTCGTTCTGCTATGACAAAGTTCCAGGTGCAACAAGTCCTCTCCGAACAATGGAGAATAGGACAAAAGTCCTCATGCATAATACACCGAAATTTAAAGAAGAGGCTGTTTTGTCACGGAATGTGGAGCCATTACCAAAAATGATTAAACATGGAATGGGATTTTTAAGGCACCAAAACACAAAAATGTTAATAATTCTTCACTCGTATTGATCCATGAATAAAAGAAAATCTCGTAAAAACACTGAGGCTGATAAATCTACACTCACCGGACACTTTATTAAGTTGACCTTGCTAGTACCGGGTTGGACCCCCTTTTGACTTCCTTCTTGGTGGCATAGATGCAACAAGGTGTTGGAAACGTTCCTCAGAGATTTTGCTCCATAGTGACATGAGAGCATCACACAGTTGCTGCAGATTTGTCGGCTGCCCATTCATGATGCCAATCTCCAGTGAGTGTGGAGGCCATTGGAGGACAGGGACCTCATTGTCCAGTGGTGAGATGATTGGAGCTTTGTGACATGGTGCATTATCCTGCTGGAAGGAGCCATCAGAAGATGAGGACACTGTAGTCATAAAGGGATGGACATGGTCAGCAACAATACTCAGGTAGGCCGTGGTGATAAAACCATGCTTAATTGGTACTAAGGGGCCCAAAGTGTGCCAAGAAAATATCCCCCCACCATTACACCACCACCACCAGCCTGAACCGGTGATACAAGGCGGGATGGATCCATGCGCCAAATTCTGACCCCACCATCTGAATGTCGGAGCTGAAATCCAGACTCATCAGACCAGGCAACGTTTTTCCAATCTTCTATTGTCCAATGTTGGTGATCCTGTGCCAATTGTAGCCTCAGTTTCCTGTTCTTAGCTGACAGGAGTGGCACCCGGTGTGGTCTTCTGCTGCTGTAGGTTGGATGTGTTGTAAGTTCAGAGATGGTATTCTGCATACTTTGGGTGTAACAAGTGATTATTTGAGTTACTGTTGCCTTTCCATCATCTGGAAAGACAAAAACAGAACATTCCATAGCTCAACTCACCAACCAGTCTGCTGACCAACCAAATTACCGTATTTATCGGCGTATAACATGCACATTCATTTTAAGAGGGAAGTTTCAGGGGGAAAAAATTAATTTAAATAAGGAACTTTGAAGCAAAATAAGGGTCAGTGCTCAACTACAGCCCCACAAGGGCCATTAATGCAGCCTCATCAGTCCACATCAATGCAGCTTACAAGTGCCATCAATGCAGCAGCCTCACCATTGCCATTAATGCAGCAGCCTCACCATTGCCTTCAATGCAGCAGCCTTACTATTGCTATCAGTTCAGCAGCCTCACCAATGCCTTCAATGCAGCAGCCTCACCATTGCCTTCAATGCAGCAGCCTCACCATTGCCATCAATGCAGCAGCCTCACCATTGCCATCAATGCAGCAGCCTCACCATTGCCATCAATGCAGCAGCCTCACCATTGCCTTCAATGCAGCAGCCTCACCATTGCCATCAATGCAGCAGCCTCACCATTGCCATCAATGCAGCCTGATCGATGCCCATCTGCAGCCTAGAGGGGACAGGGAGGGGGCAGGACAAGCACCAACAGATTACATACATTGAGAATCTCCTATGATAGGCAGAACAGTGGTCCAATGGCTTCCCAGGAGAAGGGACTTCTTATTACAGAGGCCGCCAAATAAACAGGAGATTCTCATTGCATGTAATCTGATGGCGCTCTCCCTGTCCCCTCCGAGGCAGCTAAAATTGAAGTATTGGCGTATAACACGCACACGCTATTTGCACCCAATTTTCAGGGTGAAAAAGTGCGTGTTATACGCCAATAAATACAGTAACTTGTCCAACAGTCTGCGTCCAACAGGGGTTTAGTTAGCACGCATTTGCAAACGCATGCATAAGCTGCAAGGCCTCTTCATGGCACCCTGTGTATTGCTTGCAGTCCTAAACGCTACTGAATTTATGAGCGCCTCCACAGTGGGAGCACATGCATTCAATGGATAGATGAGGGGCAGGTGGGCCTGGAGGTAGCCCAATCTCCATTAAAGAAACAGGAGCACACTGGACACCCAGCACATAGCACAGTGGCAGTAAAGGTGCCCAGTGTGTCCCCGGACCATATTTACACTAGAAACAAACAAATGGCCCCTGCCCCCACCTATATTTGGCCTTCACACCCAACCTATAACTGGCCTTCACACCTTCACACCCATCCTATAACTGGCCTTCACACCCAACCCATAACTGGCCTTCACACCCAACCTATAACTGGACTTCACACCTTCACACCCAACCTATAACTGGCCTTCACACCTTCACACCCAAACTATAACTGGCCTTCACACCTTCACACCCAAACTATAACTGGCCTTCACACCTTCACACCCAAACTATAACTGGCCTTCACACCTTCACACCCAAACTATAACTGGCCTTCACACCTTTACACCCAACCTATAACTGGCCTTCACTCCTTCACACCCAAACTATAACTGGCCTTCACACCTTCACACCCAAACTATAACTGGCCTTCACACCTTTACACCCAACCTATAACTGGCCTTCACTCCTTCACACCCAATCTATAACTGCCTATCACACCTTCACACCCTACCTATAACTGGCCTTCACTCCTTCACACCAAACCTATAACTGGCCTTCACACCTTCACACCCAACCTATAACTGGCCTTCACACCCAATCTATAACTGGCCTTCACACCCAATCTATAACTGACCTTCACAGCTTCACACCTAACCTATAACTGGCCTTCACAACTTTACACCCAACCTATAACTGGCCTTCACGCCTTCACACCCAACCTATATCTGGCCTGTTCTTAGCTGACAGGAGTGACATCCGGAGTGATCTTCTGCTGCTGTAACTCATCTGCTTCTGGGTTGGATGTGTTGTGCGTTCAGAGATGGTATTCTGCATACCTTGGATGTAACGAGTGGTTATTTGAGTTACTGTTGCTTTTCCATCATCTGGAACCAGTCTGCCCATTCTCCTCTGACCTCTGACACCAACAAGGCACTTACCTCCACACAACTGCCGCTCACTGGATATTTTCTCTTTTTCCCACCATTCCCTGTAAACTCAAGAGATGGTTCTTGTGAAATTCCCAGAAATACTCAGACCGGCCCGTCTGCCACCAACAACCATGCCACATTCAAAGTCACTTCAATCCCCTTTCTTCCCCATTCGGTTTGCATGTCAGCAAGTCGTCTTCACCACGTCTAGATGCCTTATTACATTTAGTTGCTGCCATGTGATTGGCTGATTAGCAACTTGTTTTCTATTAACATATTTTTATATACATATTTTCAATTTTTTTATGGGAAGATATTTAGGTGTGCGCAGCGGCTTCCTGTACACCTGGTGACCTTTAGCAGCACATGAGACTTTTAAATATTTTATTATATTTTAATGACAGTTTGTGTGCCTGCAGTTCAGCTTTAAGTTTACCTTTTTAATTCCAATTTAATATCTTTTAATTCTTAATTCCTCCTGAAAGTTAAAGTGGAGTTCCAGCCAAATATGGAACTTCCGCTTTTCGGAATCCTACCCCCCTCCCCCAGTGTCACATTTGGCACCTTTCAGGGGGGGAGGGGGGAGCAGATACCTGTCTAATACAGGTATTTTGCTCCCACTTCCAGGGCATAGATAACTGCACCACCCGTGGGTATCTACGCCACTTCTCCCCCCCCCCCCTCGCTGTATACTGGGAGACAAACGGGTCCCAGGAGACGGCGGGGACCAGTGGGAACGTGCGACGCGAGTCGCGCATGCGCAGTAGGGAACCAGAAAGTGAAGCCGCAAGGTGGCGGTGGCAGCACCCGAAGATGGTGGCGGCAGCACCCGAGAGCCGAGGGACGGATCGGCTTCGGGTGCCGACATCGCGGGCGCCCTGGACAGGTAAGTGTCCATATTTTAACAGTCAGCAGCTGCAGTATTTGTAGCTGCTGACTTTAAAAAGAAAAAATAAATAAAAATCAGCGGATCTCAGCTTTAAGTGAGCTGTCTACACATTTTACAGTCCTGTACAATATCGGCGTCCGGTGAGTTGGGATTGTACGGGCGCCGGGCGCTTCCGCTGACCTGATCTCCGAGAAGTGAGTTTGCAGATTTGTCTTCTGTTTGGCTGGAATTCGTTGTGTGGGTCTCAGATATAAATTTTCACTTCCGCAGCATGAAGTGCAAAACATAAAGCATTCCGCCGGCTTAAATATAAATTTCATGTGTTCCCTTCCAGGAATAGAATTATTGACCCAGACAGGTATGAAGGGAAGAGCGGAGCGCAAATATATAATATACAGATGAATAATGTCACACGTAGAAAAGGTCCCCTCTGCATTTCTTGTGGGTTATTTTCACAGTTAGGGCTCATTTACAATTGCTTCGAGTTTAACGCACATTAAAGTACCGACCGCTTCAACATGCTTTTTTTTTTCTTTTATTATTTTTATTTTTGTTATTGACGCTTCTGTGATACTTTTTTGAAGCTTTATAAAAAAAAAAAACAAGGTATCTCTTTTTCTGTGCGCACAGAATACACAGAGAAAGGAATATGCCGACATCTGACAGGGGCATGACCACCACGGCATGATCACTCCACAAATGCGTCTGGTTTCAATTCTTTTTTTCAGACGAAAATTTCATTTTCAAACATTCAAATGTATCCCAATCTCTAAATCACAATGGTAACTGATTTCAACAAAACCGTAAAAAAAAAAAAAAATTATAACAAAAAACGAAAGAATGAATTTTTATTTGAAAAAGTCAAAAATTAATTTAAATTTGAAAAAGAATTTGAATTTAAAATGGAAAAATATTGCAATAAATGCAGTAAGGTATATACGTGAAAAAAAAATGATAAGAAAAGAAAAGAATGGAATAAAAAAAAAAAATAGAATAGATTACAATAGAATAGCATAGAACAGAATAGGACAAATATATCCGTCTGGATGGCTTTTACAGGCAGCGGGAGGGGTGGTATCCCCTCCCGACGCCCCCCCCAGTGCCACTCCGGGCTCTGTAATAAGATGGTCCCCGGCCATCTCTATGGCCCTGGAACTCCAGAAGCGACGTCATGGCGTCACTTCCAGTTCACACAGATGTAAGCACTGACATTTTTTTTTTTCCTGGAAAGCAGAGATCAATTTTTAATTTTATATTTTTAATCTCATGCTTTCCAGTGCAGAGGAGAGATTTGGGGTCTCGTGGACCCCAGATGTCTCCATAAAGAGGACCTGTCGTGTCTTATTTCTATCACAAGGGATGCTTATATTTCTTTTGATAGGAATAAAAGTGATTAAAAAAATAAATAAAGGGACGGTGTAAATAAATAAATAAAAGAAAGAAATAAATAAATAGGAAATTATTTTTTAAAGCGCTCCTGTCCCCTCGTTCTCACACACAGAAGCAAACGCATATGTAGGTCGCACCCTCATATGTAAACAGTGTTCGCACCACACATGTGAGGTATCGCCGCAAATGTTATCGTGAGAGAATTAATTCTAGCACTAGATCTCCTCTGTAACTCTAAACTGGTAACCTGTTAACATTTTTAAAGCGTTGCCTTTGGAAATTATTAAGTACTGTAGTTTAGCACTGTTCCACGAGCGTACGCAATTTTAAAGCATGACATGTTAGGTATCTATTTACTATTTAACATCATCTTTTATATTTTACAAAAAAAAAAAAAATGGGTTATATATTGTGGGT
Source organism: Lithobates septentrionalis (assembly GCA_037952835.1). Classification (NCBI taxonomy): domain Eukaryota; kingdom Metazoa; phylum Chordata; class Amphibia; order Anura; family Ranidae; genus Lithobates; species Lithobates septentrionalis. The sequence goes on along the minus strand of JBBDGP010003421.1, from coordinate 638,191 downwards.
TTTTTTACATTCAAATTCATTAAAGTGTATTTTTTTCCTAAAGAATTGCGTTAGAAAAATCGCTGCACAAATACCGTATGACATAGAAAATTGCAAACCCACCATTTTGTTCTCTAGGGCACATATGTCAAACACAAGGCCCACGGGCCGAATCCGGCCTGCCAGCCCTTGTCATGGGGCCCTCGCTCCCAGTTTTGCAGCTGTAACATGGCAGAACTCCATTTTTCCACTTCCTGCTCTCACCCTCCGCTCCCCGCTGTTACTTGTAAACAAAGAAGCTTTCTGTGTTTACAAGGGACAGCTTTGCTCTTAAAGGCTTCCAGAACTAACAGTTCCCTGCATGCATTCACAGCGGGGCAAGGCATTGACAGAGCCCCAGAATCAGATGGACAGAACAGCCGGGAGCGGAGGGGGGAGGGCTGGGGTTGCACACTGTCCATAGCTCACCCTAAACCCTGCATTCCGTACGTAACGCACTCCTAAACGCTGCATTCTGTACGTAGTGCGCCCCTAAACCTGGCACTCTGTACATAGTGCACCTCTGAACTCTGTACATAGTGCACCCCTGAACCCTGCACTCTGTACATAACACACTCCTGAACTCTTCACTCTGTATGTAGTGCAATCCTGAACTCTGCACTCTGTACGTAGCGCACCCCTGAACTCTGCACTCTGTACGCAGCATACTCCTGAATTCTGCATTTTGTATGTAGTGCATTTCTGAATTCTGCACTCTGTACGTAGCACACTCTTGAACTCTGCACTCTTCACACTCCTGAACTCTGCACTCAATACGTAGTGCACTCCTGAACTCTGCACTCTGTACATATCATACTCCTGAACTTTGTACTCTGTACTTAGCGCACCCCTGAACTCTGTACATAACACACTTCTGAACTCTGCACTCTGTATGTAGTGTAATCCTGAACTCTGCATTCTGCACGTAGCGCACACCTGAACTCTGCACTCTGTACGTAGCATACTCCTGAATTCTGCATTTTGTATGTAGTGCACCCCTGAATTCAGCACTCTGTACATATCACACTCCTGAACTCTGCACTCTGTACATATCACACTCCTGAACTCTGCACTCTGTACATATCACACTCCTGAATTCTGCACTCTGTACATATCACAGTCCTGAACTCTGAACTCTGAATGTATCTTAACCACTTAAGGACCGGATTTGCCCCCTTAATGACCGGGCTGTTTTTTGCAATACGGCAGTGCGTCGCTTTAACTGACAATTGCGCAGTCGTGCAACGTTGTACCCAAACAACATTTATGTCCTTTATTTCCCACAAATAGAGCTTTTTTTTGGTGGTATTTGATTACCTCTGCGTTTTTTATTTTTTGCGCTATAAACAAAAAAAGCGACAATTTTGGAAAAAAAAATATTTTTTACTTTTTGCTATAATAAATAACCCAAGATTAAAAAAAAAATCTTCATCAGTTTAGGCCAATATGTATCTTCTACATATTTTTAGTAAAAAAATTGCAGTAAGCGTATATTGATTGGTTTGCGCAAAAGTTATAGCGTCTACAAAATAGGGGATATATTTATAGCATTTTTATTATTTATTTATTTTTTACTGGTAATGGCAGCGATCTGCGATTTTTAGCAGGACTGTGACATTGCGGTGGACAGATCGGACACTTTTTTTTTTATAATTAATATTTTATTAAATTTTTATCACATTCCAATCTTAAATACATTACAAAGCCTTTCATCCTGCTTACATAATATATATACACACACTCTGTTGGGTATCCCCCCCCCCCGAAATAATAATAAAAAAAAAATATATAAAGTGTATACAAATTTAAATATACATATACTTTTCCTTTAATCCCCTCCTCTTCCCCCCCCCCCCCCTCCCTCTCATCACCCTCCCCCAAAACATTCACCCCCTTGAGTTATCTACATTCCAAATCAATGTGTTCACATATTTCACTTTTACCAGATCGCCCAATATGCTACATGTGGAAAAAAGAAAAAAAAAAAAAACACCCCACATCAAATTTTCCAGTGTCAACCAAAATTACATTCCCCACTACCATTACTCATAGCCTTTAAGGCCCACTCCTTCTTTAATTAGCCCTGTGATTCTATTTTCATTCCTTTCCCTTGTGGTCACACTATTTCAACACTCCAAATTTTCCTTTTCTTTCCCCCATTCCCAAAGTGTCAGTTCCCTTCTTCTCTAACCCTTTCATTGTGATCCTCTTATTTCTTCATTCCCCTTCACCCTTTCTTTCCCCACCCCCAAAATATTATGCACCCCCCTCCCTCTACCCCACCCTTATTCTGGTTACCATATTCTCTTTCTCCCCATGTGGCCACAAATTACAAATGTTACAAGTGTTCACCCCCATCCTTTTATGTGAATATCATACTCAAACTCGGGCTTAGCCCAAAAAAAAAAAAAAAAAAGGGACCAGGAGGAGAGAGTTCCATGTAAGCGGGGCGAAGAGAAGAAAAAAGAAAGAAAAAAAAAAAAATACAAAAAAAAAAGAACAAACCCCCAACTCAAACCCCTCCCCCTACTCTTCTCCAGTCTCCAATATATGGGCAAGTCCATGCCTTGCCACAGTCCCCCTTCCCCATTCTCATCCCGAGCATCCCCCCACTAATATCTTTGTTCCCTTTTCTCACTTTTTAATCAGAGCGACCCTGTTCTCTCCAATTACTTTCTTCCAGTTTATACTATCTCAGCTAATTGTTGTTTCCAAATTTTCCATATCTCCTCAAACTCTTCTAGTCTATCCTTAGTCCTATATACCCACTCTTCCGCCTCCATTATTTTATCTACTTCTTTTTTCCATTCTAACATTGTTGGGCATCTAGTATTTTTCCAGTACCTTGGCACCAGTGCCTTTGCCGCATTCAACAAATGGGGGGTGATACTCTTTTTGTATATTTTGTTCGGTGATGGCATCCCATGGAACAGGAAGTGCAATACTGAAAATTCTATATGTTTTGCCGTCATCTTCCTGATCCAAGGGGCCACCGCCTCCCAAAATTTTTTAATTTTCGGGCACGTCCACCATATGTGGAGATATGTGCCTCTCTCCTCACATCCCCTCCAACAACGTGCTTCTCCCATTGGGAGCATTTGTGCTATGCGAGCAGGGGTACAATACCATCTGGCCAGGAATTTATATGCCATCTCCTGAGTATGTGAGCTTATTGAGGAGCTATGAGCTGTTTTAAACAATCTCTTTACCTGTAAGGTTGAGAACCTCCCTCCTATTTCTCTCTCCCACTCCTTAATAAAATAGGGAATTGTGGTACTATTGATCTTAAGTATTAATTTATACATCCTGGACAATAGATGTTTAGCTTCTGGGATTTTCAAGTTCCAGGATTCAAAAACTGTGAGGGTATTCAGAGGTCTAATCAGAGACTTCCTTTTATTATAGAAATCTGTAATTTGGAAATATTTCCACATAGACATCAGAATATCCCCCCAATCCTCTACCAGGTCCTTTTAAGGGGATGAATTTGCCCGATGGCGCTATCCTCGCACAGGTTACCCCTACTTCTCTTCCCCACCCTTCTAAGTTCTTCTTATCCTCCCCTGGTTAAAACCAGGGAAATCCCTCAAGTGGGGCCAGTGGGGAAATCATAGGTGCAATTTTACCTTGGTCGTTTATCCTATCCCATACTGATAATGTTGTTTTGGTTATAGGCGATGTCCATTCCGACAATCCCCTATTCGCCGTTGGAATCCAGGGTGCCCCATCTAGATCTCTACCAGCTATTGTTTTTTCCAGATTTACCCATATCTTATTTGCAGAATCATGGCGCCAGTTCAAAATTCGGACTAGCGCCATAGCTTTATAATACAAATTTAAGTCTGGTAGTCCTAGCCCTCCCTCCTCTTTATGTCTCCTAAGTATATCATATGATATTCTTGGATGTTTATCCCCCCATACAAATTTCATAAGAGCCCTTCTTATCTGCCTAAAAAAAGCTTGTGGGAGTGTTATAGGGATGGTGTATAGTATATAAATTATTCTCGGTAGGACATTCATTTTTATTGCATTCACTCTTCCAAACCAAGTCATCAAATGACCTTTCCAGCTTTTCAGATCTCTCTGTATATTTACTAACAGTGTGCCATAATTGAGCTCATATAGCTTCTTTAAGTTCGCTGTTATATTTATCCCCAAATATCTCAGAGAATCCGTGTTCCAAATAAAAGGAAAGCCATCTTGTATAGCCTTCCTAATCTTGGGGGGGACATGGCTTGGCATCAGAATTGATTTTTCAGGGTTTATCTTAAAATTAGATAGGGCTCCAAACCTCTCTATTTCCCCCATCAATTCCTTTAAGGATTCCTGTGGTTTAGATAAATAAAATAAAAGGTCGTCCGCATAGGCCGATACCTTATGCTCAACTGCCCTAATACGGATCCCATTAATCCCTCCATTCCTCCTTATTTTACATAAGAAGGGTTCAAGGATCAAGGCAAATAACAGGGGTGATAATGGACACCCCTGTCTAGTCCCATTCCGGATCTCAAAACTCTCCGATAACCCTCCATTTACCTTGACCCTTGCTCTGGGATTATTATATAATGCAAGGACCCATCCCATCATACGTTCTCCCAGGCCCACCTCCCTCAGAACCTCCGACAAGAAGACCCAATCAACCCTATCAAATGCTTTTTCAGCATCCATAGAAATCAGTACCCTTGGAATTTGCTCTGGTCCATTCTGAGCCCAGTGCAATATCTGTAAGGCACGAATTGTATTATCTCTGGTTTCCCGTCCTTTTATAAATCCCGTTTGATCTACTTGTATTATTTTTGCTATATGATCTTGCATCCTAAGGGCCAGGATTTTGGATAGGATCTTCGTGAGATCGGACACTTTTGACACTTTTTTGGGACCAGTGACATTTATACAGCGATCGGAGCTATAAAAGGCACTGATTACTGTATAAAGGATACTGGCAGGGAAGGGGTTAACACTAGGGGGCGATCAAGGGGTTAAGTATTCCCTAAGGGGGTGATTCTAACTGTACAGGGAGTGACTAGAGGAGGAGAGAGATCGCTGTTCCTGATCACTAGGAACATCAGATCTCTCTCTACTCCCCTGTCAGAATGGGGATCTGTCTGTTTACATTGACAGATCCCCGTCCTGGCCCTCTGAGGAGTGATCGTGAGTGGCCAGTGGACATCGCGCCCTATCGCTCTTAAAGCGCCCGACGTACACCTACGGTGATTTGCGCAGCCGTGCCAACCTGCCACAGTATAACGGCGTATGGTCGGCAAGCGGTTAATCATGAACTCTGCACTCTGTATTTAGCATAATCCTGAACGCTGCACACCGTACATAGCACACTCCTGAACTCTGCACTCTGTATGTAGCATAATCCTGAACTCTGCACTCTGTACGCAATGCACTCCTGAACTCTGAACACTGTACATTGCACACTCCTGAACTCTGCACTCTGTACATTGCACACTCCTGAACTCTGCACTCTGTACGTAGCGCACTCGTGAACTCTGCACTCTGTACATTGCACACTCCTGAACTCTGCACTCTGTACGTAGTGCACTTCTGAACTCTGCACTCTATACGTAGTGCACTCCTGAATTATGCACTCTGTACTTAGCGCATTCCTGAACTTTGCACTCTATACATAGCACACTCCTGAACTTGGCACACTGTACATAGCACACCTCTGAATTCTGCACACTGTACATAGCACATTCCTGAACTCTGCACTCTGTACATAGCACACTCCTGAACTTTTCACACTGTACATACACACTCCTGAACTCTGCACTCTATACATAGCACATTCCTGAACTCTGCACGCTATACATAGCACACTCCTGAACTTTGCACACTGTACAGAGCGTAGTTCTGAATTCTACACTCTATACATAGCACACTCCTGAACTCTGCACTCTATACATAGCACACTCCTGAACTCCGCACTCTATACATAGCACACTCCTGAACTCCGCACTCTATACATAGCACACTCCTGAACTCTGCGCTCTATACATAGCACACTCCTGAACTCCGCACTCTATACATAGCACACTCCTGAACTCTGCACTCTATACATAGCACACTTCTGAACTCTGCACTCTGTACATAGCGTAGTTCTGAACTCTGCACTCTTGACAAAACTCTTGATAAAATGCACTCCTGAACCTGCTCTCTGTATGTAGTGTTGCCCGCAATGAAATCGAGTTTGACACCCCTGCACTAGTGCCTCTGCCTAATATATATATATATATGTATATATATGTTTGTGGGTACTGAGTAATTTTCTAAGAGGGAATGCCAGAATTGGCCCGGTAGGGAAGTAGTTTAATTTAGTGATTGGGGAAGAGTTAACAGTTATAGCCATACAATAACAAAGGCTTCTAGAGGTAGGCAGCAACGTGTTCCCTTTCCCTCATTAAACGTTATGTAATCATAAAAGTGCCCCCTTGAAATGATCAGCTTCACGTTCCAGGTATCACACAACCCAATAATATATTTTTATTGTCTACTATTCCCTGGAAGGGCTTTTCTTCATAACAGCTTGCACATATGGGATAAATCAGTAATACTAATATTACTAAATTTTCCCAGGCAAAAAGTAAAGTTGAATTATGCAAATCGCTGCTAACGAGCGAGCAACAGGAAACCCATAGCGTAATTACATTTTCTTCTTAAACATTGATTAAATTATCAAGAATTCTCATTAAAGAGCTTTTGTACTTTCGCAATCTAATAGGATAGACCGTGTTGTCCCAATATCCGTGTTTCATTACACCTAATTTACTAGATAATATTGCTTCAAAGAAATTAACTTAACTCTGCCTGAGGTGCAGATAATGGCGACAAAGATGAAACAGAAACCCACACCATGGTCGAACGATGACTTCTGGGCTCTGAAGCGTGCGGGCAAAGTGTGACACCGCAATGGGGCTTGTTGAAGTCAACATTTAGTCTCAATGGTAAGGGATAAACTGAACACACCCAGGTTTCTGGATTAGGGTGGGTTTGGAGAACATTTCAGAAGTTCAGGTGCCGGATCAGAACCCCTTTGAATCAACGGGGATCAAATGTTAAAAAATCAGTTCTGGCCAGGTATGGACTGTGGGGGGCTCCATGCCATTGACATCGGATGATAGGATGACATCGTCGGCAGGGAGGGAGAGGACAAATGAAGCAAAAAGAAAGTTCTGGACAGCCGCACTCCAGGATGTAGCCTTTATTTGTAAAAACTCCAAAACTACAAGCCACAGCAGAAAATGGGACAAACCACTGACGCGTTTCACACTTAACAGTGCTTAATCATGCCATTGACATCGGATGATAGGATGACATCATCTGCGGGGAGGGAGAACACACAGGCTAAATCCTGCCTCTGCCCTGCCGAAGGTAGGACTGTGCAGGGGAGGCAGAGAGTAAAAGGGGGCACTGTGATTAGAGAGAACGGGTGGGGGGGCTGTGATTGCTAGGGACACTGTAATGTAAAGGGGCACTATGATATAAAGGGGACTACACTGTAAAGGGCATTACAGTACCCCTTTACAGTGCGGTACCCTTTATATCACAGTGAATATCCTATCACTAATCGCCCCCATGAATGCAGCTCCCCTCCTGGTCCCTGGAAAAATCAGTTGAAGAAGGGAAGTGATGAAGCCGTGTACAACGATGGATCTATTCTCTCCTCTCTTCCCCTTGACACAGGGAAGGAGGAGGCCAAAAAGATATGAAAAGTTTTTTGCCTTAATGCAAGGAATGCATTAAGGTAAAAAACCCTTCTTTTTAGATTTAGTATCACTTTAAGGTCTACTTAATAGACAGATCCAACATTTAGAGGTTCTGACCAAAGCACCGAGTGGTCCACCACCCAGTCCTGGATGGCTTCAGGGGGCAAGCAGCCCCCCCACTCCCAAAGCATCAGCAGTCCATCTTCAGGTAGGTAGCGCCAGACCCCCCCAGCCTATTAAAACCCTTCTCTGACCACCTACTGGGCACACCTCCCCAGGGATTGGTCAGAGGGTAGTAAATATGCAGGGTGAAGATTTGAATCTTCCCACCCCAAGCTCTGGAAGTTTCTCAATAAAAACCAGGGGGGAGCATTCAATCCCACAGCCTGTGGAGCCACAACAGACCAAAGCAGACAATCCCACCCCTCTTGCTCCAGAGTGAGCAAAATAAACACAATTTCCCTAGAACCTAACTAATACGGTGCTACAAAAGTGCAAGTTCTCCTTTACAAAAAATGGAGGAGATATGGCCTTCTTTTTTAGGTGACCCCATGGGGTTGATTTCATAGGCGTGCCTGCGCACACCCTAATCTCCCTGTACTGCACAGATTACCTCTGCTGCTTGGCTGCAGAGAAAGGGACTGGGGGATCCTTAGTCCCTTTCTCTGTCTGAAAAGTGAGACATCAGGCCTGTTTAGAGCCTTGATATTATACCAAAGCCCCCCAATAGGGCTCTTAATAAATTGCAAAGAAAAAAATAAAATAAAAATTAAAGATAAAAAATGATTGTCAATTTTTTTTTTTAAATTGTAAAATATAATAACAATAAAACGTTAAGTAATAATATTAATAATAATAAAAAATACAAATAAACTACTGACACCAACCTCTGCCCTACTGACACCGTCCACTGCTCTAGTGACACTGTCTATTGGCCTACTGCTATATATACACACACATATATATATATATACCGTAAATGTAAATTTTTTCCAAACTCCAAGGGCATTGGCACCCATTGCTACCATTCATTATTATATCTGTCTTAATTTGTATCGTTTTTTTACAACAAATCCATCTTCTATGTTTCACATTTATTTCTGATTCCAGCCCATAAACATTCTCAGGTCTCATTTCCTTAACAGTTGGACCCCGCCCAGACCACAGTGTTCTTTAGTGGCACATTACATAAATCCAGCATTCCTGTAGCAACTAAAAATCTAAAGTTTGTGTTGTCCCCAGAAGATCAATAGAGCGTACATCTTCCAATAAGGTCATATGTTCAGGTGACAAGTGTCTCATAGGGCATTGCCCTCATTTTTTAGAGTTTTGCTCCTACTGCTTGTTGCGTCTATAGGGAAGTGGTCAAATAGTTGTAAGCATGGTGAAATAGTTAGATACGCGCTGTCCCGGCCGGGAGGGTAAGCGATAAAGCCTCTCCTGGTTCTTTGGGGTTTTTTTTACGAGCTCTTCTCTGGGTCCGGCCCACTGGTCCTGCATGGTATAAAAGAGACAGTGGCATGGGGCAGGAGTAGAGAGGCCATCTAACACCATGTGAAGTCATCTGAAACTAAGGGTTCACTCTAAGACACCAGCATTTGAACATGCCTCCGAAGGACTTGCATCTATATGAGATTGCCTCTGAAGGGCTATAATTGCTGAACTTCACCTTTCCAGGTATGCCGGGGCAGCACAAGCCTGTAGTTAGGAGTAGGGATGCAGGAATAACTTTGCATTTGTATGTTGGACTCAAAAATGTTAATTTTAAACTCTTTTCTCAATTAAAGTATTGAAACTTCGTCCTTGCCTGTTAGCAATTAAAGAGGTGTATCACAAGTAACTGACACACACACGTGAATGTATTCATGTGGAATGGAGTAGTGTGAAGACACAAGCGGTTACTTAGGGTAACGGAAGTTTAACAAGCAGCCTGTCGGTAGCGTGTACCTGTTATAGGTGGAGCAGCCTCTAGCAGAGAAGGAGATGGGAGATGTTGTCGACATTCCTTCTGCCAGCAGTCTCCCAGAGCAACGGGAACTGATTTGCACTGCAGAGGTTCCCATCCTGTACAGAGATATGGAGGTTCAAGACTTAAGTGCATGTGTGGAAAGCATACAAGGTTGAAGGCGGGGCCCACTCCACAATTTTGGACTAGTAGTGGAAAACACTAGACAGGTGGATGTGGACTTGGCTCAGCGTGTCCCTCCTAAATGCAGATTATAGAAAAGGTGTAGACGGTCACAGGAACTGAGACTTAACTGGAAACAATTACAGCGTAAATATACATGGTGTATGTTCATCTCTAAGAGTAGGGTTCAGGAGTGCACTACGTACAGAGTGCAGAATTCAAGAGCTTACAGAGTGCAGAGTTCAGGACTACACTACACACAGAGTGCAGAGTTCAGGAGTGCGCTACGTACAGAGTGCAGAGTTCAGGAGTGCATTACCTACACAGTGCAGAGTTCAGAAGTGGACTAAGTACAGAGTGCAGAGTTCAGGAGTGTGATATGTACAGAGTGCAGAGTTCAGGAGTGCGCTACGTACAGAGTGCAGAGTTCAGGAGTGCGCTACGTACAGAGTGCAGAGTTCAGGAGTGCGCTACGTACAGAGTGCTGAGTTCAGGAGTGCGCTATGTACAGAGTGCAGAGTTCAAGAGTGTGCTATGTACAGAGTGCAGAGTTCAGGAGTGCGATATGTACAGAGTGCAGAATTCAGGATTACGCTACATACAGAGTGCAATATCAGGAGTGTGCCATGTACAGCCTGCAGAGTTCAGGAGTGCGCTACATACAGACTGCAGAGTTCAGGAGTGTGCAATGTACAGACTGCAGAGTTCAGGAGTGCACTGTGTAGAGATTGCAGAGTTCAGGAGTGCACTATGTACAAAATTCAGGGGTGCACTATGTACAGAGTGCTGGGTTTGGGGCGTACTATGTACAGTTTGGGCTAACTTTACTGTTTTGTTATTTTTTAATTCATGAAACCGTTTTTTTTTTAGCAAAAAAAGCGTTTGAAAAATTATTGCGCAAAACCGTGCAAGATAAAAAGTTGCAATGACCGCTATTTTATTCCCTAGGGTGTCTGCTAAAAAAAACCCTATATAATGTTTGGGGGTTCTGAGTAATTTTCTAGCAAAAAAAGTGATTATTTTTACATGTAGGATGAGAAGTGCCAGAATAGGCCCCGGTATTGAAGTGGTTAAGGGGGGCAGATCCTTATGGGGCTGAAGTGGTTAATCTTGCAAACATTGTACCAGTTCTCTACATTAGCATACGCTGCATGTTATAGATAGTAACTAGTGTTCTCCAACTAGAGTCCCCCATTAAATGTCTGCTTAGAAGCAGACAGATGAATGATTCCTGATCTGAGAACAGGCGGCACGCTGAAGTGCAGACAGGGGAAACCCCGCTGTCTGGCAGAGTAGAGGATATATAGAAATGCGCTGTGATATATGATGGTTGGATTCGGCGTGATTCATATAAGCTGATTTGGAGAGAGATCAACGCATGCGGTGGGGAGAGGGGGGGGGGGGTTTAGCCAAAAGGCAGCAGATGTGCGACTGTCAGAGATTTAATGCTGCTGTGCAAAGGTTAAACGCAGAGAAAATGATGCCCGGTGGTTCCGGGGAGATAATCCGTCCTGATATGCAGATGATACAATGCAGCTGATGCAATAAAACCGCTATTAAAGGATCAGTTTGCCCAAAAGTGACATTTTAATTGTAGGTGTAGTCTGCTGAATGGAGTCCCAGTTTGGCTTCTAGAATCTCATTGAACCCCGCCGGGTCTCCTTACCGCCATATTGGCGCTGTTGCTATTGACCTTTTGGTTTCCCACACTCTGGGGATTTAAAATAGACAGTGGACCCGTCCGCCCTAAAAAAAAAAAAAAAAAAAAGCCCAGAGATCAGCTTAACGACCCAGCCTTTTTATGACATTTGTTGTTTACAAGTAATAATATAGTAGTATATATATATAGTTTTTTTTGCGCGGCGGTTTTTCAAACGCGTTTTTTTTGGGGAAAATGCACTCTAATGAATTAAAAAAAATAAAAAATACAAAACCTACTATATACACAAATTTTTCGATATAATATGAAAGATGATGTTACGCCGAGTAAGTAGATACCTAACATGCCACACTTTGAAATGGCGCGCACTCGTGGAATGGTGCCAAACTATGGTGCTTAAAAATCTCCATAGGTGACGTTTTAAAAAATTTTGCAGGTTACCAGTTTAGAGTTACACAGGAGATCTAGGTCTAGAATTATTACTCTCACTCAGACGTTCGTGGCGATACCTCACATGTGTGGTGCGAACACCGTTTACATATGCGGGCGTGACCTACGCATGCGTTCACTACTGCGCATGAGCACACGGGGATGGGGGTGCTTTAAAAAAAAAATTGTATTTTACAAAATTTATTTTTTCATTTTTACACTGTCCCTTTAAAAAAAAAATCCCATTTTTTGCTATCACGAGGAATGTAAACATCCCTCGCGATAACAATACAGTATGACAGGTCCTCTTTAAGGAGAGATCTGGGGTCTAGAAGACCCCAAATCTCTCCTCTACCCTTAAAAGAAAAAAGATTAAAAAAAAATAATAATCTTTTGCTTTAAGAAAAAAAATGTATTTTACAATTTTTTTTTTCATTTTTACACTGTCCCTTTAAAAAAACAAATTTTTTGCTATCACAAGGAATGTAAACATCCTTTGCGATAACAATACAGTATGACAGGTCCTCTTTATGAAGAGATCTGAGGTCTAGAAGGCCCCAAATCTCTCCTCTACCCTTAAAAGCAAAAGATCAAAAAAAAAAAAAGAGCTTTTGCTTTAGGAAGAAAAAAAAACAAAAACATGTTTACATGGCCCAAGAACTGGAAGTGACTTCATGACATCGTGGTCCTCCAAGGGCATAGAGATGAGCGGTGGCCATCTTGCTATCACTTATCTCTATGGGAGAACACTGCAGACGCCGGATGGTTCCCGGGATCAGCAACCGGTAATGTAAGCCCTGGAACCTCCGGGAAGCGGCGGAAGGGGTGCGGGGGCCTTTCCCGGCCCTATTTAAAGTGATTCCATGGCGAATCCGTAGGGGCCATATTTATCTGAAAGCCGACCTCCTAAGGGAAAATAAAATACTGGATTTTGGCATCTGGCTGCAGCCATAATCCCGGTATTTACCCGCAAAGTCATGACGTAAAACTCCCAGTTAGGTGGTCGGCAAGTGGTTAAAGTGTTTTTAAATTGTAAAGCCTTTTTTTTTTTTTTGGAGAGGGTGGCGATGAATTAGGGCTTCTGTCGGGTTTTTTATTGTTCTTGTTAGGGGGATTCGCCTCCTCTATTGATTTTAGTGACCATTGTCATGGGGATTGAAATTGAAGGATATTGTAAAATTGTCTTTGAAGATAGAAAACCTCAGAAATGGGATTTTAAAGGCAATTTTGGACAAAAAAAGGGGAAAATTATTTATATGTAAAAATATAAATTTATTAATACAAAAAAATTGTATTAATAAATTTATATTTTATATATATATATATATATATATATATATATATATATATATATATATAATTTTCCCCTTTTTTTTGTCCAAAATTGCCTTTAAAATCCCATTTCTGAGGTTTTTTAAGGCAATTTTGCACAAAAAAGGGGAATATATATATATATATATATATATATATATATATATATATATATATATATATATATATATATATATATAAAATATAAATTTATTAATACAATTTTTTTATAAATTTATTGATACAAAAAAAATTGTATTAATAAATTTATATTTTTTATATATATAATTTTCCCCTTTTTTGTCCAAAATTGCCTTTAAAATCCCATTTCTGAGGTTTTCTGTCTTCAGATTCCTTCGGGGATGATGACAATTTACACGCCAACCTATGGGAGTGTTTCAATTTTCTAATTGTAAAATTGTCTAACTTTGGAGAGATCTCCTCTTATTTCCTGTTTCGTCTCAAGAGAGGAAGTGAAGTAATACAGCAAAAAAAAAAAACATAATGCGTTTTAACACCAAAATGGTGCCCTTACGAAGGTGGGTAGACATACTTCTACTGGGAGGGGTATAAAAGGCCATTGACTACCGATGTTGTTGCATTGTTTTGGAGGGGAATTTAAAGGGTCAGTGGCCACCGATGTTGGGGGAAGGGTGGGAGGTTCAAATGCCACCAATCATCAATGATTATGGAATTGATTTGAAGGTGGAGTTAAAAATGCCCCTGACCATCAATCATGTGGAGTTTAAAATGCCGCTGACCACCAATGATTGTGGGATTGGTTTTTTTTGTTTTTTTTGGAGGGACTGCTACAATGCCCTTGACCACCAATGATGGTTGTTTTAGAATTTCACTGCTCACCAATGATTATGGAATGAAAATTTAGAAAGAAAAGGGGCCTTTACACACTACAGTATATGCCCATGAGAACCACTCTCAAACACTAATGTATAAAAATCCCAAAAATTGTATTACCATATATCATGTAGTAAAAACAGCAATTAAAACGTCTTTGAAGGTGTACAAAGAAGGAGCCTTCCAAAACTTACAGAACTAGTTGATTTCTCCCGCTCTACAAGACTCTGGTCCGGCCGCACCTGGAGTATGCTGTCCAGTTCTGGGCACCAGTCCTCAGGAAGGATGTACTGGAAATGGAGCGAGTACAAAGAAGGGCAACAAAGCTAATAAAGGGTCTGGAGGATCTTAGTTATGAGGAAAGGTTGTGAGCACTGAACTTATTCTCTCTGGAGAAGAGACGCTTGAGAGGGGATATGATTTCAATATACAAATACCGTACTGGTGACCCCACAATAGGGAGAAAACTTTTTTGCAGAAGAGAGTTTATAAGACTCGTGGCCACTCATTAAAATTAGAAGAAAAGAGGCTTAACCTTAAACTACGTAGGGGGTTCTTTACTGTAAGAGTGGCAAGGATGTGGAATTCCCTTCCACAGGCGGTGGTCTCAGCGGGAGGCATCTATAGTTTCAAAAAACTTTTAGATAAGCACCTGAATGACCGCAACATACAGGGGATATGTAATGTAATACTGACATATAATCACACATAGGTTGGACTTGATGGACTTTTTTCTTGTCAAATTTGTTTACTGAATTTTAACAATAAGTATACATAAGTACATATGGTGGCAGCAAAAGAAAAGATCACATATTTGGTAATAATATTGAGTTGTAGTTCCAACATAAACTAAAAGTAGTTTAACTAAAAATTTTTTAGCATGGATCTAGCTACTCAAAAGATTGCGTCATTCATTGTATAAGAGGAAAAAACCAACTTAGACCAGGTTAATATAATGCCGCGTACACACGGTCGGAATTTCCGACAGAAAGAGTCCGATGGGAGATTTTCATCGTATATTCCGCATCAGACTTTTTCCATTGAAAATTCAGACAGTCATAGATAGAGAACATGTTCTATATTTTTCCGACGGAAAAAATTACTGTTGGAAAAAACGCTCATCTGTATGCTGTTCCGACGCACCAAAAACGATGTATGCTCTAAAGCAAGTACGAGACGGAAGCTATTGGCTACTGGCTATTGAACTTCCGTTTTCTAGACCCATTGTACGTGTTGTACGTCACTAGGCTTGTGCAATTCGTTTCGTAACGAATCGAAACTCGGCCGAATTTTGCATCTTTCGGACATTGGGATGCATCCGAATGTCTGAATAAAAAAAAATAACGAATTTCAACGAATATGAAAGAAATTATAGCGGATATAACGAATGAATTCATCATGATTTGGTAATTCGTTAAAGGTCTAATGAAACAAAAGGTCAACTCAAAGTAAATCTTACAGCCCAATCAGCTGATTAATTTTGTGCTGGAGGTTGGATTACTGGCAAAGTGCATTCCTGAGACCTGAGTGAGGAGGGTGTTGTATTGTATTTGAGCAGAGGAGAAGAGATATTGTCATTGTGTGTGTTGTATTGTATTTGAGCAGAGGAGAAGAGATATTGTCATTGTGTGTGTTGTATTGTATTTGAGCAGAGGAGAAGAGATATTGTCATTGAGTGTGTTAAAAGATTCAATAAACAAAAGACTTTCCAAACTACGAATCATTATCACGAATATATATATATATATACATACATAAATATCGAATTTCAATGAATACAAACGAAATTATAGCGCATATAACGAATGAATTCGACATGATTTGAGAATCAGTATAACGAATATTGACGCTCTACGAATAATAATGAATTATCCGAAAACGTATTAACGTAACATAACGAATATAACAGAACAAAATTATGTATTTTACGAATGACAACGAACCAAAACGAAACAAATTTTTCTGTTGTGCACAAGTCTCTACGTCACCACGTTCTGGGCGCAGGGGCGTAACTACCACCATAGCGACCCATGTGGGCGCTATGGGGCCCGCAGCCGAGTGGGGCCCAGTGAGGATGAGAGCACCGCCGGCACAGTCTCCCAGCCAGGGGAAGAGAGAGGAGAGGAAGAGGCGAGCTGTCCGTATCAGCAGAGAGCTGAATTGCCCGATGTAAGAGCTTTCATTAGAACTTCCAGTGTTCCCGGGGCTCACGTCACATAGCTCCACCAATGCGGGACATGTGACGTCATCAAAGGCGTCGGGCCAAGAGGTGGGGCTATGTGACGATGAGCCCCGGGAAGACGGGAAATTCAAATGAAAGCTATTACAGCGGGCAATCCCGCTGTCTGCTGATCCGGGTGGCTTGCCTCTTCCTCTGCATAGGTGAGGCTGTATGGGGCACAGGCAGGTCACGCTGTATGGGGCACAGGTCACGCTGTATGGGGCACAGGTCACGCTGTATGGGGCACAGGTCACGCTGCATTGACACTAGGGCAGCTGTGGGGGGGGGCTGTTTGCAGGGGGGGCCCTATACAACATTTTGCTATGGGGCCCTGCTATTTCTAGTTACGCCCCTGTCTGGACGGTCGGAATTTGGTGTGACCGCGTGTACGCAAGACAGCTTGAGCGGAATTCCGTCAGAACAACCTTCAGAGTTTATTCCGACGGGAAAACCGGTCATGTGTGCAGATAAAAAAAAAAGAATGTCTTAATTTTTATCAAGAGTATAGTTTTAAATAATAATAATAAAAAAATAAAGAAATAATTTATTATAGAATCTAAAATCCTATACTACATATTGGAATGATGTACAATTGGTATAATGATAACCAAAGAAATAAAAGTTCTGCTACCAGAACTATATAAAGAGTAAATTGAAAGAGGAGAGAGAGAATGGGGGGGGGGGGGTAGAAAAGAGAGAAAGCAGATAAAAGAAAAAGTAATCTTAGGTAGACTTGTGTCTTTTTTTCAACCTCATCTACTATGTAACTATGTAACTTTGTTTTGTAGATTAATGAGTCAATTCACAGTTAATCTGTATACATAGCTTTGAGTACAATCAAAAGAAAAAGCAAAAACAAATCAATATATTATATATGCCAAGGAAAAGAGAAAATACAGTAAACACGTATTCATACTATTCAAACTATCTTCAATGGGGACAAAAAACAAACAAACACCTTTTAATATATATTTTAAATTTCAATATGCAATATTTGGGGGGGTATAAAAAAAACCAAAAACCTGTTTAAGTGGAGCCCATGGTTTCAAAACATAGCTCTCAACTGTCCCTGATTTTAAGGGACTGTTCCTTATTAGGAAGAAAGTCCCCCTCTCCCTTTTTCCTCCTCATGTGTCCCTCATTTTGATCTGATCTATATAGTTGTATATAAAATGCACTACTTATCTATCAAAAGGCGGTAGTCTCAGCGGGAGGCATCTATAGTTTCAAAAAACTTTTAGATAAGCACCTGAATGACCGCAACATACAGGGGATATGTAATGTAATACTGACATATAATCACACATAGGTTGGACTTGATGGACTTTTTTCTTGTCAAATTTGTTTACTGAATTTTAACAATAAGTATACATAAGTACATATGGTGGCAGCAAAAGAAAAGATCACATATTTGGTAATAATATTGAGTTGTAGTTCCAACATAAACTAAAAGTAGTTTAACTAAAAAATTTTTAGCATGGATCTAGCTACTCAAAAGATTGCGTCATTCATTGTATAAGAGGAAAAAACCAACTTAGACCAGGTTAATATAATGCCGCGTACACACGGTCGGAATTTCCGACAGAAAGAGTCCGATGGGAGATTTTCATCGTATATTCCGCATCAGACTTTTTCCATTGAAAATTCAGACAGTCATAGATAGAGAACATGTTCTATATTTTTCCGACGGAAAAAATTACTGTTGGAAAAAACGCTCATCTGTATGCTGTTCCGACGCACCAAAAACGATGTATGCTCTAAAGCAAGTACGAGACGGAAGCTATTGGCTACTGGCTATTGAACTTCCGTTTTCTAGACCCATTGTACGTGTTGTACGTCACTAGGCTTGTGCAATTCGTTTCGTAACGAATCGAAACTCGGCCGAATTTTGCATCTTTCGGACATTGGGATGCATCCGAATGTCTGAATAGAAAAAAATAACGAATTTCAACGAATATGAAAGAAATTATAGCGGATATAACGAATGAATTCATCATGATTTGGTAATTCGTTAAAGGTCTAATGAAACAAAAGGTCAACTCAAAGTAAATCTTACAGCCCAATCAGCTGATTAATTTTGTGCTGGAGGTTGGATTACTGGCAAAGTGCATTCCTGAGACCTGAGTGAGGAGGGTGTTGTATTGTATTTGAGCAGAGGAGAAGAGATATTGTCATTGTGTGTGTTGTATTGTATTTGAGCAGAGGAGAAGAGATATTGTCATTGTGTGTGTTGTATTGTATTTGAGCAGAGGAGAAGAGATATTGTCATTGAGTGTGTTAAAAGATTCAATAAACAAAAGACTTTCCAAACTACGAATCATTATCACGAATATATATATATATATACATACATAAATATCGAATTTCAATGAATACAAACGAAATTATAGCGCATATAACGAATGAATTCGACATGATTTGAGAATCAGTATAACGAATATCGACGCTCTACGAATAATAATGAATTATCCGAAAACGTATTAACGTAACATAACGAATATAACAGAACAAAATTATGTATTTTACGAATGACAACGAACCAAAACGAAACAAATTTTTCTGTTGTGCACAAGTCTCTACGTCACCACGTTCTGGGCGCAGGGGCGTAACTACCACCATAGCGACCCATGCGGGCGCTATGGGGTCCGCAGCCGAGTGGGGCCCAGTGAGGATGAGAGCACCGCCGGCACAGTCTCCCAGCCAGGGGAAGAGAGAGGAGAGGAAGAGGCGAGCTGTCCGTATCAGCAGAGAGCTGAATTGCCCGATGTAAGAGCTTTCATTAGAACTTCCAGTGTTCCCGGGGCTCACGTCACATAGCTCCACCAATGCGGGACATGTGACGTCATCAAAGGCGTCGGGCCAAGAGGTGGGGCTATGTGACGATGAGCCCCGGGAAGACGGGAAATTCAAATGAAAGCTATTACAGCGGGCAATCCCGCTCTCTGCTGATCCGGGTGGCTTGCCTCTTCCTCTGCATAGGTGAGGCTGTATGGGGCACAGGCAGGTCACGCTGTATGGGGCACAGGTCACGCTGTATGGGGCACAGGTCACGCTGTATGGGGCACAGGTCACGCTGCATTGACACTAGGGCAGCTGTGGGGGGGGCTGTTTGCAGGGGGGGCCCCATACAACATTTTGCTATGGGGCCCTGCTATTTCTAGTTACGCCCCTGTCTGGACGGTCGGAATTTGGTGTGACCACGTGTACGCAAGACAGCTTGAGCGGAATTCCGTCAGAACAACCTTCAGAGTTTATTCCGACGGGAAAACCGGTCATGTGTGCAGATAAAAAAAAAAGAATGTCTTAATTTTTATCAAGAGTATAGTTTTAAATAATAATAATAAAAAAATAAAGAAATAATTTATTATAGAATCTAAAATCCTATACTACATATTGGAATGATGTACAATTGGTATAATGATAACCAAAGAAATAAAAGTTCTGCTACCAGAACTATATAAAGAGTAAATTGAAAGAGGAGAGAGAGAATGGGGGGGGGGGGGGGTAGAAAAGAGAGAAAGCAGATAAAAGAAAAAGTAATCTTAGGTAGACTTGTGTCTTTTTTTCAACCTCATCTACTATGTAACTATGTAACTTTGTTTTGTAGATTAATGAGTCAATTCACAGTTAATCTGTATACATAGCTTTGAGTACAATCAAAAGAAAAAGCAAAAACAAATCAATATATTATATATGCCAAGGAAAAGAGAAAATACAGTAAACACGTATTCATACTATTCAAACTATCTTCAATGGGGACAAAAAACAAACAAACACCTTTTAATATATATTTTAAATTTCAATATGCAATATTTGGGGGGGTATAAAAAAAACCAAAAACCTGTTTAAGTGGAGCCCATGGTTTCAAAACATAGCTCTCAACTGTCCCTGATTTTAAGGGACTGTTCCTTATTAGGAAGAAAGTCCCACTCTCCCTTTTTCCTCCTCATGTGTCCCTCATTTTGATCTGATCTATATAGTTGTATATAAAATGCACTACTTATCTATCAAAAAGTGTTTCCTGGTGCTAAACCTTTCATCCAATTTCTAAATTGTTACATTTGTAAATAACAAAAGCCAATATAAAGGAATAGTAGTGGTAAAAAAAAAAGTACTTGTGGGTTCAACCAATCTTTTTTTGTACACTTCTCCCTTAAGGGGCGTGGCAGTGGGTGTGTCTTATGCCTGCATACTTTTACTAATAAGTGTCCCTCATTCCCATCTCAGAAAGTTGGGAGGTGTTCAGTTACATTCCCAGCATGCTGGAATAGGCTAACTGTCACATTTGCTTGTGCTCTCAACCAAACTGTCAAGCCATCAAATGGCCAGTGTCATAACTGATCACATGTGCAGCATCATGGCCATTGCAGGTCAAACAGAGGCCAAGATGGCAGCTTCCTTGGCTGAAAAGGATATGAGGGTTGAGTTCCGTTTCAACCACTAGCCAACCAGCCGCCGGCGTTATAGGTTGGCTCTCCTGCGCAAATCGCTGCAGCTGTACGTCGGCTCACGCAGGCGCGATAGTGGGCCCCTGACACGGTTTTGCTCCCGCTGCATGCTGTGGGAGCCTGCCCGTGGGTCGAACGGACTCGATGCCTGCCGGTGACCCGCGATCGCCTAGTACAGAGGCAGAATGGGAATCTGCCTTTGTAAACAAGGCGGATCCCCATTCTGACAGGGGACATGAGAGGGATCTACTGATCCCAGTGATCTCCATCATGTCCCTGCCAGCCCATCCCCCTTACAGTTAGAACACACCCAGGGAACACAGTTAACCCCTTGATCGCCCCCTAGTGTTAACCCCTTCCCAGCCAGTGACATTTATACAGTAATCGGTGCATTTTTATAGCACTGATCAATGTAATAATATCACTGATCCCCAAATAGTGTAATTTGGGGTCAGATTTGTCCGCTGCAATGTCGCAGTCCTACTAAAAATTGCCGATCGTCACCATTACCAGTAAAAACAATAAAAAATAAATACAAGTCCTTAAATCTATCCCAGAGTTTGTAGACGCGATAAGTTTTGTGCAAACCAATCAATATACGCCATTTGCCTTTTTTTTTTTTTACCAAAAATATGTAGAAGAATATATATCGGCCTAAACTTTTTCTTGGATATGTATTATAGCAAAAAGTAAAAAAAATAGTTTTTTTCAAAATTGTCACTCTTTGTTTATAGCACAAAAAAAAGCTGCAGAGGTGATCAAATACCACCAAAAGAAAGCTCTATTTGTGGGAAAAAAAGGACGTCAATTTTATTTGGATACATCGTCCAACGACTGCACAATTGTCAGTTAAAGCGGCGCAGTGCTGTATCGCAAAAAATGGCCTGCTCATTAAGGGGGCAAATCTTTCCGGGGCTGAAATGGTTAAGCGGAGGGTGAAACTTCAGTTGAAGGATTATTGATTAGCAGGTTTGTTTGTGTATTGGAAGCATTGTACTATAGATCAGTCCTTCCCTTGAAATAACATTCTGGTCTCCGAGAACCCCCCCCCGCTAAAAATGATTATATCTACAACTACATTAGTGTGATGGTGAATGGGAAGAATTAGCTCCTTACAGCAGGGGCGGACGTACAGGGGTCGCCATCACGACCGGGCCCCATGCTGCATGCTAGATAGGAGGAGTGGCAAGGGCGGCATTGACCAAGCTCCCCGATCCTCAGCTGAACTGTGTGTGCTGTGCTCTCTGCCTCCCCCTACAGTGCAGTACCTGGCAGGAAGCGATAAGGTAAAGGACTGTCATATTTTTAAAAGGCTATTTGTATGCAGGCATGTACTGGCTATTGGGACTACCGGGAGTTTCCCGGTGGGCCGATGGCTCAGTGGGCCGGTTTCAGTGACAGCCTATCAAAGTGATGGCTGCGCGACTCATGCAGCCATAAATTTGAGCACTGCCAGGGATTGGCAAGGTGTCTGTGGCTGATCCAAGTGCAGACTGCAGAGTCCTACCTGAGTCCCCTCCCTCCTCTTCTTGTGTATGACACAGACATGTCCCGCCCCCTACACGACTCCTCCTGTTTTAGACGGAAGTTCCTTCTATCACAGGAGGAGCTGGTGTAGGAGGCGGGACTCTGTTACAGCACCTCTGAAGAATTCAGACGCAAGCTCTGTGACACAGTGGGAGGCACAGACTGAGGGGCTCAGGATTGATGGGCACAGACTGAGGGGCTCAGAGTCAGAATTGATGGGCACGGACTGAGGGGCTGGGGATTGATGGGCATAGACTGAGGGGCTCAGAGTCAGAATTGATGGGCACAGACTGAGGGGCTCGGTATTGATGGGCACAGACTGAGGGGCTCAGAGTCAGAATTGATGAGCACAGACTGGAGGGGCTCAGATTTAGAATTGATGGGCACGGACTGAGGGGCTCAGGATTGATGGGCACAGACTGAGGGGCTCAGAGTCAGAATTGATGGGCACGGACTGAGGGGCTCGGGATTGATGGGCACAGACTGAGGGACTCAGAGTCAGAATTGATGAGCACAGACTGAGGGGCTCAGAGTCAGAATTGATGAGCATGGACTGAGGAGCTCGGGATTGATGGGCACAGACTGAGGGGCTCAGAGTCAGAATTGATGTGCACAGACTGAGGGGCTCAGAGTCAGAATTGATGAGCACGGACTGAGGGGCTCGGGATTTATGGGCACAGACTGAGGGGCTCAGAGTCAGCATTGATGGACACAGACTGAGGGGCTCAGAGTCAGCATTAGTGGGCACAGACTGAGGGGCTCAGAGTCAGCATTGATGAGCACACACTGAGGGGCTCAGAGTCAGCATTGATGGGCACAGACTGAGGGGCTCAGAGTCAGCATTGATGGGCACACACTGAGGGGCTCGGAATTGATGGGCACAGACTGTGGGGCTCAGAGTCAGCATTGATGAGCACGGACTGAGGGGCTCAGGTTTGATGGGCACAGACTGTGGGGCTCAGAGTCAGCATTGATGAGCACAGACTGAGGGGCTCAGAGTCAGCATTGATGAGCACACACTGAGGGGCTCGGGATTGATGGGCACAGACTGAGGGGCTCAGAGTCAGCATTGATGAGCACGGACTGAGGGGCTCGGGATTGATGGGCACAGACTGTGGGGCTCAGAGTCAGCATTGATGAGCACAGACTGAGGGGCTCAGAGTCAGAATTGATGGGCACGGACTGAGGGGCTCGGGATTGATGGGCACAGACTGTGGGGCTCAGAGTCAGCATTGATGAGCACAGACTGAGGGGCTCAGAGTCAGAATTGATGGGCATGGACTGAGGGGCTCGGGATTGATGGGCACAGACTGTGGGGCTCAGAGTCAGCATTGATGAGCACAGACTGAGGGGCTCAGAGTCAGAATTGATGGGCACGGACTGAGGGGCTCGGGATTGATGGGCACAGACTGAGGGACTCAGAGTCAGAATTGATGAGCACAGACTGAGGGGCTCAGAGTCAGAATTGATGGGCATGGACTGAGGAGCTCGGGATTGATGGGCACAGACTGAGGGGCTCAGAGTCAGAATTGATGTGCACAGACTGAGGGGCTCAGAGTCAGAATTGATGAGCACGGACTGAGGGGCTCGGGATTTATGGGCACAGACTGAGGGGCTCAGAGTCAGCATTGATGGACACAGACTGAGGGGCTCAGAGTCAGCATTAGTGGGCACAGACTGAGGGGCTCAGAGTCAGCATTGATGAGCACACACTGAGGGGCTCAGAGTCAGCATTGATGGGCACAGACTGAGGGGCTCAGAGTCAGCATTGATGGGCACACACTGAGGGGCTCGGAATTGATGGGCACAGACTGTGGGGCTCAGAGTCAGCATTGATGAGCACGGACTGAGGGGCTCAGGTTTGATGGGCACAGACTGTGGGGCTCAGAGTCAGCATTGATGAGCACAGACTGAGGGGCTCAGAGTCAGCATTGATGAGCACACACTGAGGGGCTCGGGATTGATGGGCACAGACTGAGGGGCTCAGAGTCAGCATTGATGAGCACACACTGAGGGGCTCGGGATTGATGGGCACAGACTGTGGGGCTCAGAGTCAGCATTGATGAGCACGGACTGAGGGGCTCAGGTTTGATGGGCACAGACTGTGGGGCTCAGAGTCAGCATTGATGAGCACAGACTGAGGGGCTCAGAGTCAGCATTGATGAGCACACACTGAGGGGCTCGGGATTGATGGGCACAGACTGAGGGGCTCAGAGTCAGCATTGATGGGCACAGACTGAGGGGCTCAGAGTCAGCATTGATGGGCACACACTGAGGGGCTCGGGATTGATGGGCACAGACTGAGGGGCTCAGAGTCAGCATTGATGGGCACAGACTGAGGGGCTCAGAGTCAGCATTGATGGGCACAGACTGAGGGGCTCAGAGTCAGCATTGATGGGCACAGAAGGAGGGGTTTCGGGATTGATGGGCACAGACTGAGGGGCTCAGAGTCAGCATTGATGGGCACACACTGAGGGGCTTGGAATTGATGGGCACAGACTGAGGGGCTCAGAGCATATATTATAAAAGGCAGCCCAGCAAGAGGCACCGGGAACGGGTCACTAATGACAGCAAAAATCATCATATTAGAGTTATCATAAAAATCTTAAGTTTTATTACTATAGAAAAGTTGGCATAGTCTCAGGCCCAAATATAGAAAAAGTATTAAAAAGTACAGATTCACCAAAAACTGGCCTATAAAAAGTCACTATAATGAAATAATCACCACACAAAAAACACACATAGACACAAGACAGTACAAACAACAATTAAAGGAACACGTCCGGACGCCGTGTGACAACACGCAGACAATCGATCAAATGAATAAATTCATCATTGAGGCGATTCCTAAATGGGGAACCGCAAAGTCTAACACGGCTATGACATAAACTGATAGCTCAGCTGTGTGTGGCCCCAGGGAAGATCTCAATGGAGAAAGGAAAAGGGGGGGGGGGGGTAGTAAATATTACTAATGTTACAAGGAGCTTTAACTTGCTCAAAATATCATGATGATTGGAGATTTAATCCTGATTGGTCCATCTAAGAAATAATCATGACCAGCTTATAATGAGTTCAGAATGGAAAAAGAAGATTATCTTTTCTTCCGGAAGCAAATCCTAGTTGTATAAGGAGATTTATCTCATATAAGTCCCGACATCAGTATCAGACACATCCTTAATGGTGGGTAATTATTTGAAATAGGTCTTTGGATTGTAAACTGACAAGCCCGGGTAGTAAGTGAACTTAGTCAGCCATCTGTCCTGTATCCACATAAACGGCACAATTATATTCATCACAGTGTAGCAAGGTAACAAAGTAGGAGGAAAGACATCTTTCATGTAATGAATTCATATAGAACAGAACATCCGGGCTCACAACTCGCCTTGTAATGGAGGTACTTTACCGTCCTATGTCATGGATGTCTGCATGTCTCCATCCTTCAGCGTCCCAGTTCAGGGATTTAGGCATGGTCTTGTCACCTACGTTTTAGTGCCTGTTGGTGTTGATGGGATTGTGGTCCGGGGTCCCCAATAGATGGACGTTCAGCAAGGAGCCGATCGCTATCGGGAGTCTACTGTATACATCACACGCCCTCTTTCCTGGAGCATCACGGAAGCAGCGTCACGTGACGTAACGGCTGTGACGTCAACACGTTTCTCTCCACAAGATAACATAGCTTCATCTGGATCATCCAGATGAAGCTACATTACCTTGTTTAGCGAAACGTATTGACATCACACCCGTTCCGTTGTGTGACGCCTTTGGGTCCTTTATTAAAAAATAAAAATGTCCCGCGATGTAGATCCATCTCACGCCGCCCGACGGACCAAAAAAGAAAAAAAAAACGCAACAGCCCGCCTCCACATTTTTATTTTGTAATAAAGGACTTGTCCCAAAGTGTCTTCTGTCTTTTTTACTATTTTTGACACTTTATTTGTGAAATGGTAGGAGTACAATGTACCCGTTACCAATTCACACAGGGAGGGAGACCAGGATCTGGGGGCCCCCTTGTTAAAGGGGGCTTCCAGTTTCTGATAAGCACCCGCCCGCAGACCCCCACAACCACCAAGCAAGGGTTGTGGGGATGAGGCCCTTGTCCCCATCAATATGGGGACAAGGTGCTTTGGGGGGCTACTCCAAAGCACCCTCCCCATGTTGAGGGCATGTGGCCTGGTACGGTTCAGGAGGGGGGGGCTTTCTCGTCTTCCCCTCTTTTCCTGTGACCTGCCAGGTTGCATGCTCGGATAAGGGTCTGGTATGGATTTTGGGGGGACCCCTACGCCATCTTTTTTAAAATTTTGGCGCAGGATTCCCCCTAACATGGATTTTTGCCATTTTTTTTAATTTGGTGCAGGGTTCCCCTTAATATCCACACCAGACCTGAAGGGCCTGGTATGGATTTTGGGGGGAGCCCCACACAATTTTTATTTCAATTTTTGGTTCGGGGTTCCCCTTAATATTCATACCAGACCCAAAGGGCCTGGTAATGGACTGGGGGGGGGGGGACCCATGCCGTTTTTTTCAATGAGTTTTATCTATATTGCTGAGACTCGACAATTCATTACAGCTGCGATCAGTTTTAAGTGACTTTTTTTTTCCTTTAGAAATGCCATTTTGTGCAGGGACTGTTCTAAACACGGGAAAAATTTGCCACTCTACAGGCATACTATAGACACCCCCCGGCACAATATTTAAAGGAATATTTCATTTTTATTGTTTCACTTTAAGCATCATTAAAATCACTGCTCCCGAAAAAATGTCCGTTTTTCAAACTTTTTTTGCATTGATCCATGTCCCCTGGGGCAGGACCCAGGTCCCCAAACACTTTTAATGAGAATAACTTGCATATAAGCCTTTAAAATTATCACTTTTGGTTTTTCATGTTCGTGTCCCATAGACTTTAACGGGGTTCGTGTGTTCGTCCAAATTTTTTGCATGTTCGGATGTTCTGGTGCGAACCGAACCGGGGTGGGGGGGGGTGGGGGGTGTTCGGCTCATCCCTACTGATGGGCACTGTTGGGGCTGCACTGATAATCAGGAAAATGATGATCAGTGCCCTGATTATCAGCGTAGATGTCCCCTTTCACACTGGCCGGTTACTGGCTCTGTCCTCTCCTTGCGCTGTGACAGCGTGAGGAAAGGAATGCGATAACCCGCAAGTGTTTTTACATCATGATCAGCTGTGATTGGACACAGCTGATCACGTGGGTAAAGAGCTGCTGTGATTGTCTCTTTACCCCGATTACAGAGCGCACTGGGTGCATGCAGCAGTGGGCACGTGGGGGGGGGGGTGGGCTCATTTCTGGGAGGATGCCAATAGATGTCCTCCAAGCACTGGACGACCACGCTGTAGCTGTCATTCAGCTGCAGCGTGGTTGCCTGGGGGCAAAATGCCACCCAAAGCAAGAGCCTTGATTGCCTCACAGTAGATACGCCTCTGGGAATGGGACCAGGAGCTATCAAGGATTAGGAATGCTGCACGCTCCTTATGCCTCGTACACAGGATCGGATTGTTGGCCAACAAAACCGTGGAATTTTGTCCAAAGGGCGTTGGCCCAAACTTGTCTTGCACACACACGGCCACACAATTGTTGGCCAACAATCTCGAACGTAGTGACGTACTACGTTGTTTTTCAGCTCTTTAGCGCCACCCTTGGGGCTCCTTCTGCTAATTTAGTGTTAGTAGAAGTTTGGTGAGTGTTTATTTGCGCTTTTCATTTCGCACTTTTCATTTTGCGCTTTTCATTTCGCACTTTTCATTTCACACTCTTCAGTTAGTTTCTGAGCGGCCGTTCATCAACCAGCCATGTTGCGGAATCGGAGGAGATAACGTGTTATTTATTATTGGCCTTGGAATTATTGCTTTGACATTATTTTTTTGGTTGAATAATATTGATTTGATTTGGTATATTTTCTATATTTTTGGATGCATAGAATGCAATTTTTGGTTAAGTTCTATTGGCAGATATCATGTCTAATTTTATTTGTTTTCTTTTTTAAAGCACAATAAAAAAATTAGAGAGAGAGAGTATCACTGCTCCAGGTTAGATCAAGGTAAAAGGCATCTCCTTCAGTCTAGAAGTCCAGGTGCTGGCAATGCTATGGCAGTTAGACATCAAAGAAATTCTGGACAGCCGCACTCCAAAAATATTTGCCTTTATTCAATAGGGTGTCATCCAAAATACAGGTCACAGCAAAGTGGAACAAAGCTTACGCGTTTCACACTACAAGGAGTGCTTAGTCATAGCTCGACTAAGCACTCCTTGTAGTGCGAAACGCGTAAGCTTTGTTCCACTTTGCTGTGACCTGTATTTTGGATGACACCTTATTGAATAAAGGCAAATATTTTTGGAGTGCGGCTGTCCAGAATTTCTTTGATGTCTAACAATAAAAAAATTGTGTAGAATAATACTTGGCTGTGTGTTTTACTTCAAATGACAGTTTGGGAGTAGGCAGATACATTTAAAAAATACAATGTAAAATTAACAAGGGACACCAACAAAAAAACATAATAATATTATTCTCAATATCGAAAAAAAAAGTCTTTGAAAATTAGTTTGCAAAAACTACATCAGTATCACCAACAAAGCAGCTTCATTATTATCCCATTAACCACTTCAATACCGGGCACTTAGACACCTTCCCGCCCAGACCAAGTTTCAGCTTTCAGCGCTGTCGCAATGTGAATGACAATTGCGTGGTCATGCTACACTGTACCCAAATAATTTTTTTTATCATTTTGTTCCCACAAATAGAGCTTTCTTTTGGTGGTATTTGATCACCTCTGTGGTTTTTATTTTTTGCGGAACAAATAAAAAAAAGACGGAAAATTTTGAAAAAAAAAGTTTTTCTTTGTTTCTGTTAAAAATGTTTGTAAATAAGTAAGTTTTCTTCTTCAATAGCGGGCACTGATATGGCTGCACTGACGGGCACTGATATGGCGGCACTGATAGGCACCGATGAGGTGGCACCAATGAGGTGGCACTGATGAGGTGGCACTGACGGGCACTGATGATGGGCACTGATAGGCGGCACTGATGGTCACTCATAGGTGGCACCGATGGGCACTCATAGGCAGCACTGATGGGCACTCGTAGGTGGCATTGATTGGTACATATGGGTGGCACTGATGGGTACTTATGGGTGGCACTGATAGGTGGCACTGATGGGCACTGATAGGTGGGCACTGATGGGCACTGATGGGCACAGATGGGCACTGACAGGTGGCACAGATGGGCAATGACAGGTGGCACTGATGACACTGATTGGTGGCACTGATAAAACTGATTGGTGACATTGCTGGGCAGAACTAAAACATAATGGTGCCAATCAGTGCCCATTTGTGGGCACTGATTGGCACAGATTGGGCACATGTGGATGGCCATGGGGTACATACCTGGCCATCCACATGTTGCCCCTTCCCTGGTGGTCCTAGTGGCGATCCCTGGTGGTCCAGTGTGGTGATCTGAGGGGGGACTGCGCTGATAAACAATCAGCGCAGACCCCCCCTGTCAGGAGAGCTGCCGATCGGCTCTCCTCTACTCGCGAGTGGGGAAAAGCCGATCAACGCCTCTTCCTATTGACATTGTGATCAGCCGTGATTGGAGACGGCTGATCACGTGGTAAAGAGCCTCCACCGGAGGCTCTTTACCAAGATCGGATGGAGCGGTGTGTCAGGCTGACACACCGCTCCACCGATCACGGCGATGTGCACCCCCGCGGGTGTGCGGCGGCATGTTATCCTGCTGGACATCATATGACGCCCAGTCAGGATAACTGAACCACCGCCCGGCCGTCATTTGCTATGGGCTGGGTGGGAAGTGGTTAAAGAAGAACAGAATTGTGCGCTGCATTTCCAGATTTCATAATTTGACGCGTCACGAATGTTAATTCTCCATTCCGAACGCGAGTTTACAAGACCGACCGCTTCCGGTTCGCCCTAGCTTCCGAGCATGCGTGTTTGTACTTTGGACTTTTGTCCGACGGACAACCTGCTAGCCAACAACAATTGTCTGATGGAGCATACACATGGTCGGATTTACCGCCAACAGGCTGTCATCCAACATTTCCCGTCAGAAAGTCAGATCGTGTGTACGAGGCTTTACAGTGATGTAGCATAGCCCACAACTGAATGTCGAAAATGTTGAATCTTGCGGCGCACCCAGAAAACATGGAACAAGTCTGCGTCTATGTGGCCACATTTCGGGCAACAGGAGGAAGAGTTCAGTCCATAAGATCTAATAACACTTAGTTGTAAGAGGCCAGCAGGTACAATGGAGATGTGCAGACAAATTTCACCAACATTTTTTAGTCAAATAGCATTTTATTTTGAACCATTTCTGCTCATCTGTAGCGATTTGAACACGCACCAATAACAGATGCTCTTTGAATAACAAAAATGATAATAAATGAAGGTCCGGCGGTCGCAGCGGGCAACATATTCAAATCTGTCCATCACATTAGCGGTTTTGACATCCTCTAAATATTTCATTAACAATGCGCAGTCAAGCAACTTGTGTCAGTCTTCCACGTGACAGAAGAAAATTGCGCGGACGCGGTGTACGGGATACGAAAAGTAGATGGAAATGGATGTTGCCATTCCCCCCCCCCCCATCAAATTGCGCAGGGGACTGTGAAATATTTATCAAAGTCCATTTTAGTGTTTGAATAAGTAGCTTTGTTTTTTATTTCAGACAAACTGAGGGAGTTAAAATTTGGAACAGAAGGTCAAGAAACAAGACTTACGGTATTTAATCAATCAGAATTCATCTTTACTAATCCACCTCCGGAGAATTATAACATGATTGCTCGCTGTCAGCCGCTCCGCTTTGCAAAACATGATTTGTGTTGCTGAAAACACCGGCAAAGCTCGACCCCGAGATGTTTTATACTAACACAGACCCCCAGGAGAAGGGGTCTCCAAACTTTCGAAACAAAGGGATAATTTATTGTCCTTCAGACTTCTTCAGGAGGGATGAGCTGTGACCAGTGGGAGTAGAAAATGCCCCACCATCAGTGGGAGTAAACATTGTCTCATGCATGGTAGTCAGTGGGAGGAATAGTGCCTCATCATTGGTATCAGTGGGAGGAATAGTGCCCCATCATTGGTGTCAGTGGGAGGAATAGTGCCCTATCATTGGTATCAGTGGAAGGAATAGTGCCCCATCATTGGTATCAGTGGAAGTAATAGTGCCCCATCATTGGTATCAGTGGGAGGAATAGTGCCCCATCATTGGTGTCAGTGGGAGGAACAGTGTCCCATCATTGGTGTCAGTGGGAGGAATAGTGCCCCATCATTGGTGTCAGTGGGAGGAATAGTGCCCCATCATTGGTATCAGTGGGAGGAATAGTGCCCCATCATTGGTGTCAGTGGGAGGAACAGTGTCCCATCATTGGTGTCAGTGGGAGGAATAGTGCCCCATCATTGGTGTCAGTGGAGGAATAGTGTCCCATCATTGGTGTCAGTCTGAGGAATAGTGCCCCATCATTGGTATTGTGAAGAGGAATAGTGCTCCCTCGTTGGTGTCAGTGGGAGGAATAGTGCCCCATCATTGGTGTCAGTGGGAGGAATAGTGTCCCATCATTGGTATTGTGGAAAGGAATAGTGCCCCATCATTGGTATTGTGGAGAGGAATAGTGCTCCATAGTTGGTGTCAGTGGGAGGTTTAGTGCCCCATCATTGGTGTCAGAGGAATAGTGTCCCATCGTTGGTGTCAGTGTGAGAAAACATGCCTCATTGTTGGTGTCAATAGGAAGATTAGTGCCTTATTATTATTATTATTATTATTATTATTATTATTATTAGTGTCAATAGGAGGAACAGTTTGCTATTGTTGGTGTCAGTGGGAGGAATAGTGCCCCATTGTTGGTGTCAATAGGAAGATTAGTGCCCCATCATTGGTGTCAATAGGAGGAAAAATGCCCCACTATTGGTGTCAATAGGAGGAACAGTGTGCTATCGTTAGTGTCAGTGGAGGGAATAGTGCCCCACCAATGGTGTCAGTGAAAGAAATAGTGCCCCATTCTTGGTGTCAATAGAAAGAATAGTGCCCCATTAATGGGGTCAAAAGGAGAAACAGTGTGCCATCGTTGGTGTCGGTGCGAGAAACCGTGCCTCACTGTTGGTGTCAGTGGGAGGAACAGTGCCTCATATTAGCAGGAGGAAAAGTGCCCCATCATTGGTGTCAGTGGGAGGAATAGTGCCCCAATGACCAGATAAATTCTTCCTTCCCAATCCTAAACAAGGAACTTTATAATACATTTTCAAGTCTTAGGGAGCCCCTGCTTAGAATGAATATACAGTGCCTACAGCTTGTGGTACAATAGCCTGATCAATACCTTTTAGAAAGATTTGAATAAAAGAAAAAGTAATGTGACAAACCTAGCGGTAAGTGCTGTCACCCGCCGCGTCCTTAGCAACTAATAATAATAATAATAATGATGTCACCCGGCCCCATTCATTTACCTAATGGGCACTTAAGATAGTTAAAAAAATATTAAAAATAACAATGTGAGTTTCTTTTCAGAATCCATACCAGGTTTTATTTTTGGTCTGGTTTGGATTGTAAGGGAGACCCCATGCAAAAAAAACAAAAAATGGTGTTGGAGCCCAAATTCGATATCAGACCATTCAGGTCTGGAATAGATATTAATGAAGAGTATAAAGAAAAATCAAGAAAACAAAGTGAAATTCCACCCAAAAATCCACACCAGCACAGACTGGCAAGGTACCCCCCCATCACCCATATTGAGGGCATGTTGCCTAATATCCTAGGAAATGGCCAGACCTGACATTTAACCACTTGCTTATTGGGCACTTTCACCCCCTTTCCTGCCCAGGCCATTTTTCAGCTTTCAGCGCTGTCACAATTTGAATAACAATTGCGCGGTCATGCAACACTGTACTCATATGACATTTTTATTCAGTTTGTTCACACAAATATAGCTTTATTTTGGTGGTATTTTATCACCACTGGGTTTTTTATTTTTTGATAAAAAAAGTCCAAAACAAAACCAAAAACAATAAACGTTTTTCATATTTTGTTATAGAAGTGTCAGATGTGCGCTCAGCCCTTCCTTCTCTGAGCTGGCCGCTCAGCCGTCGGCTAATTGCCAGCTCCTATCTCTCTCCACAGTGACTCACCTGTTGATGATATCCTGCTCGTCAGTCCTGCCTACTTAAGCCGTCCAGCCCAGATGATTTCTGCCTTCGCCTTGGTCACATCTCTAGAGACGCTCTCCTGTGTTCCTGTTAAAAATTTGCTTGGCTGACATTCTTTCTGGCTCCAGATCCTGCTTGCTGTTCTACTACGCTCATCTCTGGCTCCATGACGTTTTGGCTTGTCTGACTATCTGTTCCGGTTCCTGAACTCTGGCTATGTTTGGACTACGTTTACTCTGTTTACCTTTTTTATTGTCAAAAAAGTGTGATTTAACTATACTTCTCTCTCAGCTGATTCATGGTTTCTGACAAAAAGTTTGCAAACAGGTAATTTTTCTCCTTCACTGATGGGCACTGATGAGGTGGTACTGATGGGCACTGTTGGATGCACTGATGGGCACAGATGATGAGGCACTGATGGGCACTGTTGGCTGCACTGATGGGCACTGATGATGTGGCACTGATAGGCAGCACTGATGGGCACTGATAGGCGGCACTGATGGGCACTTATGAGACGGCACTGATGGACACTGATCAGGAGGCACTGATGAGGCTGCACTGATGGGTGGCACGGTAGGCACTAATAGGTGGCACTGATGGGTACTGATAGGTGGCACTGATGGGCACTGATAGGTGGCACGGATAGGTGGCAATAATGGGCACTGATAGGCGACACTGATGGGCACTGATATGCGGCACTGGCGAGCATGGATCAGGAGGCACTGATGAGGCACTGATTGGCAGCACTGATGGGGACTGATATGTGGCACTGGTAGGCACTGATTACCAGTACTGATATGCACTGATAGATGGCACTGGTGGGCATGGATTTGCAGCACTGGAGGGCACTGATTAGCAGCAATAGTTGGCACTCAGGGGACCGATGTCCCTCTAACAGAAGCCAGTTACCAGCTTTATTCTGTTCTTCACGCGGAAAGCCGGTAAACAACTTCTGTATACTTTCGTGATCAGCAATCAATGGCTGACAGCTTAGCACATGGTAAAGGGCCTGCTGTGATTGGCTCTTTTCCCTGCTCTGTGATCCGCCAAGCCTGAAGAACCCGTGATCACAGATCGCTCCCTCCCGGCATTTGAGGTCCGTGCCGTAGTCGTATTTGGGCTACAGTACGGACGTCAAGCGGTTAAACATTCGGCTCTTAATGACTCCAGTGGGGTTCAGATTTGGCACCCAAAGTTCTGTAATGCTTGTCGAGACGGCCTCGAACCATACTCAGGTGCGTTCAGCTCATCCCCACAGTCTGCTCTATACAATAAATTACTCTCCGTAATA
This sequence comes from Lithobates septentrionalis, assembly GCA_037952835.1. Lineage (NCBI taxonomy): Eukaryota > Metazoa > Chordata > Amphibia > Anura > Ranidae > Lithobates > Lithobates septentrionalis. The sequence goes on along the minus strand of JBBDGP010003421.1, from coordinate 603,427 downwards.
ATCCTAAAACAACCAGCAATAAAAGCAGGAGAGAAACTCAAGACAGTCAAAATGATGGTGTCCTCTAACATTAAAGGTCAGTGTATAAGTGACCTCTTACATTGGTGGTTAGTGGGAAATTGCAACATTGCATTGGCCAGTGTAGGTGGAATCTGCTCAAGGAATCCCTAGCAAAAAAAAAACTGTAAAAAAACAAAACAAAACTATAAAACAAGAAAAAGGTTGATAGGTGAGTGCACTGCTAATATCAGAGGATACAAAAATACACATCTTATTTATTTTATACATAGCAGAGTTAGAAACATTGTTAAAGGTGGGATGAAATGTTTATAAGGAGGTGAAGGCACAGTATGTTTGTTTTCACAATGTTTCTATCCCTTCCATTTATCAAATAAATACAATTTGTAATTTTGTAACTGCTGATGTGAGCAGTGTGCCTGTCGTCTTTTTTTTCTACTGATGTACAATTTATCAGTTTTCCACTGCAAATTCTATTTCATATTCATTGACAACACATCAGATGAGTTTTATGGATATTTGTTTTTGCAGTTCACATATTGACACCTACATTTACTAACTGATTGGCCTTGCTGTAATATTTTATATACATTTCACTTAAATATTTTAGCTAATGGTTAAAAAAAACGATTCAAATTGGTAATTAAAAAGCCTTTGATTTAAATTTTATTAATTCAGTTCTAAAATTTCCCGATTTTTTTTAATTTTTCAAATCATTTTGTACACGTTGACACTTACATTTACTAACTGGACTGGCCTTGCTGTAATATTTTATATACATTTTGCGTAAATATTTTAGCTAATGGCTAACATAAAATTTGATTCAAATTGGTAATTGTAAATGCTTTAAATGAAATTTTCTTAATTCAATTCTAAAATTTCCCACATTTTTAAATTTCTAAAAATAATTTTGCACACATTGACACTTACATTTACTAGTTGGACGGGCCATGCTGTAATTTTTTTTTATACAGTGCATTAGTTTTAAATATTTAAACGAATAGCCAGAAAAAGATGGTACAAATTGGTAGTTGAAAAGCCTTTGATTGAAATTTTATTAATTAAATTCTAAAATTTCCCAAATTTTTAAAATTTCTAAAAATAGTTTTGTACACATTGACACTTACATTTACTAGTTGGACTGGCCTTGCTGTAAAATTTTATATACAGTATATTAAGTTTAAATATTTAAACTAATAGTCAGAAAAAAAATGGTACAAATTGGTAGCTGAAAAGCCTTTGATTAAAATTTACTTAATTCCATTCTAAAATTTCCAAAATTTTTCCATTTCTAAAAATATTTTTGTACACATTGACACCTACATTTACTAGTTGGACTGGCCTTGCTGTAATATTTTATATACAGTATTTTAGGTTTACATATTTAAACTAATAGCCAACAAATTATACAAATTAGTAATTGAAAAGCCTTTGATTGCAATTTTCTTAATTCAATTTCTAAAATTTGCCAAATTTTTCAATTTCAAAAAATAAATTTGTACACATTGACACTTACATTTAATAGTTGGACTGGCCTTGCTGTAATATTTTATATACAGTACATTAGGTTTAAATATTTAAACTAATAGCCAAAAAAGGTACAAATTAGTAATTGAAAAGCCTTTAATTGAAATGTTAGTCATGCAATTCTAAAATGTGTTTTCCTGATCTTATTCCTGCATGATGTATCAAAAAAACACTCCTTTTAAATAAAAATCAAAATATCAGTTTTTTCAAGCAAATTCCACCTAAGTAGCAAAATAAATATTTTAGCTAATAGCTAACATACAATTTGATTCAAATTGGCAATTGAAAATACTTTGACTGAAATTTTCTTATTTCAATTCTAAAATTTCCAAAATGTTTACATTTCCGAAAAATACATTTTGTACACATTGACACCTACATTTACTAGCTGGACTGGCCTTGCTGTAATATTTTCTATACAGTACATTAGGTTTAAATATTTTAACTAATAGCCAGAAAAAAATGTCACAAATTGGTAGCTGAAAAACCTTTGATTAAAATGTACTTAATTCAATTCTAAAATTTCCAAAATATTTCAGTTTCGAAAAAAAAAAAAATTGTACACATTGACACCTACATTTGCTTGTTGGACTGGCCTTGCTGTAATATTTTATATACAGTATTTTAGGTTTACATATTTAAACTAATAGCCAACAAATGATACAAATTAGTAATTGAAAAGCCTTTGATTGCAATTTTCTTAATTCAATTTCTAAAATTTGCCAAATTTTTCAATTTCAAAAAATAAATTTGTACACATTGACACTTACATTTACTAGTTGGACTGGCCTTGCTGTAATATTTTATATACAGTACAATAGGTTTAAATATTTAAACTAATAGCCAAAAAAGGTACAAATTAGTAATTGAAAAGCTTTTAATTGAAATGTTATTCATCCAATTCTAAAATGTGTTTTCCTGATCTTATTCCTGCATGATGTATCAAAAAAACACTCCTTTTAAATAAAAATCAAAATATCAGTTTTTTCAAGCAAATTCCACCTAAGTAGCAAAATAAATATTTTAGCTAATGGCTAACATACAATTTGATTCAAATTGGCAATTGAAAATACTTTGATTGAAATTTTCTTATTTCAATTCTAAAATTTCCAAAATGTTTCAATTTCGAAAAAAAAAATGTACACATTGACACCTACATTTACTAGTTGGACTGGCCTTGCTGTAATATTTTATATACAGTATTTTAGGTTTACATATTTAAACTAATAGCCGAAAAAAAAATTATACAAATTAGTAATTGAAAAGCCTTTGATTGCAATTTTCTTAAGTCAATTTCTAAAATTTCCCAAATTTTTCAATTTCTAAAAATAAATTTGTACACATTGACACTTACATTTACTAGTTGGACTGGCCTTGCTGTAATATTTTATGTACAGTACATTAAGTTTAAATATTTAAACTAATAGCCAAAAAAAAGGTACAAATTAGTAATTGAAAAGCCTTTGATTGAAATTTTATTAATGCCATTCTAAAATGTGTTTTCCTGATCTTATTCCTTCACGATGAATCAAAAAAACACTCCTTTTAAATCAAAATGTCAGTTTTTTTCAAGCAAATTCCACCTAAGTAGCAAAATAAATATTTTAGCTAATGGCTAACATAAAATTTAATTCAAATTGGCAATTGAAAATACTTTGATTGAAATTTCTTATTTCAATTCTAAAATTTCCAAAATGTTTACATTTCTAAAAAATAATTTTGGACACACTCCCTTTAAATAAAAATCAAAGTCTTTTTTTTTTTCAAGCAAATTCCTCCTAAGTAGCAAAAACAAAGCTTTTACATTGGTAAAATGTTGTCCATCTCAAAATTGGTTTTACAGAAATATTTAAAAATTTTAAATTGAGAATTAAGATTTTCA
>JBBDGP010003420.1:240000-379622 GCA_037952835.1 Lithobates septentrionalis | reverse complement strand
TGTCCATTGTTCAGAAGTTCAAGAAATTAGCACTGACAGAACAGGAGCCATCAGCTTTAAAATTTGTAAACTGCAAGTGCTGGGGTAAACATTTTAACAAATATTTTAATCACCAATGTGTATTTGATTGTGCCCAATGGGTTAAGCTAAAAAAATGTGGAAGTTTTAATGCTACTTTAAGTAGAAGCAGTAGGTGACCTCTTTATTACAAACAAATAACAGTTAACTTTGGAGCCTCATTAACTTTCCAGGCAATCTCTGCTTATAGAAAGCTACAGTGTAAATGTATTATATTGGGTAGATAAACAACTCGCCATCACCAATCACCTTAGCTTGAGTGACTGTAAATTCCATTAAAATCAGTTAAAGAAGATAAAAGGTCCAAGTGGCAAAGTGAAGCCTCGTCTCTGTGAATTTCCCAGAGATAATTTAATGCTGCCATTATTGTCCCCGGGCAATTTATCATCCTTGCTTTTTGTATCACAAGTCAAATGCCAAGCCCGGCGCTGCATCTGTGAGGTTTTGCTGTGCATTTTTTAATTACATTTTGGATGTTTTAGAGAATATGTCTGGTTTTCATGGTTATGTAAAAGAAACATCTGGGTGCACAAAACAATAAAAATGTATTTAGAAAACCCAGGCACTGCTGATAATCTTGAGAGTTCTAAAAAGCCAGTGAATGACACAGGTTAAAAGACTCAACTTTTAAAGTGGTTGTAAACCCCTTACAACCACTTTTTAATTAGGCTTACCTGTAGCTACCTTGGATATCTCCTAAACGTGCACGGTTTAGGAGATATCCCCGGTATTTGCATGTGCCGACGTTTTCGGCACATGCGCACTGAAGCAACGGCACGTACGTGCCGTTGCTTCAGTTAGACTGTGCCGTTACCGGCGGCTCCCATCCGCATGCATGGGAGTGACATCACAGCGGCTCCGGCCAATCACCGTGCCGGAGCCCGCGATACCTGGAAGTAACTCCAGGAGCGATGTCGGCCGCAGGAGCAGGGTACGAGGACAGCTGCAGGGGCTTCAATCTCAGGTGTGTAATTCATAATGAGCTACCGTAGTATGCTACCCTGTTTCCCCGAAGATAAGACCTAGCGTGATTGTCAGTGATGGCTGCAATATAAGCCCTACCCCCCCCCCCCCCAAATAAGCCCTACCCTGAAAATAAGACCTACAAGGACTTTAACTAGGGCTTATTTGGGGGGTGGGGCTTATATTGCAGCCATCACCGACAATCACGCTAGGTCTTATTTTCGGGGAAACAGGGTATGAATACTAGCTCATTATGCCTTTGTCTTACAGGGTTTTTTTTCTAGGGTTTACAGCCACTTTAAATATTCCAATCAGATGTGTTCACTTCAAGGAGAGAGACTGTGACTAACACGTGTATGTATATTCTATACCCAACACTTTTTTTATTTCAGTTTTGGGGCAAAACAAGCATTTTACTGTCTGTGTGAAAAGGTGAAAACCATAGAGCAGCGTGTTGCAATGCGATTTCTTTTGCTAGGCAACTCAACAAATTATTGCAGTAGCAGGACACGTACTTGCATTGTGGTGTGCTGCATTAGAATTAAAAGGGTCAGGTTGATCTTTAGGAGGAAACACATACACAATATTGGCATAATGTTCAGCGCTAAACCATCTGATGAAAAAGATTAGAGTATAAAATTTAAATGAAACATGAAGGTGCAACCGTGTGAATGGTGAGTGGATTGAAAGTTCTGGGGGATGAACCCCTAAAAATTAGTCTCTAAAAAAAGTCTCTAAATGGAGACTGTAAAGGGAGCGAGGCTGCTTCAGGCGTGGGCTGGGGAACCCGATCACTGTGAACAAAAGGAAAGCAAAAGGAGGAGAGAGAGGAACGCGTTTTGCTTTTAGGTTGATCTTTCCCTGCATTAAAGACTTCAGCTGTGGAAGATTTACCCCTCTTCGTGACCAGGCCATTATTTGCGATACTGCACAGTGTTAATTTAACTGACATGTGCGCGGTCGTGTGACACTGTACTTAAATAAAATGTATATCCTTTTTTATCCACAAATAGAGCTTTCTTTTGGTGGTGTTTAATCACCTCTGCTGTTTTTATTTTTTGCGCTGTAAACAAAAAAAGGCGGACAATTTTGAAAAAAAAACCTAAATTGTTTACTTTCTGCTATAAAACATACCCAATAAAAAAATATAAAAAAAATCAAATTTCTTCATCAATTTAGGTCAATATGTATTCTGCTACATATTTTTGATAAAAAAAAAAAATCCCAATAACCATATATTGATTAGTTTGCAGAAAAGTTATAGTATCTACAAACTATGGGATATTTTTATTTTTTACTAGTAATTGCAGCAGCAACTTGTAGCGGGACTGCGATATTGCGACAGACAGTCAGATACTGACACTTTTGGCACTTTTTGGGGACGAGTGACACTAATACAGTGATCAGTGCTGAAATATACACTGTCACTGTACTAATGACACTGGCTGGGAAGGGGTTAACATCAGGGGCGATCAAAGGGTTAAATGTGTGCCTAGCTAGTGATTTTGTGTACTATGGGAGGTGCTTTTACTAGGGGAAGGCATGGATCCGTGCCTCTGCTTTGCAGGAACACAGGATCCATGCCTTCTCTACTGACAGAATGGAAATCTGCCTTGTTTACATAAGCAGACTGCCGTTCTGCCTGTGTACCGAACGATCAGCAGCTGCTGGCGGACATCGAGTCCACGGTACCCGCAGATCAGCTCCTGCTGTGTATAATCACAGTGGGAGTGCCGTGCTCTGAGGAAGAGAGGACGTTCCTATCGAAACGTGTCAGCCAGCAGTGATTCCTGTGAGCTCTTCTGGCATCTCTGGTGGGCTCTGCTGCTTCTTGACTGCATGCTGTGATTTGAAGATTGTTTTTACACATTTGAGATCTTCTACTACTGTTTGTAAGAAGTTCCTTTTAATCATTAGTTTTAATCAATTTTACCTAAAGGATAATGCACATGGCTGGTGCGCCCTTTCTTTCTTTTTTCTCGTTGTCTGCTAGGATCCCCCATCCTTGAGGCCAGCAAGGCCTGTGTTTATACACCGCTTGTCCAGCTACCCACTTGTGGGCAGGGCCGGACTGGCCTACCGGGATATCGGGAGATTTCCCGGTAGGCCGCCTGAGTTGCGGCTGCAGTGCTCCCCTCTCTCCTGCTCCTGTGTGTCACGGAGCTGGCTGGGTCTGTGTTCGGCGGCCGCGCTGTAACACGGTCCTGCCCCCCTAGACCGGCTTGTGTGATAGTAGATAGAATCAGTGTTCCGCCTATTACACGAGCCGGTCTAGGGGGGCGGGACCGTGTTACAGTGCGGCCGCCGAACACAGACCCAGCCAGCTCCGTGACACACAGGAGCAGGAGAGAGGGATCCAGTAGATGCCCGCCCGTACAGTCCGCCCTGCGTGCCTGGATAGGAGGATCGGCGGGGGGCCGCATATAGAGGAAATTAGCTTTCTATATTCCTCCATGCAGCCGCTGAATACTTGCAGGAGGGAGAGGAGGAGAATCAAGTATTCAGCGGCTGCATAGAGGGATATAGAAAGCTCATTTCCTCTATATGCGGCCCCCCGCCGATCCTCCTATCCAACTTCTTTTACTGGCCCCCCCAGTTCTCCTTGTGCTCCCTGGCTCCCCCCCATGCCCTCCTCCCCTCACCACACTCTCCAGCCCCCCCCCCCCTCACAGTTCTCTCCACCCCTGTTTTTTCTGCCCCCCCCTGCTCTCCAGCTCTCCCCATCCTACTCTAGCCACCATCCCAGTGCTCTTCACTCCCCCAGTGCTCTCCACCCATGTTCTTTCTCCCCCCAGCCCAGTGCTCTTCAGCTCTCCCCATCACTCTCCAGCCCCCACCCCAGTGCTCTCCCCCCCACAGTGCTCTCCAGCCCCCCATTCTCCGCACCCCTGTTTTCGGTCCCCCCCCCGGTGCTCTCAAGCTCCACCCATCGCTCTCCAGCCCCCCCCCCCCCCGTGCTCTTTGCACCCCGTGCTCTCCACCCCTGTTTTTTTTTGGCTCCCCCTCCAGTGCTCTCAAGCTTCCCCCCCAGCACTCTCCGCTCCCCACCCCTGTACTCTCCACTCCCCCCTGCATTTTGCCCCCACCCATGTGCTCTCCAACCCCGCCAGTGCTCTCCAGTCCCCAGTGCTTTCCACCCCTGTTCTTTCTGGCCCCCACTGGTGCTTTCAAGCTCCCCCCATTGCTCTCCACTCCCCCCTGCTCTTTGTACCCCCCCATTGCTCTCCACCCATGTTTTTCTGCCCCTCCCCCACTGGTGCTTTCAAGCTCCCCCCATTGCTCTCCACTCCCCCCTGCTCTTTGTACCCCCCAGTGCTCTCCACCCCTGTTTTTCTGCCCCTCCCCCAGTGCTCTTCGCCACCCCACTCTCTTAGCCCCCACAGTGCTCTCCACCTCTGTTCTTTTTGGACCCCCAGTGCTCTCAAGTCCCCCCCCAGCGCTCTCCGCTCCCCATCCCTGTGATCTCCACTCCCCCCTGCTCTTTGCTCCCACCCATGTGCTCTCCAACCCCGCCAGTACTCTCTGCTCCCCCTTCTTTCCAGCTCCCACCCAGTGCTCTCCACTTCCCCAGGACCAGAGGACAGGCTGACTGGGGCCGGAAAATGAGGATGGCTGAAGGTGCAGGTGGCCAGGGACCACTTCATCTCACAGCAAACAGATCCTCTGGAAGGAGCACTGTCCCCATCCAAAACGAGAACAGACCCTGCCTGCTGTTGGCCATCATGGATATCCTGCTGGCATGCAAGGTACCGTACCGAGCATCAACAACACACCTTCCCACAGACAGGGACTGCTGACTGGGCCATGGGGCACAGGAGGGGCTGCAATGATGGGCACAGTGAAGCTGCATTCCTGGGCACAGTGAGACTGCATTCACGGGCACAGTGAGACTGCATTCACTGGCACAGTGAGACTGCATTTGATGGGCACAGTGAGGCTGCATTGATGGGCACAGTGAGGCTGCATTGATGGGCACAGTGAGGCTGCAATGATGGGCACAGTGAGGCTGCAATGGTGGGCACAGTGAGGCCACATTCATGGGCACAGTGAGACTGCATTCACGGGCAGAGTAAAGCTGCATTTGATGAGCACAGTGAGGCTGCATTTGATGAGCACAGTGAGGCTGCATTTGATGAGCACAGTGGTGCGGCGGGGAGATGAGAGATTACATCATCTCTCACTTCCTGCCCCGCATCTCCGCTCTCCTTCCCACACTAAATGGACCAGTGCTGCCAGCCTGCCACCAATGCAGCAACAATGCACATTTGGTGCCACTGGCTGGCAAGGCAAGTGACAACTAACATCTATTGGCAGGTGACGTGGCAAGTGACAGTCTGCAAATGGTGGCAGGTGATGTGACAAGTGACGTGGCAAGTGACAGTCTGCAAATGGTGGCAGGTGATGTGACAAGTGACGTGGCAAGTGACAATCTACAAATGGTGGCAGGTGACATGGCAAGTGACAATCCACATCAGGTGGCAGGTGATGTGGCAAGTGACAATCTGCAAATGGTGGCAAGTGATGTGGCAAGTGACAATCTGCAAATTGTGCCAAGTGACAATCTGCAAATGGTGGCAAGTGACGTGGCAAGTGACAATCTGCAAATGGTGGCAGGTGATGTGACAATCTGCAAATGGTGGCAGGTGACGTGGCAAGTGACAATCTGCAAATGGTGGCAGGTGACATGGCAAGTGACAGTCTGCAAATGGTGGCAGGTGACATGGCAAGTGACAATCCGAATCAGATGGCACGTGACGTGACAAGTGACAATCTGCAAATGGTGGCAGGTGATGTGACAAGAGACAGTCTGCAAATGGTGGCAGGTGATGTTGCAAGTGACAATCCGCATCAGGTGGCAGGTGACGTGGTAAGTGACAATCTGCAAATGGTGGCAAGTGACGTGGCAAGTGACAATCTGCAAATGGTGGCAGGTGACGTGACAAGTGACAGCCTGCAAATGGTGGCAGGTGATGTTGCAAGTGACAATCTGCATCAGGTGGCAGGTGACGTGGTAAGTGACAATCTGCAAATGGTGGCAAGTGACAATCTGCAAATGGTGGCAAGTGATGTGGCAAGTGACAATCTGCAAATGGTGGGAAGTGATGTGGCAAGTGACAATCTGCAAATGGTGGCAGGTGATGTGGCAATCTGCAAATGGTGGCAGGTGACGTGGCAAGTGACAATCTGCGAATGGTGACAGGTGACGTGGCAAGTGACAGTCTGCAAATGGTGGTAGGTGACGTGGCAAGTGACAATCCATATCAGGTGGCAGGTGATGTGGCAAGTGACAATCTGCAAATGGTGCCAAGTGATGTGGCAAGTGACAATCTGCAAATGGTGGCAAGTGACGATCTTCAAATGGTGGCAAGTTACAATCTGCAAATGGTGGCAGGTGATGTGGCAAGAGACAATCCACATCTAGTGGCAGGTGACGTTGGCAAGTTAAAAAGCTGCATCTGGTGACAGGCGACGGTGGCAAGTGACACGATGCATCTGGTGGCAGGAGATGTGGCAAGTGACCAGGGGAGGGCTGGCAGCCTTAGGCCTGGGGGGCAAGTCCAGTCAAGTGGTCCATAGAACCGGTGGTGGCAAAGTGATTGATCTGAAACACAGTCTCTAAGGTTTTTCATGATCACAAAGGTGTGTGTGTGTGTGTGTGTGTGGTGGGGGGGGGGAGGACAATGTGGCCCTCCAGGGCCTGTGGGGGACTTGTACTACCATGGCCTCCAGGAACTAAACTGCAAGCAAGTCCCTGTATGAATCCCTCAGAGCTGAGGACCTGAACCCACCCTCTGCAACTAGTGACGAACTACAAGTCCCAGCATTAACCCCTGAGATATAAGGATGTGTCCCCTTAGATCCCATGGGATCATGCTGTGCCCTGTAGTCCTTCACTTTTGGGGTGTCACATCCCCAAAAGTAAAGGACTAAAAGTCCCAGCATGAACCCTGGCTGAGATTTAAGGATGTGATCTCCTCCTCTGCTGCCGGTGTCTTGCCGAGAAAGCTCCCTCAGCGGATAAGTTCTCCTCTGTACTGCGCAGGTGCAGCGCCTGCGCAGTACCAACTACTGTCAGCCGCCGGAGATAGCTGAAGCTCAAACGCTTCAATCAGTTGTACACGGCGCCTGCGCCCTAGGTCCAGATTCCTTCCCCACCATCCAAGTGGACCTAGAGGGGGAATCTAAAAGAGCCGAGCGCAGCGAGGCCGTGCCAGAAGCGTGGCGAGCGAAGCGAGCCCGCGAGGGGCCCTCTTACAGGCGCCGTGTACATCTGATTTTCAGCTGTTCCGCTTCGGCTATTTCCGCCGGATCCTACTGCCCAGGCGCAGCGCCTGCGCAGTAGAGGGGGGAACTTATCCGCCGAGCGGAACTTTCTAGGCAGAACACCGGCTCATGCTCCCATGACACACATATGTTCTAATTCATTCACTGCTCCCAACCTCACCTCAGGCAGCTTGACCAGAGGCTCTAATAGGCTTCAAAAGAGGGTGGCATTGCGCTCAGAGCCCACTCGGGGGTGTTAGAAAAGCAAATGAATATTTGCTTTTCTAACACTGAACCGCCTCTCCGCCAATCAGGAAGAGCGGGTCTGATACCCATCACCTGATTGGCTGAAAGGACAGGTGCTCCTATTTAATGTCTAGCAGGAGGAAAAGCACGGAGTAAGCATAGAGAACACAGGAGCCGCTGCCTGTCCCACAACTCCCCGCCGTCACTCGCTGCCTGACCCGCCACCAAGATGGGGTAAGTGCCAGTCAGACAGCGGGCGAGGTGGGGTGCTGGTTAAATGCTGATGGGGGGTAACATTGGATGCATTTGATGGGCACAGTGGCTGCATTTAATGGCAGAGTGAGGCTGCAATTGATAGGGGTTTTTTAATTTGCACCCCCCCAAAAAAACATTTTGAGCACCAGCCACCACTGACAGAGAGAGACATCGCTCCAAATTGTCCACACACAGAGAGACCACTACTCAGGAAAATTGCTTGATTCCTTTATCAACATAGTAAAGCCTTGTACACACCACTAGCTTTGTTTTTTTTTTGCTCAATCCAGCGAGTTGAACAAAAAAAAACTGACAGCGCTGGTTGGAGCCGCTGAGCATGAGGAAAAGTGACCTGAGCATTGATCACTTTTCAGAGTGGCAGTGCCTGCTGCAAGTGTGTACAAGCCTTTGGACGCACACTGGTGTAGCTGAGGTTTGGCTGCAGTGCTTATGTACAGTTTTCCTTAGCCGCAGTCCCATAGGCTTCTTTTAGGTTGTGCGTTTTTTGCTGCAGTTTTTTTTTATAGCGCACCAAAGATGCAGCCGTTTTTGTGCACTTTCAGAAAATGCAGCAAAAATGTGCAAACTAATAGAAGTCTATGGGAGATGCAGGAAAACAGTGAGATCACCATCCCTGCAGCAGACCAGTGTGAGCCCACTACATAGTACTTCGGAACAGTTAGGGTCGGTTCACACTGGGGCAACACGACTTCAGCGCGACTTTGCACGGCGACTTCAACGCGGCTTTGACGCGACTTCTGCGCGACTTTAGCAAATTACAAGGCGACTTGAAGTCGCCTCCATGACAGGCGACTTCGGCTGTGGCCAATCACAGGGCAATCAGCTCTCTGGGAGGGAGGGGGGAGGGAGGGGTTTTCCCTGCAAAGTCGCTTGACTTTACAGAGAGATCCGACTTGGAGGCGACTTCCATTGATTTCTATGGTACAGGTCGCCTACCAAGTCGGATCAAAGTAGTACAGGGAGTACGCTCTGAAGTCGGAGCGACTTCAGTAGTGTCTATTAAGACGCTAGCGTTCACTCCCATTGAATCTATTTCTGGGGCGACTTGGGGCGACTTGAGGGCGTACAAGTCGGATCCCAAGTCGCCCCAGTGTGAACCGACCCGTACTGTACAGACTGCTGAAAGAAACTTCCTTATGTGCAGAGAGAGGAGGGGGAGAGGAATTTAGGAGAGAGAAGGGGGAGAGGCCGGTCACAGATCACTCACTTGGAAGGAAGGACCCAGCAGGCAGAAGGCTCAGTTATCAGATTCCAGAGCGTCCCATACAGAACTCCAACGGATCTCAGTTTGAACGTTCCCGCCCACACGTTCTATTCACAGAAGCAGCACACAGGCTGCACAGAGTGTGGGCGGGCACAGCGAGCGAAGGGGCTGGAGGAGGCAGAGCGGATCCACCCTCTTCCATTCGGCTGTGCTCTGAAGGGACACAGAACTGTCAGCTCAGAAGCAGGGAACAGCACTGTGACAGGACAGATGTCCGCTCACAGCGCTAACGTTCCTGCAGCTTCTGGGCTGTTATCCAGCCCTGCCAGCCTCCCTCTGGAGTCACCCGAGCAGTAATACTCGGCCAACTGCACATGCTCAGTTCCCAGCTGGCAGCACATCAGCCTTTTTATTGGGAATCAGAGCAGCCTGGGGGGAAATTGCATCCCTGCCCCCCGGCCCAGCCCGCCCCTGCAAGTGACACACCCAGGGCTCCCACTGATTCTGCATTATGGACAGCTGAACCACTTCATTATATATTAGAATGTAACAATAGAAACAATGCGCTTCAATCACCCTGACACTATATCAACCATGGTGCCATGATGATTGAAGTGCCAACACCAGCCTTTGCCCATGAAAAATTGCTTATCACCGGCGTCTCCCCCCCCCCCCCCTAGGCCTGCAAAAAGGTTTGTGACCACTGCTATGGGCTCTAGCCCAAGATCTTTTGCAGACCTAGCAGCGCCCCTGGTTCCAACCTCTCTATATTCAAAAAACAAAATAAAAAATGCCTTTACATACACTTTAAAATGTATCTATGGTCATAATGTAAAATCATGTATTCATTTCCATATTGTATTTAAATTATTTCTAGCCTACTCCTATTAATCTGAACAATCTTGAAGTTTGTAAACTTAAACTTTGTGAAGACCTCCCCACTTTTACTTTGTTGAATTCTGTGACACGTATTCACTATGTGGGCACTGCTGTGTCACACATTTTACAGAGCCTGCCTTCTGAACTAAAGAGGTGCTGAGAGGAGAAGTTTCAGGAGGTGGAGTAAGTACAGGAATCACAGCCTGCAGGCATCCAAGTACTAGGGATGAGCCCGATGGACGAGTCAAACATAGGTTCGACTCAAACATTAGGTGTTTCGCCTGTTCACCGAACAGCGAACATTATGCGGTGTTCGCAGCAAATTCAAAAGGCCGTGGAACACCAGTAAAGTCACACGAACGTGAAAAATCGAAAGTTCTAATTTTAAAGGCTTTTATGCAAGTTATTGCCATAAAAAGTTTATGGGGATGGGTCCTGCCCCAGGGGACATGTATCAATGCAAAAAATTTTTTTAAAAAACGTCAGTTTTTTCAGGAGCAGTGATTTTATTAATGCTTAAAGTGAAACAATAAAAATTAAATATTCCTTTAAATATCGTGCCTTGGGGTGTCCTTAGTATGGCTGTAAAGAAGTGCATTTTTCCCATGTTTAGAACAATACCACAGCAAAATGACATTTCTAAAGGAAAAAAAGTCATTTAAAACTAATCGCTGCTGTAAAGTATTGTCGGATTCTGGCAATATAGAAAAAATTAATTGAAAAAAACGGCATGGGTTCCCCCCAGTCCATTACCATTTAAAAAAATGGCGCAGGGGTCCCCCCAAAATGACAAGTGTTTGCTTGTTTGTACGAATTTTTTGCATGTTCTGGTGCGAACCTAACCGGGGGGGTGTTCGACTCATCCCTAACAAGTACCATGGGATATTTAGTCCTAGAAATGAAAAGAAAACGGCAGAGGAGAAGCTGCAAAGCATACAGGGAATCCAGGAAGGTGTGGAAAGCGATGGCCAGCAGACAGGCAGCGCTAACATGAAAGGAGATTTTTCAAGTAAGCGTATATTGGATTCTCAAATGTAACTATTTTTTGTATTTTTATTACATTGTTGATGTTATAAAATGAAAGTGTATGCTATGGTCATAGATCTCCTGTAATAAATGCATTGTAGACTTGAAGACAATGGTCAATGAACTCCTCTGAGCTAATATAATTTGAAGCAGAGAAAAAGACACATTGGATTTTTTCATAAAAATATTGTTTTCCTATTCATAGATTCATTGCACATCCATTACTACATCCTACACTGCCAACTTCCATTAAAATAATAACATGAATCCCACAATGATCCAGAGTTCAGATATTCTATTCAGTAATTTAACTTTCTTGAACTATAGGCAAAATTTATTTTTCATTTTGGATAGAGCAAAAGACCGAGTACAAGTACCGATACTTTTTTTCAAGTACTCGCCGTTACCGATACTTTTTTTTTTTTATGTCAAGTGACAGTTTTCAAAGCACAATACAGACTAACGATATCTTCTTTATAATTATGAAGAACTGTAACTCAAGAGATTATAAAAGAATAAAACGGTTTTATTTGCTTGTCACAAACTTGTAAAAAACTCAAAGAATTTTCACAGAACATGTTTATAAATAACAAAATATGTTTTACAACAATAAAATATATTAATAAAAACAACAACAATAAATAACAAATGTAAAATCACACAAACAACCAAAAGTGCAAATTGCAAAACAGTAAAAAAAATAACAGTGTTTAATTATGGGGAACAACAGTATGAGCTAGATTAACACGCAATCTAGCAATTCGAATGATAATTTCTCTAAAGTTAGTGGCAAGTTCTTTTTAACCACTTCAATACCAGGCACTTAGACACCTTCCCGCCCAGGCCAATTTTCAGCTTTCAGCGCTTTCGCAATTTGAATGACAATTGCGCGGTCATGCTACACTGTACCCAAACAAATTTTTTATCATTTTGTTCCCACAAATAGAGCTTTCTTTTGGTGGTATTTGATCACCTCTGCAGTTTTTATTTTTTGCGCAACAAATAAAAAAAGACCGAAAATTTTGAAAAAAAACAAGTTTTTCTTTGTTTCTTTTAAAACTTTTTGTAAATAAGTACGTTTTCTTCTTCAATGACGGGCACTGATATGGCTGCACTGACGGGCACTGATACGGCGGCACTGATGGGCACCAATGAGGTGGCACCAATGAGGTGGCACTGACGGGCACTGATGATGGGCACTGATAGGCGGCACTCATGGGCACAGATAGGTGGCACTAATGGGCACTGATAGGTGGCACTGGTATGCGGCACTGATGGGCACTCATAGGCGGCACGCATGGGCACTTATAGGCGGCACTGATGGGCACTCATAGGTGGCATTGATGGGCACTCGTAGGTGGCATTAATGGTTACTTATGGGTGGCACTGATAGTTGGCACAGATGGGCACGGATGGGCACTGATAGATGGGCACTGATGGGCACGGATGGGCACTGACAGGTGGCATGAATGGACACTGATGGGTGGCACTGATGACACTGCTTGTTTGCAGTGATGCCCCTAAGGGTGGCATTGCTGGGCATCACTGCAACATAATGGTGCCAATCAGTGCCCATTTGTGGGCACTGATTGGCACAGATTTGGCACACTGGGCACATGTAGATGGCCATGGGGTACATACCTGGCCATCCACATGTTGCCCCTTCCCTGGTGGTCCTAGTGGCGATCCCTGGTGGTCCAGTGTGGTGATCTGCGGGGGGGCTGCGCTGATAAACAATCAGCGCAGACCCCCCCCTGCCAGGAGAGCCGCCGCTCGGCTCTCCTCTACTCGCGTCTGTCAGATGCGAGTGAGGAAGAGCCGATCAACGGCTCTTCCCATTGACAGCGTGATCAGCCGTGATTGGACACGACTGATCACGTGGTAAAGAGCCTCCGCCGGAGGCTCTTTACCAAAATCGGTGTAGCGGTGTGTCAGACTGACACACCGATCCACCGATCGACGCGATGCGCGCCCCCGGGGGCGCGCTGCGGCTGGTTATCCTGCTGGACGTCATATGACGTCCAGTCAGGATAACAGAACCACTTCCCGGACGTCAATCCGCCATAGGGCGGGCGGGAAGTGGTTAAGGAACAGAAGCATCTCTGCATGTTCAGATATAAGCCTGTTTCTGCTATCAGTAAGGACATTAGATGCTAAGCTGAACAGTCTTTCACTTTCAACACTACTGCATGGGGCAGAAAGATATTTTTGGGCCATTTTATCCAGAGTTGGAAATCTACCTGTCTGGTCACGATGAGGCCTTTTGGAATCTGGTTCTTCATGCGCCGCCGCCTCCTCAAATACAATTGCCTCTTCAGAAATGTTTTGCAGTTCCAGTACTTCTTTTTCCTCCCTGGAAGTGTCTGCATTACAGAAAAATCAATCTTTATACCTAGAATTAAAAGTAAACAATGAATGAATGCAGCATATTTTTTCTGTGAATTAGTAAAAAAATAGAGTATTACACCAAAAACTCAAAAAAATAACTAAAATAAAATTAATCTAGTTTCTTACATTTTTAAATTTTAAACAACATTTTATCATTTTTTTATTTCATTAGTCATTTCAAATGTAAAGCTTATTTTTTTATAGTTAATTGAATTGCAAAAAAATTAATTACCTTGGATCGAGTAAAGTTGCGATACAGTAAAGTGGGTTTCGCTCAGTACCAGAGAAGCGCTTCTGCAAAGCAGCAAGCAAAGTGCTCTTCATTGTTTTGATACAATGCTCTGACTCCTAATCCACTTTTGCTAAAACTTTCTGTAGCACTGTGACAGCAGGAATTACATCAGAGGCAAACGCATCTGAACAACTCAATTGGCGAGTCATCTCTTCAAAGGGAGCCAAGATATTGATCATCTTCTCCATCAGATTCCACTGGTTTGCAGTAATGGTGGCAGGGAGGTCATATTCAGACACATACACTCCAAGGGCCCGTTTTTGCTCAGAGACTTCAGCATTTAAAATGTGCTGTTCCAAAGAGTCTGCACGTCTTGTTGGAGTCTTCTTACTGGCTGACCAAGCTGTATCTGGATGTCCTGTAGCTGAGAGTATGCCAGGTTAGAAAATTTTTAAAGTGACCAATTATTCTGCGCCCGACTCAGTGTATGTGCCACACATGAAATACTGGGAAGTCCAGCATCTTCCATACCTTTTATCATGTTTTTGCATTATCCCGAACCATAGCATGAACAGAACTTTTGGGAATCGCCCAAGTCTGAAGCATTTCCTCAAGAATGTTCGCAATTGCTTGACCAATGTGGGAGCCTTCAAATTTCGTAGCGTGGAGCATGACCTGATGCAGAGAGAATTCACCATCTAACCACTGCGCTGTTAAGCTGATGAGAGACAGTGGACTCACACTACTGCTCCAGATGTCAGTGGTGAAGCTAATTGCTTTTACGTCCTCTTGCAACATGATGGTAATATGCTTTTTAACCGTGTCGTGGATCTGTGGTAAGATGACGTCTGTTATGTAGCGGCGACTGGGAATGTCATACTTCAGCTCCAACACATTAAGAAATCGACGTGTGTTATCAACAACTGAAAGAGGTTGATCATCCAGAATAATAAATTGGGGTGAGCGCCTCTGTTATTTTTACAGCTCTGGGGTTGTCTCTTGACAGCTTTTTTGTTCTGGCAAAAGTTTGCTGCAGAGTTGGCTGCTGAGTGCTACTGCTAGCGATAGCGGTAAATTCTCCATGCTCACTTTTATGTTTTAATTTCAAATGCTTTATCAGATTACTGGTATTGTAGGAACTGACTTTTGTACCTCCTCTAGATAATTTTTCAGAACAAAGTTTGCAGTCTGCAATCCGTGGGTTGTTCTCGGTAATTTTAAAATACTTCCACACTGCTGACATTCTGCTGGTGTCTCTGCAGTGTGCACGGAAAGGCTCTGATAATTTGCTCAATCTTGGGGGGATACAAACCGGAAATAAAAAATTACAAGCGCAAAGTGTCTGTCCACTGCTACTTCAATACTGGGCACTTTCACCCCTTCCTGCCCACGTCAATTTCCAGCTTTCAGTGTTGTCACACTTTGAATGACAATTGCGCACTGCGCAGTCGTGCCACTACCCAAATAAAAAAATGTTTATCATTTTAATTTTTTTTCACACAAATAGAGCTTCTTTTGGTGGTCTTTATTTAACCTCTTGGTGTCTGCGCTATAGCCGAATGACGGCTACAGCGCAGACCTGAATTTCCGGGAGGCCGTCATATGGCGTCCTCCCCTTTGCACGCTCCCCATGTGTCCCCTGGGTGCCCATCAGTGTAGCCCATCAGTGCCCATCAGTGCAGCCTATCGGTGCCCATCAGTGCAGCCTCATCAGCGTACATCAATGAAGGAGAAAAATTACCTGTTTGCAAAATTTTATAACAAAATATAAAAAAAAATTTCTCAAAAAAATTCGGTCTTTTTATTTTTTTTTAACAAAAAATAAAAACCAGAGAGGTGATCAAATACCACTAAAAGAAAGCAATATTTGTGGGGAAAAAAATGATAAAAATTTCATTTGAGTACAGTGTTGTATGACCGCGCAATTGTCATTCAAAGTGCGACAGCGCTGAAAATTGGTCTGGACAGGAAGGGGGTTTAAGTGCCCAGTAGGGATGAGCTTCGAGTTCGTGTTGAACCCATGTTTGACTCAAACATCGCATGTTCGACTGTTCGTCGAATTGCGAACGTTATGGGCTGTTCGCGCCAAATTCGAGTGGCGAGTCACGGCCCATAATTCACTGCGGCATCGCAGTGCATTGCTGGCTGATAATTGGCCAAGCATGCACTATGACCCGCATGCTTGGCCAATCATAGCGCCGTCTGTACAGAGAGCCGAAATTGGCCAAAGCCATGGTGGCTTTGGCCAATTATGGCTCAGGAGGTTTAGTACATGCCCCACACTATATAAGGCCGCCTGCGTGGCGGCCTTGTGTAGTGTGTTGTGGCGGCGGAGAGATAGACAGAGAGACAGTGTCATTTGATTTAAGTTAGAGTTAGAGTTGGCAGGCGAGTCAGTTAGCTGTACTTACAGTGTATTGTGTGTATATATATATATGCATCCTAGGTGTTGTGTGTGTGCGTGTGTATATGTATATGTGTATATATATATATATATATATATATATATATATACACTGTATTCAGTTTAGCTAGATCCATTCCTGTTATTCTCTTCCTACTGGCAGGCAGGTGTTTTTACAGTATTTACAGCTACCTGAAATTGCTGGTGTTCTTCTGATCCTATTAGTACCACAGGCAGGAAGCTACAGTATTTACAGTTAGTGTAGGGTGTCCTCTGCATATGACGTCCAGTCAGGATAACAGAACCACTTCCCGGACGTCAATCCGCCATAGGGCGGGCGGGAAGTGGTTAAGGAACAGAAGCATCTCTGCATGTTCAGATATAAGCCTGTTTCTGCTATCAGTAAGGACATTAGATGCTAAGCTGAACAGTCTTTCACTTTCAACACTACTGCATGGGGCAGAAAGATATTTTTGGGCCATTTTATCCAGAGTTGGAAATCTACCTGTCTGGTCACGATGAGGCCTTTTGGAATCTGGTTCTTCATGCGCCGCCGCCTCCTCAAATACAATTGCCTCTTCAGAAATGTTTTGCAGTTCCAGTACTTCTTTTTCTCCCTGGAAGTGTCTGCATTACAGAAAAATCAATCTTTATACCTAGAATTAAAAGTAAACAATGAATGAATGCAGCATATTTTTTCTGTGAATTAGTAAAAAAATAGAGTATTACACCAAAAACTCAAAAAAATAACTAAAATAAAATTAATCTAGTTTCTTACATTTTTAAATTTTAAACAACATTTTATCATTTTTTTATTTCATTAGTCATTTCAAATGTAAAGCTTATTTTTTTATAGTTAATTGAATTGCAAAAAAATTAATTACCTTGATCGAGTAAAGTTGCGATACAGTAAAGTGGGTTTCGCTCAGTACCAGAGAAGCGCTTCTGCAAAGCAGCAAGCAAAGTGCTCTTCATTGTTTTGATACAATGCTCTGACTCCTAATCCACTTTTGCTAAAACTTTCTGTAGCACTGTGACAGCAGGAATTACATCAGAGGCAAACGCATCTGAACAACTCAATTGGCGAGTCATCTCTTCAAAGGGAGCCAAGATATTGATCATCTTCTCCATCAGATTCCACTGGTTTGCAGTAATGGTGGCAGGAGGTCATATTCAGACACATACACTCCAAGGGCCCGTTTTTGCTCAGAGACTTCAGCATTTAAAATGTGCTGTTCCAAAGAGTCTGCACGTCTTGTTGGAGTCTTCTTACTGGCTGACCAAGCTGTATCTGGATGTCCTGTAGCTGAGAGTATGCCAGGTTAGAAAATTTTTAAAGTGACCAATTATTCTGCGCCCGACTCAGTGTATGTGCCACACATGAAATACTGGGAAGTCCAGCATCTTCCATACCTTTTATCATGTTTTTGCATTATCCGAACCATAGCATGAACAGAACTTTTGGGAATCGCCCAAGTCTGAAGCATTTCCTCAAGAATGTTCGCAATTGCTTGACCAATGTGGGAGCCTTCAAATTTCGTAGCGTGGAGCATGACCTGATGCAGAGAGAATTCACCATCTAACCACTGCGCTGTTAAGCTGATGAGAGACAGTGGACTCACACTACTGCTCCAGATGTCAGTGGTGAAGCTAATTGCTTTTACGTCCTCTTGCAACATGATGGTTAATATGCTTTTTACCGTGTCGTGGATCTGTGGTAAGATGACGTCTGTTATGTAGCGGCGACTGGGAATGTCATACTTCAGCTCCAACACATTAAGAAATCGACGTGTGTTATCAACAACTGAAAGAGGTTGATCATCCAGAATAATAAATTGGGTGAGCGCCTCTGTTATTTTTACAGCTCTGGGGTTGTCTCTTGACAGCTTTTTGTTCTGGCAAAAGTTGGCTGCAGAGTTGGCTGCTGAGTGCTACTGCTAGCGATAGCGGTAAATTCTCCATGCTCACTTTTATGTTTTAATTTCAAATGCTTTATCAGATTACTGGTATTGTAGGAACTGACTTTTGTACCTCCTCTAGATAATTTTTCAGAACAAAGTTTGCAGTCTGCAATCCGTGGGTTGTTCTCGGTAATTTTAAAATACTTCCACACTGCTGACATTCTGCTGGTGTCTCTGCAGTGTGCACGGAAAGGCTCTGATAATTTGCTCAATCTTGGGGGGATACAAACCGGAAATAAAAAATTACAAGCGCAAAGTGTCTGTCCACTGCTACTTCAATACTGGGCACTTTCACCCCTTCCTGCCCACGTCAATTTCCAGCTTTCAGTGTTGTCACACTTTGAATGACAATGCGCACTGCCCAGTCGTGCCACTACCCAAATAAAAAAATGTTTATCATTTTATTTTTTTTCACACAAATAGAGCCTTCTTTTGGTGGTCTTTATTTAACCTCTTGGTGTCTGCGCTATAGCCGAATGACGGCTACAGCGCAGACCTGAATTTCCGGGAGGCCGTCATATGGCGTCCTCCCTTTGCACGCCCCCATGTGTCCCCTGGGTGCCCATCAGTGTAGCCCATCAGTGCCCATCAGTGCAGCCTATCGGTGCCCATCAGTGCAGCCTCATCAGCGTACATCAATGAAGGGAGAAAAATTACCTGTTTGCAAAATTTTATAACAAAATATAAAAAAAAATTTCTCAAAAAAATTCGGTCTTTTTATTTTTTTTTAAACAAAAAATAAAAACCAGAGAGGTGATCAAATACCACTAAAAGAAAGCAATATTTGTGGGGGAAAAAAATGATAAAAATTTCATTTGAGTACAGTGTTGTATGACCGCGCAATTGTCATTCAAAGTGCGACAGCGCTGAAAATTGGTCTGGACAGGAAGGGGGTTTAAGTGCCCAGTAGGGATGAGCTTCGAGTTCGTGTTGAACCCATGTTTGACTCAAACATCGCATGTTCGACTGTTCGTCGAATTGCGAACGTTATGGGCTGTTCGCGCAAATTCGAGTGGCGAGTCACGGCCCATAATTCACTGCGGCATCGCAGTGCATTGCTGGCTGATAATTGGCCAAGCATGCACTATGACCCAGCATGCTTGGCCAATCATAGCGCCGTCTGTACAGAGAGCCGAAATTGGCCAAAGCCATGGTGGCTTTGGCCAATTATGGCTCAGGAGGTTTAGTACATGCCCCACACTATATAAGGCCGCCTGCGTGGCGGCCTTGTGTAGTGTGTTGTGGCGGCGGAGAGATAGACAGAGAGACAGTGTCATTTGATTTAAGTTAGAGTTAGAGTTGGCAGGCGAGGCCAGTTAGCTGTACTTACAGTGTATTGTGTGTATATATATATATGCATCTAGGTGTTGTGTGTGTGCGTGTGTATATGTATATGTGTATATATATATATATATATATATATATATATATATATATATACACATGTATTCAGTTTAGCTAGATCCATTCCTGTTATTCTCTTCCTACTGGCAGGCAGGTGTTTTACAGTATTTACAGCTACCTGAAATTGCTGGTGTTCTTCTGATCCTATAGTACCACAGGCAGGAAGCTACAGTATTTACAGTTAGTGTAGGGTGTCCTCTGCACAGTGTGCACCTAAAGTTGCCTGAAGAGAACTGGTGGTGTTCTTCTGATCCTATTAGTACCACAGGCAGGCAGCTGCAGTATTTACAGTTAGTGTAGTGCCATCCTCTGCACAGTGTGCACCTAAAGCTACCTGAAGAAAATTGCTGTTGTTCTGATCCTATTAATACCAAAGGCAGCAGCTGCAGTATTTACAGTTATTGTAGTACGTCCTCTGCACAGTGTGCACCTAAAGCTTACCTGAAGAAAATTGGTGGTGTTCTTCTGATCCTATAGTACCACAGGCAGGCAGCTGCAGTATTTACAGTTAGTGTATAGCATCCTCTGCACAGTGTGCACCAAAGCTACCTGAAGAAAATTGCTGTTGTTCTGATCCTATTAATACCACAGGCAGGCAGCTGCAGTATTTACAGTTAGTGTAGTGCGTCCTCTGCACAGTGTGCACCTAAAGCTACCTGAAGACAATTGCTGTTGTTCTGATCCTATTAATAACACAGGGCAGGCAGCTGCAGTATTTTATAGTTAGTGTACTGTGTCCTCTGCACAGTGTGCACCTAAAGCTACCTGAAGAAAATTGGTGGTGTTCTTCTGATCCTCTTAGTACCACAGGCAGGCAGCTGCAGTATTTACAGTTAGTGTACTGTGTCCTCTGCACAGTGTGCACCTAAAGCTACCTGAAGACAATTGCTGTTGTTCTGATCCTATTAATACCACAGGCAGGCAGCTGCAGTATTTATAGTTAGTGTACTGTGTCCTCTGCACAGTGTGCATCTAAAGCTACCTGAAGAAATTTGGTGGTGTTCTTCTGATCCTATTAGTACCACAGGCAGGCAGCTGCAGGTATTTACAGTTAGTGTACCACGTCCTCTGCACAGTGTGCACCCAAGCTACCTGAAGACAATTGCTGTTGTTCTGATCCTATTAATACCACAGGCAGGCAGCTGCAGTATTTACAGTTAGTGTACCACGTCCTCTGCACAGTGTGCACCCAAAGCTACCTGAAGACAATTGCTGTTGTTCTGATCCTATTAATACCACAGGCAGGCAGCTGCAGTATTTACAGTTAGTGTACTGTGTCCTCTGCACAGTGTGCACCTAAAGCTACCTGAAGACAATTGCTGGTGTTCTCATACTCATAATACTACAGGCAGGCAGTTGGTTCTGCTAACTGCAGTATCAGTATAAATATACAACCCAGCTTTGTGCAGCTACATCTTACTGCAGGCCATTAGTATGTTGGAAGGCCAACAAGGAGAAGCAGACAGTCACAAGCCAATAAAAGAGGGCAAGCAGGCTCTGTGTCTAGAGGCAACAGTGCTGGTCGTGGAGACGGTGCATCCTCATCAGCACGTGGCCGTGGGACACGCTTGTCCTTTTTTTTTTCGGCAGCTGGACGTGTTGAGCCGCAACATGCCGAAGACCTGGTAGAGTGGATGACCAAGCCGTCCTCATCCTCCTCATCCTCTCCCACCCAGGCTTAGGGTACTTTGTCTGGCAAAGCAGCTGCCAACGTGGCCTCTTCCCTCGGCTCATTGGCATCAGTCACTCCTTCCCTAGCCCCACTATGTCCTCCGGAGTAGTCCCCCGAACTGTTTGACCACAGTGTTGGGTACATGCTCCAGGAAGATGCCCAGCATTTTGAAGGCTCCAATGATGGTACCCAGCTAGAGGAAGGCAGTAACGTGAGCCCAGAGAGAGGGGGTGCCCAAGAAGGACAGCAATCTTGCAGTTATGTTCCCCCAGCTGCAGCATACTGCCAGGTTTGCTCCAGTGATGAGGAGGGAGGGGATGATGAGGTCACTGACTCCACATGGGTGCCTGATAGGAGAGAGGATGAGGCACATCTCCAACGAGGCAGGATGCCCTCCAGTGGCCAGCTTAAGGGCGGCACACAGACTGCATCACACCGCAGAGCTCCGCATGTGCAGGGCGCTGCTGTCTCTGTGCGTTATTCCAAAAGTTCTTTGGTGTGGGCCTTTTTTGAGACGAGTGCATCAGATCGCACCGCTGCTATTTGCAACATATGTCTCAAGCGTATCTTGCATGGCCAAAACATCTCCTGCTTGGGCACCACATGCTTCACCAGACATATGTCGACCTGCCATGCAGTTCATTGGCAAGCGTACCTAAAAGACCCACACCAAAGAACAAAGCGGACCTCTCCTTGCTCCTCATCAGCTGGGATCTCCAACCCCACTATACCTTCAGTACTCTCTGAAACCTGCACTGAGAGGAATGAAGGTGTAGAATTAGGTGTGTCACAGCCAAGTGCTTGCGGGCAATCTGCTATCGGTACACCGACATCAGATTGTACTAGGCAAATTTCCCTGCCCCAGCTGCTGCACCACCGAAAGAAGTTCGCTCCCAGCCATCCACATGCCCAGCGGTTGAATGCTAGCTTGGCTAAATTGCTAGCACTTCAACTGCTGCCTTTTCAGTTGGTAGACTCTGCCCCCTTCCGTAAATTTGTGGAATGTGCAGTTCCTCAGTGGTAGGTTCCCAAACGCCACTTTTCTCATGGAAGGCGATTCCAGCTCTCTACCGGCATGTGGAAGGCAATGTCTTGGCCTCGCTGGACAGGGCGTCAGCGGTAAGGTGCATATTACCACTGACTCATGGTCCAGCAGACATGGACAGGGACATTACCTATCTTTCACCGTGCACTGGGTGACTCTTCTGGCAGCTGGGAAGGATGCAGGACGGGGTGCAGTAGTGTCGGAGGTTGTTCCGCCACCACGCCTCCAAAACTCTACTAGTGGTGATTCTGCCACACCTCTCTCCTCCACCCCCTCCTCTTCTTCTTCCTCCATGGCCTCTTCCTGTGCTGATTTGTCCTCGGAACCAGCGGTGCTCCGTAGGCGTTTCAAGGGGCTACGCAAGCACGCAGGCAAAAAGATGTCATGCGGTGCTTGAGCTGGTGTGCTTGGGGGACAGGAGCCACACTGGGGCAGAGATTCTGTCATCTCTGCAGGGGCAGGTTCAGAGGTGGTTGACGCACACCCAGCTTAAGCCATGTATGGTGGTTTGCGACAATGGCACCAACCTCCTCTCCGCCCTCCAACAGGGACAACTGACCCATGTGCCCTGTTTGGCTCACGTCCTTTAGCTTGGTGGTGCAGCGGTTCTTGGGCAGGTACCCAGGCTTACCGGATGTCCTGAGGCGGGCCAGGAAAGTCTGTGTGCATTCCGCAGGTCATATAATGCCAGTGCTCAGCTGACTGACCTCCAAAAGGAATTTAACCTGCCCAAGAACCGACTAATCTGTGACATGCCCACCAGGTGGAACTCAACGTTGGACATGCTGCAGCGGCTGCACACACAGCAGAAGGCCATCAATGAATATCTATGTGACGATGGCACCAGGACAGGGTCGGGGGACCTTGTTTCTTTTTCTCCACGCCAATGAGCTATGATCAAGGATGCATGCACTGTCCTGTCACCATTTGAGGAGGCCATAAGGATGGTGAGCAGTGACAGTGCATGCATCAGTGACACTGTCCCTCTTGTCCACCTGTTGGAGCACACGCTGCGTGGAATAATGGACAGGGCACTTGAGACAGAACAGAGGGAGGAAGAGGAGGACTTCCTTACCTCTCAACGCCCCCTTTACCCAGACAGTGTTCCTGCGTGCCTGCCGATCACAGAGGAAGAGGACGAGGAGAAGGAGGAGGTGGATTGTGTCAGCATGGAGGTGGAGCCTGGCACTCAGCATCAGCAGCAGTCTTCAAGGGATCATTTACAGTCTGAAGAAACCCATGGACTGTACGTGGCTGGGAGGAGGTGGCTGCGGATCATATTGTCCTTAGTGGCCCAGAGGACTCTGGACTGAATGCCTCAGCAAACCTATGCTGCATGGCCTCTCTGATCCTGCAAAGAATGCGGAAGGATCCTCGTATTCGTAGTATCAAGAGGAGGGATGATTACTGGCTGGCAACCCTCCTTGATCCATGTTACAAGGGTAAGGTTGCGGACCTTATCTTGCCGTCGCAGAGGGAGCAGAGGATGAAACATCTTCGGTAGGCTTGCAGAAAGGTTTGTGCAACGCGTTTCCAGAGCCTGGGAGGTTACAATTTCCCTGGTCCTCCTGCACAACGTGTTGCTGAGGCTTCGGTCAGTCACAGAAGGAGCGGTGGAGAAGGTGGCCGTCAAGCCCGATGAGTTCAGAAAATTTTTTTGGTCCGCAGCCTCAAGGTCTGATCGGTTCCAGCAACCATCGCCAGCGTCTGATTCACATGATGCAGGATTACCTAGGGGCAAGATCAGACTTGGACACCTTTCCCACCGAAAATCCTCTGGGTTACTGGGTCTTGAGGATGGATCACTGGCCAGAGCTTGCACAGTATGCAATTGAGCTACTGGCCTGTCCTGCATCCAGCGTTCTTTTGGAACACACATTCAGTGCTGCTGGAGGCTTTGTAACCGATCACAGGGTGTGCCTGTCCACCGAATCGGTCGATTGGCTGACCTTCATAAAAATGAATCAGTCTTGGATCTCCAGCTACCAAGCACCTGATGCTGATGTAACCAATTGATTTTTTTTTAATGTGAGATCCCTTCATGCCTGATGCTGAGTGACTATCCTGTTATGCTGAGTGACAATCCCCTTCTTCCTCAATTTTCATGCTGATAGCTTGTAAGAACATTTTTTGTTCTGGGCACGGCAACCAGTGGCCAAGGGCCGATTTTTCTGCCCCTGTTTAACAGGGGCGTATAATTACAATTTTTGATGCAATACTTTGCAAAAGGGCTCATTCCTGCGCTCCAACTAGAGTATATGTGAGGGGTTGCAGTGTTGTGGCACCAGCACCAGTGCCCAAGGCCCAAATTTTCAGCCCCTGTTTAACAGGGGCATATAATTACAAATTTTGATGCAATACTTTGCAGCAGGGCTCATTCCTGAGCTCCAACTATAGCATCTGTGAGGGGTTGCAGTGTTAGATATTAGATTAAGAATTGTAATTACATGCCCCTGTTAAACAGGGGCAGAAAAATTGGGCCTTGGGTGGTGGTGCCACAACACTGTAACCCCACACAGATACTCTTGTTGGGGGCAGGAACAGACCCTGCGTTGAAATACTCATTTTGGCTTTAGTGTGGAATGTGCAACTGGGGGCGATGTATGATATAAGTCTTCAAGGACCAAAAGAAACTGAGGCTTGCATCAGGCCAATGGTGTGGGCTGTAACGCAGTGCCAGGAGTGATAACGTCACTGGTGGGTTGCAACAGCGTTTGGAGCATGCGCACTGGTAGATGGGACTCAGGGCACACTCCTTTGTCAAGCTAGTGAGACTTTGGCTGATAACAGTCTTATATATGCCTTGGAACACTGCCATCTAGTGGAAAGGATGTGACATACTTTCCAACATGAAATACCCAGAGCTAAAATAATATAGATATCAACAGACAGGCTATGGTTCAATAGAACTAACATGACATTACATATCAACTTCAGTTCCTAAGGTAATTTCAAATAAGAATAGGCAATAAAAATATATATAAATAACATTTGAGCATAAAATCAATCTAAATAACACTATTGCATTTTTTTCTTTGAATTAAATGGATTTATTATTACGAAATGAATAGTATGCGTCGGGGGGGGGGGGGGGGGGAGGGGGGTGTATATGGGAAGATACATGAAATTATGACTACTATATATGCATGTAAATGAATTGTAAATTAATAAAAAGAATGTGTTTACACTCTGTGTGCTCTGTGTGTATATCAAGGGGAGGATTTTTTTTTTGGGGGGGGGGGGATAAATGGGAAGGGAGTGAGGGAAAAAAATGAGGGTAGGGATGAAAAAAGGGGGGGGGATTAGATGTTTAGACATTAACAGTAACACTATGTTTACATGCTATTGGGATGAACCTCCCACCACCCTAAAACATAAAAGTATTTTATATGAAAACCATCATGATAAGGAAGAGATACCTAGGGAAAAGGAGGGGAAAAAGGGGTAATTATTGTGGGAAAATGTTATAATATAGTAGACATCTCTATTTCCTCATTTAGTCCCCCTGGCAAAAGAGTAACGAGAGAATAAATCCAATATGTTTCGCGTTCACAGAGCCTATGGAATCGCTCAGCCTCTGAGAGGTTTTTAGGCATCTGCTCCACAATCCATACTTTTAGGCCTTTAGTAGATTTCTTATGATATTGGGAGAAGTGGCGAGGAACGCTGTTTGTCTTCCTTAACCCTTCTCCGGTGCTCGCCAAATCTGTATCGAAGAGGGCGGATAGTACGACCTACATAAAGTTGATGACAGGGGCAGCTGAGGCAATACACCACATAATCAGATGAACAGTTATAAAATTCACTGATATTGTCAGTTTTGCTCTTGGTAGTAAATTGTTTCTTGCCATGTTGTACAAAACTACAGGTCTTGCATAGCGTTTTTTTTACATTGAAACATACCCTGTAATGGTATGAGACATATCTGGGGTTTCAAATTGACGGGGCGAGATTTGAGCTTGCTGGGTGCGATTTTATTTTTGATATTTGATGCTTTTCTGTATGTGATTCTAGGGAGATTTTTTTGAGATGTATATCCTCAAGCAATATCGGCCAATGTTTTTTAAGAATTGTTTCCATTTTTTTGTGATCAGAATGGAATCTGGTGAAAAAATGAACAGATTGGTGAAATGTACCTTTATCTATTTTAGTGGGAACGTCTTGTGAATACTGAGTGTAAGCTTGTTTGATCAATTATTAGGCATAGCCCTTATCCTTGAGTTTGTTAGTGAATAAGTCGCTTTGTTCTGTATAGTCTGTCATATTGATACAATTTTGCCTCAGGCGGCAGAATTGTCCTTTTGGTATATTATTTTTCCACTTGTGGTAGTGGCAGCTTTTCTAGTGTAATAGTGAGTTGCCAGCTGTCGGTTTACAATAGTTTTTAGTATTTAGTATGTATTTCGTCATTGACATAATAGGGTTCAAGATCGAGAAAGGCTTATTTGCCTGGGTCTGTAACATATGTGAAACTGAGGCCATGGGGGTTGGTATTGCAATGATTGACAAAATCCTGAATGTCGTTAATGGAGCCATTCCAGATGATTATGATGTCATCTATGTACCTGTCATAATAAATGAGATGTTTAGAGTATAGATTGTTTTGCCAAATATATTAATGCTCCCAAAGGCCCATGGATAGATTGGCGTATGAGGGAGCAAAATTGGCTCCCATGGCAGTGCCTTTGACTTGCACATAGTATTGATCATCGAAATTAAAATAATTGTGTGTAAGACAAAACTTGGCGCATTCCAAGATGAACCCAGCTTGTCTATTACTCATAAGTTGGTCATGAAATAAGAAGTGGTCCAGAGCTGCTAGTCCAAATTCATGGGGGGTGGATGTATGTAAGGAACTTACATCCAGAGACATCCAGATGTAGTCATTATCCCATTTATATGACTTTAATTGCTCTAATAAGTGGGTACCATCTCTTTTATATAGGACTGCAGGTCCTGGGCTAGGGGCCAGAGACTGAAGATAACAAAGCCTGGGGAATGCCGAGGAAAAAACCCAAGCCTACCTAACACTAAAATATAAGTGTCCCCACAGTGGAGGCACATGCATTCTGATGGATAAATGAGAGCAAGTGGACTGAAGGAGAGCCTACCCCTTCTTAAAGGTACAGGAGCACACCAAACACCCAGCAAATAGCACAATGGCTGCAAAGGTGTTGGTGCGTTGCCGCTTACTGCGATAGCCAGCTATAGATGAGGGTGGTGACAAGTTTTTTTATTATCACGTTGGTGTTTGTATTGGTCCAGCAACGCACCAACACCTTTGCAGCCATTGTGCTATTTGCTGGGCGTTTGGTGTGCTCCTGTAGGGAAAAAAGTTGACTCGCGCTTGAAAACAAAAAAACTAACGCGTGTATGGTTGCAAAAAGTACAAAGGTAAACATTATGTGGACATGTAATGTAATGTGACAACACCAAATTAGGTTGATAAATGAAGACAACCTCCCCTTAGGTAAGAAATATACAAAAATAGATCAGATTATAAAAAATTATATATAAAAAAGTCCATATACAAGAAATCCCAAAAACGTGCAGTAATGTGCAAAAAAATCCAATTATATGAAATCCCAGATGTGTGGGTCCACCACCATAGATGAAATGCCTGGCCGCTTACCGGAACCCCATGACCCCCCGTTACAGAGGGTCTAATTGGGCATTGAAGTCTTGTTGCTTCGGGCAACCCAGGAATCAGGACGTAACCGAAATGGAACCTCAGAAGCTGTGGTGCGAATGGATCCACAGGGAAAGATAGAGGTCAGCCCTCAATGGAGTGTTAACATCATGTGGGGAAAACAGAAGAAGGCTCCCATAGTGTAAAATCCAATGGTATTTTTTTAAAAAAATATAATAAACACTCACATATAGAAAAAGCAATTCGTCCTCTGGTGAAAAGACAGTCTGTGACACCGGCCGGATGATCACAGGCCGCCCGTCCTGCTGGAGTGACAACGACAGAGGGAGGTGACGCGATGACACCGCTCAGCCCTACGCTGCGTTTCGCAAAAATTTGCGTCTTCCAGGGGCACGATGTGCTCCTGTACCTTTAAGAAGGGGTAGGCTCTTCTTCAGTCCACCTGCCCTCATTTATTCATCAGTATGCATGTGCCTCCACTGTGGGGACACTTATATTTTAGTGTTAGGACTACAGATACCAGGGTGCCGTGATGAGGCACTGTGGCTTACACATGCGTTTGCAAATGTGTTTTTATTATCACGTTGGTGTTTATATTGGTCCAGCAACGCACCAACACCTTTGCAGCCATTGTGCTATTTGCTGGGTGTTTGGTGTGCTCCTGTACCTTTAAGAAGGGGTAGGCTCTTCTTCAGTCCACCTGCCCTCATTTATTCATCAGTATGCATGTGCCTCCACTGTGGGGATACTTATATTTTAGTGTTAGGACTACAGATACCAGGGTGCCGTGACGAGGCTCTGTGGCTTACGCATGCGTTTGCAAATGTGTGCGGACTAAACCCCTGTTTTTAACGCATACTGTTAGACAGGTAATTTGGTTGTCTGCGAGCTGGTTGGTAAGTATGCTTGGGTTTTTTCCTGGGCATTCCCCAGGCTTTGTTGTTACCTGTTTTAGCCTTCCAATGCAGCTTACTGCGATAGCCAGCTATAGATGAGGGCGGTGGCAAGTTTTTTCATTATCACGTTGATCTATGTATTTGGACAAACCTGTTGTTATGCTGTCCATGGCAGCTATGATGAGTCTACCTGGGGGGATCAATGAGACTTTTGTGGATCTTTGGGATATGATAAAAATATGGTGTGCAGTAAAAATCCCTAATTAGGAAGGATTTATCTATGATTTTTGTTTGAGTGGCATATTCAATTAGAAGACTGATATCCAATTTGTACTCGGGTAGCGGATCTTTGCTACTTTTTTGGTATGTGGATCCATCCGCAAGTAAGCGATGGGCCTCTTTTATATAGTCAGCCCCATCTTGAATGACAATCCCTCCACCTTTGTCTTTTTATGATTAGGTTGTCACTATTGGCAAATAGGGATGAGCCGAACACCCCCCGGTTCGGTTCGCACCAGAACCCGCGAACGGACCGCAAGTTCGCACGAACGTTAGAACCCCATTGACGTCTATGGGACTCGAACGTTCGAAATCAAAAGTGCTCATTTTAAAGGCTAATTTGCATGGTATTGTCCTAAAAAGGGTGTGGGGACCCGGGTCCTACCCCAGGGGACATGTATCAATGCAAAAAAAACTTTTAAAAACGGCCGTTTTTTCGGGAGCAGTGATTTTAATGATGCTTAAAGTAAAAAAAAAAAAAGTGAAATATTCCTTTAAATATCGTACCTGGGGGGTGTCTATAGTATGCCTGTAAAGTGACGCGTGTTTCCCATGTTTAGAACAGTCCCTGCACCAAATGTCATTTTTAAAGGAAAAAATCTCATTTAAAACTGCTTGCGGGTTTAATGTCATGTCGGGTCCTGGCAATATGGATGAAAATCAGTGAGACAAACGGCATGGGTACCCCCCAGTCCATTACCAGGCCCTTTGGGTCTTGTATGGATATTAAGGGGAACCCCGCACCCAAATTAAAATAAGGAAAGGTCCCTATATACTCTGAACAGCAGTATACAGGCGGTGCAAACAAGACAGGGACTGTAGGTTTGTTGTTAAGTAGAATCTGTTTGTAATTTTGAACATTTTTAACGTGTTTAGCTCCAGCCAAAAAATCTTTTCTAAGCTTTTTGGAAAACATAGGGAAGGGTTATCACCCCTGTGACATTTGTTTTGCGTCTTTCCTCCTCTTCAGAAGATTTCACCTCACTTTTTTGTCCCAATGAAAAATGTTTTTTGAAAATTTGGGTTTTTTTGTGGAACAAGGATTGGAAAGCATCAGTGGAAAGGAGAAATTGTTTTCCCATATTAACTCTTACATGAGAGAATTTCCCTTCCTAGGGGTAGATTTCATCTCACTTCCTGTTGTCTCCTTCCGTTTGCAAGTAGGAGTCGTTTGTAAGTTAGATGTTTGAAAGTAGGGTCCTGCCCTATATACTCAGCAGAAATTTGGGCCTTAGGTGTTGCTGTGGCCAAAACACTGTAAGCCCTCACAGGGCCCTGCTGTGAAATATTAGATCAAGAATTGTAATTACATGCCCCTGTTGAACAGGAGCTGAAAAATTAGGCCTTAGGCACTGGTGCTGGTGCCACAACACTGCAACCCCTCACAGACACTCTAGTTGGAACGCAGGAACGAGCCCTGCTGCAAAGTATTGCATCAAAAATTGTAATTACACGCCCCTGTTAGACAGGGGCAGAAAAATTGGGCCTTAGGCACTGGTGCTGGTGCCACAACACTGCAACCCCTCACAGACACTCTAGTTGGAACGCAGGAACGAGCCCTGCTGCAAAGTATTGCATCAAAAATTGTAATTACACGCCCCTGTTAGACAGGGGCAGAAAAATTGGGCCTTAGGCACTGGTGCTGGTGCCACAACACTGCAACCCCTCACAGACACTCTAGTTGGAACGCAGGAACGAGCCCTGCTGCAAAGTATTGCATCAAAAATTGTAATTACACGCCCCTGTTAGACAGGGGCAGAAAAATTGGGCCTTAGGCACTGGTGCTGGTGCCACAACACTGCAACCCCTCACAGACACTCTAGTTGGAATGCAGGAACGAGCCCTGCTGCAAAGTATTACATCAAAAATTGTAATTACACGCCCCTGTTATACAGGGGCTGAAAAATTGTGCCTTAGGCACTGGTGGTGGCGCCCAGAACCAAAAATGTTCTTACAAGCTATCAGCGTGATGATTGAGGAGGAAGAGGATAATTACTCAGGGATAGTCACTCAGCATCAGCATAGGCAGTCTTTGAAGGGATCTGAAAAAAATTATTCAGCTACATCAGCATCAGGTGCTTGGTAGCTGGTGGTGATCCAAGACTGATTCATTTTTATGAAGGTCAGCCGATTGACCGAGTCAGTGGACAGACGCACCCTGTGATCGGTTACCACGCCTCCAGCAGCACTGAATGTGCGTTCCGAAAGAACGCTGGATGCAGGACAGGCCAGTAGCTCAATTGCATACTGTGCAAGCTCTGGCCAGTGATCCATCCTCAAGACCCAGTAACTCAGAGGATTTTCAGTGGGAAAGGTGTCCAAGTCTGATCTTGCCCCTAGGTATTCCTGCACCATGTAAAACAGACGCTGGCGATGGTTGCTGGAACCGATCATACCTTGGGGCTGCGGACCAAAAAATTGTCTGAACGCATCGGTCAGACGGCCACCTTCTCCACCGCTCCTTCTTTGACTGACCGAAGCCTCAGCAACACGTTGTCCAGAAACAGGAGTTTGTAACCTCCCAGTCTCTGGGAACGCGTTGCACAGACCTTTCTGCAAGGCCTCCCGAAGATGTTTCATCCTCTGCTCCCTCTGCGATGGCAAGATAAGGTCCGCAACCTTACCCTTGTAACGTGGATCAAGGAGGGTTGCCAGCCAGTATTGGTCCTTCTCCTTGATACCACGAATACGAGGATCCTTACGCAGGCTTTGCAGGATCAGGGAGGCCATGCAGCGTAGGTTTGCTGAGGCATTCGGTCCGGAGTCCTCTGGGTCACTAAGGACAACAACGTCCGCAGCCACCTCCTCCCAGCCACGTACAAGTCCATGTGTTCCTTGGGACTGATCCCTTAAAGACTGCTGATGCTGAGTGCCAGGCTCCACCTCCATACTGACACAATCTTCCTCCTCCTCCTCCTCCTCCTCCTCGTCCTCTTCCTGTGTGATCGGCGGGCACGCAGGAACACTGTCTGGATAAAGGGGGCCTTGAGAGCTAAGGAAGTCCTCCTCTTCCTGCCTCTGTTCTGCCTCAAGTGCCCTGTCCATTATTCCACGCAGCGTGTGCTCCAACAGGTGGACAAGGGGGACAGTGTCACTGATGCATGCACTGTCAGTGCTCACCATCCTCGTGGCCTCCTCGAATGGTGACAGGACAGTGCATGCATCCCTGATCATGGCCCACTGGCGTGGGGAAAAAAAACCAAGGTCCCCTGACCCTGTCCTGGTGCCATAGTCGCACAGGTACTCATTGATGGCCCTCTGCTGCGTGTGCAGCCGCTGCAGCATGGCCAATGTCGAGTTCCACCTGGTGGGCATGTCACAGATTAGGCGGTTCTTGGGCAGGTTAAACTCCTTTTGGAGGTCCGTCAGCCGAGCACTGGCATTATATGACCGGCGGAAATGCACACAGACTTTCCTGGCCTGCCTCAGGACATCCTGTAAGCCCGGGTACCTGCCCAAGAACCGCTGCACCACCAAGTTAAGGACGTGAGCCAAACAGGGCACATGGGTCAGTTGTCCCTGTCGGAGGGCAGAGAGGAGGTTGGTGCCATTGTCGCAAA
The DNA here is from genome assembly GCA_037952835.1 of Lithobates septentrionalis. Taxonomy (NCBI): domain Eukaryota; kingdom Metazoa; phylum Chordata; class Amphibia; order Anura; family Ranidae; genus Lithobates; species Lithobates septentrionalis. Next base: position 347,195 of record JBBDGP010003420.1, on the reverse strand, counting down.
CCACCATTCCTGCCTTAAGTTGGCGTGGCGTCAACCACCTCTGAACCTGCCCCTGCAGAGCTGACAGAACCTCTGCCCCAGTGTGGCTCCTGTCCCCCAAGCACACCAGCTCAAGCACTGCATGGCATCTTTTGGCCTGCGTACTTGCGTAGCCCCTTGAACGCCTACGGAGCACCGCTGGTTCCGAGGAAGAGGCCATGGAGGAAGAAGAAGAGGAGGGGGTGGAGGAGAGAGGTGTGTCACAATCAGCATTTTGGAGGCGTGGTGGCGGAACAACCTCCAACACTACTGCACCTTGTCCTGCATCCTTCCCAGCTGCCAGCAGAGTCACCCAATGCGCCGTGAAACTTAAGTAACGTCCCTGTCCATGCCTGCTGGACCATGAGTCAGCGGTAATATGCACCTTACCGCTGACCGCCCTGTCCAGCGAGGCATGGACATTGCCTTCCACATGCCGGTAGAGAGCTGGAATCGCCTTCCGTGAGAAAAAGTGGCGTTTGGGTACCTGCCACTGAGGAACCGCACATTCCACAAACTCACGGAAGAGGGCAGAGTCTACCAACTGAAAAGGCAGCAGTTGAAGTGCTAGCAATTTTGCCAAGCTAGCATTCAACCGCTGGGCATGTGGATGGCTGGGAGCAAACTTCTTTCGGCGGTGCAGCAGCTGGGGCAGGGAAATTTGCCTGGTACAATCTGGCGTCGGTGTACCAAAAGCAGATTGCCCACAAGTACTTGGCTGTGACACACCTAATTCTACACCTTCATTCCTCTCACTGTAGGTCTCAGAGAGGACTGAAGGTCTAGTGGGGTTGGAAATCTCAGCTGATGAGGAGCAAGGAGAGATCCTCTTTGTTCTTTGGTGTGGGTCTTTTAGATATGCTTGCCAACGAACTGCATGGCAGGTCAACATATGTCTGGTCAAGCATGTGGTACCCAAGCGGGAGATGTTTTGGCCACGCGAGATACGCTTGAGACATATGTTGCAAATAGCAGCGGTGCGATCTGATGCACTCGTCTCAAAAAAGGCCCACACCAAAGAACTTTTTGAATAACGCGCAGAGACTGCAGCGCCCTGCACATGTGGAGCTTTGGGGTGTGATGCAGTCAATGTGCTGCCCTTAGGCTGGCCTCTGGAGGGCATCCTGCCTCGTTGGTGATGTGCCGCCTCCTCCTCCTCCTCCTCCTCCTCTCTCCTATCAGGCACCCACGTTGAGTCAGTGACCTCATCATCCCCTCCCTCCTCATCACTGGAGCAAACCTGGCAGTATGCTGCAGCAGGGGGAGCATGACTGCCAGATTGCTGTCCTTCTTGGGCACCCCCTCTGTCCGTGCTCATGTTACTGCCTTCATCGAGCTCAGTATCATCATCAGAGCCTTCCAAACGCTGGGCATCCTCCTGGAGCATGTACCCAACACTGTGGTCAAACAGTTCGAGGGAATCCTCATGAGGACATGGTGGAGCTAGGGAAGGAGTCACTGATGACATTGAGCTGAGGGAAGAGGCCGCTGCTTTGCCAGACAAAGCACCCTGGGCATGGGTGAGAGAGGATGAGGAGGATGAGGACGGCTTGGTCATCCACTCGACCAAGTTTTCTGCATGTTGCGGCTCAACACGGCCAGCTGCCGAAAAAAAGGCCAAGCGTGTCCCATGGCCACGGGCTGATGAGGATGCACCGTCTCCACGACCAGCACTAGACACAGAGCCTGCTTGCCCTCTCTTATTGGCTTGTGACTGTCTGCCTCTCCTTCTTGGCCTTCCAGACATACTAATGGCCTGTAGCTGCACTAAGCTGGGATAGAACACCTGTAATTTTCTTCAGGTAGCTTTATATACTGTAACCAGACAAGCCTGCCTGTCAGTAGGAAGATAACAGGAACGGATCTAGCTGAACACTGTGAGCAGGACACACTGCACTAAATGTAAATAGCAGGAACGGATCTAGCTGAACACTGTGAGCAGGACGCACTGACTGCACTAAATGTAAATAGCAGGAACGGATCTAGCTGAACACTGTGAGCAGGACGCACTGACTGCACTAAATGTAAATAGCAGGAACGGATCTAGCTGAACACTGTGAGCAGGACGCACTGCACTAAATGTAAATAGCAGGAACAGATCTAGATGAACACTGTGAGCAGGACGCACTGCACTAAATGTAAATAGCAGGAACGGATCTAGCTGAACACTGTGAGCAGGACGCACTGACTGCACTAAATGTAAATAGCAGGAACAGATCTAGCTGAACACTGTGAGCAGGACGCACTGCACTAAATGTAAATAGCAGGAACAGATCTAGCTGAACACTGTGAGCAGGACGCACTGCACTAAATGTAAATAGCAGGAACGGATCTATCTGAACACTGTGAGCAGGACGCACTGCACTAAATGTAAATAGCAGGAACGGATCTAGCTGAACACTGTGAGCAGGACGCACTGCACTAAATGTAAATAGCAGGAACGGATCTAGCTGAACACTGTGAGCAGGACGCACTGCACTAAATGTAAATAGCAGGAACAGATCTAGCTGAACACTGTGAGCAGGACGCACTGACTGCACTAAATGTAAATAGCAGGAACAGATCTAGCTGAACACTGTGAGCAGGACGCACTGACTGCACTAAATGTAAATAGCAGGAACGGATCTAGCTGAACACTGTGAGCAGGACGCACTGACTGCACTAAATGTAAATAGCAGGAACGGATCTAGCTGAACACTGTGAGCAGGACGCACTGCACTAAATGTAAATAGCAGGAACAGATCTAGCTGAACACTGTGAGCAGGACGCACTGCACTAAATGTAAATAGCAGGAACGGATCTAGCTGAACACTGTGAGCAGGACGCACTGCACTAAATGTAAATAGCAGGAACAGATCTAGCTGAACACTGTGAGCAGGACGCACTGACTGCACTAAATGTAAATAGCAGGAACAGATCTAGCTGAACACTGTGAGCAGGACGCACTGACTGCACTAAATGTAAATAGCAGGAACGGATCTAGCTGAACACTGTGAGCAGGACGCACTGACTGCACTAAATGTAAATAGCAGGAACGGATCTAGCTGAACACTGTGAGCAGGACGCACTGCACTAAATGTAAATAGCAGGAACAGATCTAGCTGAACACTGTGAGCAAGACGCACTGCACTAAATGTAAATAGCAGGAACGGATCTAGCTGAACACTGTGAGCAGGACGCACTGACTGCACTAAATGTAAATAGCAGGAACAGATCTAGCTGAACACTGTGAGCAGGACGCACTGCACTAAATGTAAATAGCAGGAACAGATCTAGCTGAACACTGTGAGCAGGACGCACTGCACTAAATGTAAATAGCAGGAACGGATCTAGCTGAACACTGTGAGCAGGACGCACTGCACTAAATGTAAATAGCAGGAACGGATCTAGCTGAACACTGTGAGCAGGACGCACTGCACTAAATGTAAATAGCAGGAACGGATCTAGCTGAACACTGTGAGCAGGACGCACTGCACTAAATGTAAATAGCAGGAACAGATCTAGCTGAACACTGTGAGCAGGACGCACTGACTGCACTAAATGTAAATAGCAGGAACAGATCTAGCTGAACACTGTGAGCAGGACGCACTGACTGCACTAAATGTAAATAGCAGGAACGGATCTAGCTGAACACTGTGAGCAGGACGCACTGACTGCACTAAATGTAAATAGCAGGAACGGATCTAGCTGAACACTGTGAGCAGGACGCACTGCACTAAATGTAAATAGCAGGAACAGATCTAGCCTAATCTAGCTAACTCAAATCAAATGACACTGTCTGTCTCTCTCTCTATCAGCACACCGGAACACACTACACAGGGCCGCCGTGCAGGCGGCCTTATATAGTGTGGGGCGTGTACTAAATCCCCTGAGCCATAATTGGCCAAAGCCTCCTTGGCTTTGGCCAATTACGGCTCTCTGTTCAGACGGCGCTGTGATTGGCCAAGCATGCGGGTCATAGTGCATGCTTGGCCAATCATCAGCCAGCAATGCACTGCGATGCCGCAGTGAATTATGGGCCGTGACACGCCACACGAATTTGGCGCGAACGGCCCATAACGTTCGCAATTCGACGGACGGTCGAACAGCCGATGTTCGAGTCGAACATGGGTTCGACTCGAACACGAAGCTCATCCCTATTGGCAAAGGATTTTAATGCTTTATTCTCCAAAGGGGTAAGAAGGCCTAAATCAGAAGGATGGAGAGTTGGTTGTGAACATTGTTTTTTCATATCTGAAAAGACCATGTTATAAAAGGTAGTGAGGTGTGGACCTTTTGATTGATGTGGATAAAAAACTGATTTTGTCTTTAGTGTGGAATGTGCAACTGGGGGCGATGTATGATATAAGTCTTCAAGTGTTTCTACGATATCAGCCTCAAAATTGAATTCAATAGGTTCAGATTCTGGGGTAGAGTCCATATCGTCCTGGGAAATATAATCAGTCTCAGTTCGTTTGGTGCTTTTAATCTGAAAGAACCTTTTGAGAGTAAGGTTTCTAATGTATTTGTGTAAATCTTTGAACAGTAGATATGGGTCAGGCTTGTTGGTCGGTGCAAAGTTCAGTCCCCGGCTCAACAATGATGTCTCTTCCGGGGAGAGAACATGACTGGAAAGATTAAAGATCTTTACGGTTTGCGGTTCTTTGATTGATTGGCATCTATGTTTACTTCTTCCCCCTCTGCAGCCTCTATGTCAAATTTTCTTTTTTGGGGGGCGACTGGAGAGGGGTTCATGACTAAAAAAGAAGAACCAAATATCAGGGCATGTGGACCGATATCTGAAGGTGGCTGTGAACTAAATGACAAATGGCTGATAGTTGAGATGGGGGGTATAGTGAGGTTACTGGGCTCTGTGGTGGATATGTCCTTGGCTCTATGATGGATACATCCACGGAACCAGGGGTCGGTGTTATGTCCATGGCAGAAGAGGAGATTCCAACCATGGGATCACTGGGGTTTGTACAGTATCCATATGGAGTCGCTGTTACTGTGTTGGAGGTTAGCAGCACTCCATTGGTAGTGGATGTTCCATGGGCCGAAGTAGTTTGGCCCATGGGTTGCAAAGGTTGATGAGCAGATGTGTGTGGAGTATTAACCAGATGATTCCGATTGTAGAATTTTTGTAAATCTTTAAAGCGGTAGTAAACCCTTCCATATAAATACGATTTTCACAATATTATGAAAGAAATGGCAATTACAATTCGATTGATCACTTTAAATGTATATAAAAATTTGTTCTTACTGCAAGTATTCTTTATCTTGTCAAAGTTTATTCAGCATATTATCTCCACCATCTCGCCATCTCCACTGTGGTTTTCCGCGTCTGAATAGATCTGTATTTCCGCCCACAGTACATACTCGTCTCGGTAATCTCACGCATGCGCACTAATAACAAGATATCCAAGCCTCTTGAAACTCGCGCCGCCTGTCTCTCCTCCACCCTGTGACATACGAGTCACAAGGTAACCACGATCCTCTTTGGGAAGAATTCAGAGGAAGCATCGCGGGATGTCGGGGCTGACGTCTACAACAGGAAATGACGGAGCCCCGACATAGACACAGAATTTTTCCGGCAGCGTCTCTGCTTGCCAGAATTATGGAGGATACGGCGCATGCGCCTGAGACGTCATTACTCAGCAATATATCGATAAGTCACAAAGGAAGCAGGTAGAGTAAAAATGAATAATGGCAATACATTGTTATTATTACAATACAAAATTAAGTGTAAAGTCAAAATTTTGGGTATATAACCGCTTTAAACAATTTGCTCTGAAGAACATTGGTGTCTGATGTTATCCTTTTGTCATGATGAGCTTTTTTGTTATTGTTAGAAGTAGCTTGTCTTTTGTTACTCTGATTAGAATCTCTAGAGGGGTTGGATCTAAGGGTCTGGTTGTGATTAGTGGGTGTGTGAGAGATCGGAGGTGGGAGAAGTGGACGGATGGTGAGAGGTACTGGAGGTTTTTGATAAGTATAGTTGGGATGGTGATGGTGGGGGGATTTTGAGGTGCCATGGGCTTGACCATCCACGTGAAGACCTTGTCGTTTACCTAATTTGTTGTTAATAAGGTCATTTTCTTGTCCTTTGGTATTTCTTTTCAGAATATCAATCCAAGATAGGGGAACCTTATGGCCAATATCCATAATCTCTTGTGACAGTATTTGAGATCGTGCTGGCTAGGATTTCTCTCCCACAGGCAGAAAAATCAGCTGTTCAGAATGCCGCTCTGCAGTGAACGCCATGCCAGTGTGGATGGACTCGTGCCTTACTTCCTTAACCTCCATGTAAGTGGATAATGCACCTGTATCTCATTAAAATGTTTACAGTTCTAACCTAGAGGCGCCTGTGTTTCTCTTCTCATTTGCATATCTGGAGTCTGCTTTCAACTCCCCCCTCAAAGGTTGCCAAGGTTGTTTTGGACTGCTAAAGTAATCTATACAGGTCTTCTCTCTTCATCTCTCCCCCTCCACATATACTGAGTATCCACTTCAAGGACTTATTGATGGACTAATGTATTAAATTTCATACTATTTAGCAGCGCCATTACCCATTTTTTTGTGCGTTCAGAAAGAACGCTGGATGCAGGACAGGCCAGTAGCTTAATAGCATGTTGAGCAAGTTCTGGCCAGTGGTCCATCCTCAAGACCCAGTAACCCAGTGGATGCTCTGTTGGAAAGGTCTCCAAGTCTGCTCTTGCCCCTAGATATTCCTGCATTATGTAATGCAGACGCTGGCGATGGTTGCTTGAACCGATCAGACCTTGGCGCTGAGGAGTGAAAAATTGTTTAAAGGCATCAGTCAGCCGGCCACCTTCTCCACCACTCTTCCTCTGACTGAACGAAGCCTCAGCAACACGTTGTCCAGCACCAAGACATTGTAACCTCCCAGGGTCTGGAAATGCATTGCACAAACCTTTCTTCAAGGCCTCCTGAAGATGTTTAATCCTCTGCTCCCTCTGTGAAGGCAGGATGAGTTCTGCAACCTTACCCTTATAACATGGATCAAGAAGGGTTGCCAGACAGTAATGATCCCTCTCCTTGATACCACGAATCTTAGGGTCGTTTTGCAGGCTTTGCAGAATCAGGGAGGCCATGCAGCGTAAGTTTGCAGAGGCATTCGATTCTGAGTCTTCTGGGTCACTAAGGATCACAAGATCCGTAACAACCTCCTCCCAGCCACGTACAACTCCTTGGGTTTCTGGGGACTGAAAACCATCCCTTGAAGACTGCTGCTGAGTGTTATCCTCCACGTCCATGCTGACACAATCCTCCTCAGGGCCGGTCCTAGACGGGGTGCACGGGGTGCAGTGCACCCAGGCGCCAGAGAGGTGGGGGCGCTGAAGCGCCAGAGTGCTCCACTGCTCCCTTCCCTCCTCCTCCTCCCCTTGATTGTGTCCGGCGGCGGCTCCAAGAAGAAAGAGGCGCCGCGCCGCTGTTTGCTGCTCAAGCCCCTCCTCGGAGAAAGAGAGCAGCTGCCAGCCGGAGATGACATCGGAGGCAGAGCGGCTGGTCTCTGCGTGGAGAGAGACCAGCCGCACAGTGATGTCGCGGGGGGGAGCAGAGGAGCGGAGGAGCGGTGGAGCGGTCCGTGCCTGACACATTCTCCTCTCTGTGTCTCCCGCTCCCGCTCCTGCCTGCTTTGATCTGCTCTGCTCTCCACCCGGGCGGCGCGGCTGGCTGCACATTGTCCTCTCCTCTCCAGCTGCCGCCCGGGTATATTTATGTACCCTAATGGAGGGGAGGGGGCTGTACTGTACTAATGGAGGGGGGCTGTACTAATGGAGGGGGACTGTACTAATGGAGGGGGGCTGTACTGTACTAATGGAGGGGGCTGTACTAATGGAGGGGGGCTGTACTAATGGAGGGGGGGCTGTACTAATGGAGGGGGGGCTGTACTAATGGAGGGGGGTTGTACTGTACTAATGGAGGGGGGCTGTACTAATGGAGGGGGGCTGTACTAATGGAGGGGGGCTGTACTGTACTAATAGAGGGGGGCTGTACTAATGGGGTCTGTACTAATGGAGGGGGGGCTGTACTAATAATGGGGGGGTCTGCACTAATAATGGGGGGGTCTGCACTAATAATGGGGGTCTGTACTAATAATGGGGGGCTGTACTAATGGAGGGGGGGCTGTACTAATAATGGGGGGTCTGTACTAATAATGGGGGGTCTGTACTAATAATGGGGGGCTGTACTAATGGGGGGTCTGTACTAATCCAGAGGGGGTCTGTACTAATGGGGTTTGTACTAATGTAGGGGGTCTGTACTAATGGGGTCTGTACAAATCCAGCGGGGGTCTGTACTAATGGGGTCTGTACTAATGGAGGGGGTTCTGTACTAATGGAGGGGGGTCTGTACTAATGGGGGGTCTGTACTAATGGGGGGGTTCTGTACTAATGGAGGGGGGTCTGTCCTGGGGGGTCTGTACTAATGGAGGGGGGTCTGTACTAATAGAGAGGAGGTCTGTACTAATGGAGGGGGGGTCTGTACTAATGGAGGGGGGTCTGTCCTGGGGGTTTGTACTAATGGAGAGGGGATCTGTACTAATGGGGTCTGTACTAATGGAGAGGGGGTCTGTACTAATGGGGTCTGTACTAATGGAGGGGGGGTCTGTACTAATGGAGAGGGGGTCTGTACTAATGGGGTCTGTACTAATGGAGGGGGGGTCTGTACTAATGGGGTCTGTACTAATGGAGGGGGGGTCTGTACTAATGGAGGGGGGTCTGTACTAATGGAGAGGGGGTCTGTCCTGGGGGGTCTGTACTAATGGAGAGGGGGTCTGTACTAATGGAGGGGGGGTCTGTACTGGGGGGTCTGTACTAATGGAGGGGGGTCTGTACTAATGGAGAGGGGGTCTGTCCTGGGGGGTCTGTACTAATGGAGGGGGGTCTGTACTAATGGAGGGGGGTCTGTCCTGGGGGGTCTGTACTAATGGAGAGGGGGTCTGTACTAATGGGGGGTCTGTACTAATGGGGGGGGGGTCTGTACTGTGGTGGGGTCTGTACTAATGGGGTCTGTCCTAATGGGGGGGTCTGTACTGGGGGTCTGTACTAATGGAGGGGGGTCTGTACTAATGGAGAGGGGGTCTGTCCTGGGGGGTCTGTACTAATTGAGGGGGGGTCTTTACTAATGGAGGGGGGCTGTACTAATGGAGGGGGGGTCTGTACTAATGTAGGGGGGGTCTGTACTAATGAGGGGGTCTCTCCTGGGGGGTCTGTACTAATGGAGGGGGGGTCTGTACTAATGGGGTGGTCTGTCCTGGGAGGTCTGTACTAATGAAGGGGTGGTTTGTCCTGTGGGGTCTGTACTAATGGAGAGGGAGATCTGTCCTGGGGGGGTCTGTACTAATAGAGGGGGGGTTACCTGGGGGGGATCTGTACTGGGTAAGGTCTGTACTGAGGGAGGGGTTTATACTTAGTGTGGGTTCTGCACTGACGGAGGGGGGTCTATATGTAGTGGAGGGGGGTCTGTACTGAGGGGCGACTATAGTTGGTGGAAGGGGGGTGACCCTAACCCTAGTAAAGCCAATGCAGCTGCGGGCTCTCCTTTTCCCCCTCCCTCTCCTTTCCCCCCTCCCTCTCCTTTCCCCCCTCCCTCTCCTCCTGCGTGCTGCTGTACTAGTGAGCGGTGCTTGCCAGCACAGCTGCCCACAATGTTTCTTCCCCCGCCTTCATATCAACCAGGGAGGAAACAGTATAGAAAAAGGAGCAGAGAAGAGGATTGTGGGACATATAGTCCCGAGGACTGGCAGCCCCACTGTAACACAGAAACTGGAGCCCACACAGCATGCTCAGGTGAATGGGAAAGAAAGAGAGAGACAGGAGCCCGGGAAAGCTTTCAGGGAAGTACACCCAGGACTCCAGAGGGAGAAGACAGTGCTGAGAGAACACCATCAGAGAGAGAACCCCGCTGCCCTGCGCCACCAGAGAGAAAGCCACACAGCCTGGTGCCATCCCTGGCAGAGAAAGGAATGGAGTCTTTGCAGGAATACAGATCTGGGTGCTACCCAGCGGAGTCACCATGGGCAATTCAGAGTGAGCTGACTCCTGATCAGAGGAACCGTTGCTGTATCGCTGGGTCAGGTGAGAGGGCCGATTGGCCATTATGTACTAGTGTCCATAGGAACTGCAGTCTCTGACCATCTCCTGTAGTATGTCTGCAGTCTCTGACCATCTCCTGTAGTATGTCTGCAGTCTCTGACCATCTCCTGTAGTATGTCTGCAGTCTCTGATCATCTCTTGTATTATGTCTGCAGTCTCTGACCATCTCCTGTAGTATGTCTGCAGTCTCTGACCATCTCCTGTAGTATGTCTGCAGTCTCTGGCTATCTGCTGTACTATGTCTGCAGTCTCTGACCATCTCCTGTTCTATGATTGCAGTCTCTGACCGTCTCTTGTATCATAACTACAGTCTCTGACCATCTCCTGTACTAAGTCTGCAGTCTCTGACCATCTCCTGTACTAAGTCTGCAGTCTCTGAGCATCTCCTGTACTATGTCTGCAGTCTCTGACCATCTCCTGTACTATGTCTGCAGTTTCTGACCATCTCCTGTACTATGTCTGCAGTCTCTGACCATCTCCTGTACTATGTCTGCAGTCTCTGACCATCACCTGCACTATGATTGCAGTCTCTGATCGTCTCCTGTATCATAACTACAGTCTCTGACCATCTCCTGTACTATGTCTGCAGTCTCTGGGCATCTCCTGTACTATGTCTGCAGTCTCTGACCATCTCCTGTTCTATGATTGCAGTCTCTGACCGTCTATTGTATCATAACTACAGTCTCTGACCATCTCCTGTACTATGTCTGCAGTCTCTGGGCATCTCCTGTACTATGTCTGCAGTCTCTGATCATTTCCTGTACTATGGCTACAGTCTCTGACCATCTCTTGTACTATGCCTGCAGTCTCTGGGCATCTCCTGTACTATGCCTGCAGTCTCTGGGCATCTCCTGTACTATGTCTGCAGTCTCTGACCATCTCCTGTACTATGTCTGCAGTCTCTGACCATCTCCTGTACTATGTCTGCAGTCTCTGACCATCTCCTGTACTATGTCTGCAGTCTCTGGGCATCTCCTGTACTATGTCTGCAGTCTCTGATCATCTCCTGTACTATGTCTGCAGTCTCTGATCATCTCCTGTACTATGTCTGCAGTCTCTGACCATCTCCTGTTCTATGATTGCAGTCTCTGACCGTCTCTTGTATCATAACTACAGTCTCTGACCATCTCCTGTACTAAGTCTGCAGTCTCTGACCATCTCCTGTACTAAGTCTGCAGTCTCTGACCATCTCCTGTACTAAGTCTGCAGTCTCTGACCATCTCCTGTACTAAGTCTGCAGTCTCTGACCATCTCCTGTACTATGTCTGCAGTCTCTGACCATCTCCTGTACTATGTCTGCAGTTTCTGACCATCTCCTGTACTATGTCTGCAGTCTCTGACCATCTCCTGTACTATGTCTGCAGTCTCTGACCATCACCTGCACTATGATTGCAGTCTCTGATCGTCTCCTGTATCATAACTACAGTCTCTGACCATCTCCTGTACTATGTCTGCAGTCTCTGGGCATCTCCTGTACTATGTCTGCAGTCTCTGGCTATCTCCTGTACTATGTCTGCAGTCTCTGACCATCTCCTGTTCTATGATTGCAGTCTCTGACCGTCTATTGTATCATAACTACAGTCTCTGACCATCTCCTGTACTATGTCTGCAGTCTCTGGGCATCTCCTGTACTATGTCTGCAGTCTCTGATCATTTCCTGTACTATGGCTACAGTCTCTGACCATCTCTTGTACTATGCCTGCAGTCTCTGGGCATCTCCTGTACTATGCCTGCAGTCTCTGGGCATCTCCTGTACTATGTCTGCAGTCTCTGACCATCTCCTGTACTATGTCTGCAGTCTCTGACCATCTCCTGTACTATGTCTGCAGTCTCTGACCATCTCCTGTACTATGTCTGCAGTCTCTGATCATCTCCTGTACTATGTCTGCAGTCTCTGATCATCTCCTGTACTATGTCTGCAGTCTCTGATCATCTCCTGTACTATGTCTGCAATCTCTGACCATATCCTGTACTATGTCTGCAGTCTCTGGGCATCACCTGTACTATGTCTGCAGTCTCTGATCATCTCCTGTACTATGTCTGCAGTCTCTGATCATCTCTTGTATCATAACTACAGTCTCTGACCATCTCCTGTACTATGTCTGCAGTCTCTGGGCATCTCCTGTACTATGTCTGCAGTCTCTGGGCATCTCCTGTACTATGTCTGCAGTCTCTGGGCATCTCCTGTACTATGTCTGCAGTCTCTGATCATCTCCTGTACTATGTCTGCAGTCTCTGATCATCTCTTGTATCATAACTACAGTCTCTGACCATCTCCTGTACTATGTCTGCAGTCTCTGATCATCTCCTGTACTATGTCTGCAGTCTCTGATCATCTCTTGTATCATAACTACAGTCTCTGACATCTCCTGTACTATGTCTGCAGTCTCTGATCATCTCCTGGACTATGTCTGCAGTCTCTGATCATCTCCTGTACTATGTCTGCAGTCTCTGGGCATCTCCTGTACTATGTCTGCAGTCTCTGATCATCTCTTGTATCATAACTACAGTCTCTGACCATCTCCTGTACTATGTCTGCAGTCTCTGATCATCTCCTGTACTATGTCTGCAGTCTCTGATCATCTCCTGTACTATGTCTGCAGTCTCTGATCATCTCCGATACTATGTCTGCAGTCCCTGATCATCTCCTGTACTATGTCTGCAGTCTCTGGGCATCTCCTGTACTATGTCTGCAGTCTCTGATCATCTCCTGTACTATGTCTGCAGTCTCTGATCATCTCTTGTATCGTATCATAACTACAGTCTCTGACCATCTCCTGTACTATGTCTGCAGTCTCTGACCATCTCCTGTACTATGTCTGCAGTCTCTGATCATCTCCTGTACTATGTCTGCAGTCTCTGATCATCTCCTGTACTATGTCTGCAGTCTCTGATCATCTCCTGTACTATGTCTGCAGTCTCTGGGCATCTCCTGTACTATGTCTGCAGTCTCTGACCATCTCCTGTACTATGTCTGCAGTCTCTGATCATCTCCTGTATTATGTCTGCAGTCTCTGACCATCTCCTTTACTATGTCTGCAGTCTCTGACCATCTCCTGTACTATGTCTGCAGTCTCTGACCATCTTCTGTATCATGTCTGCAGTCTCTGACCATCTCCTGTTTCATGTCTGCAGTCTCTGACCATCTCCCGTATCATGTCTGCAGTCTCTGACCATCTCCCGTATCATGTCTGCAGTCTCTGACCATCTCCCGTATCATGTCTGCAGTCTCTGACCATCTCCTGTATCATGTCTGCAGTCTCTGACCATCTCCTGTATCATGTCTGCAGTCTCTGACCATCTCCTGTATCATGTCTGCAGTCTCTGACCATCTCCTGTATCATGTCTGCAGTCTCTGACCATCTCCTGTATCATGTCTGCAGTCTCTGACCATCTCCTGTATCATGTCTACAGTCTCTGATCATCTCCTGTATCATGTCTGGGGGCTCTTTCTAACAGACTCTCTAACAAAAGCCCTCTTTGTGTGCATCAGAGAGACTCCCCTCTAGGTCTCATTAGTGTACGCTCTTCCTGTATTTTTTTTATTGTTAAAAGATCAGGGGAGGATCTATTCCTAGGGTAACAAAGACTTCTTAGGGGAGCATCTCTGTGTTTGAGTCGTTGCCATAGAAACATTTATAAAGGGGAGGAGTTGGTAAGATGACCACGCCCATGTGGGGGCGCCAGAAATATTTCTGCACCCAGGCGCCGGTGACCCTAGGATCGGCCCTGATCCTCCTCCTCCTCCTTCTCTTCTCCCTGTGTGTTTGGCGGGCCCGCAGGAATGCTATCTGGATAAAGAGGGCCTTGAGAGGTAAGGAAGTCCTCCTCTTCCTCCCGCTGTTCTGCCTCAAGTGCCCTGTCCATTATTCCATGAAGCGTGTGCTCCAACAGGAAGACTAGAGGGCATGCATGCATTGTCGCTGCTCACCATCCTTGTGGACTCCTCAAATGGTGACAGGACAGTGCATGCATCCTTGATCAGTAGCCACTGGCAAGGTGAAAAGAAGCCAAGCTCCCCTGACCCTGTCCTGGTGCCATACTTACACAGGTACTCATTGATGGCCCTCTGCAGCATGTGCAGCTGCTGCAGCATTGCCAATGTTGAGTTTCACCTGGGGGCATGTCACAAATCAGGCGATTGGTGGGCAGGTAGCATTCCCTTTGAATGTCAGCCAGCTGAGCACTGGCATTGTATGACCAGCAGAAATGACCACAGACTCTTCTGGCCTGTCTCAGGATATCCTGTAAGCCTGGGTACCTGCTCAAGAACCGCTGCACCACCAAATTCAAGACGTGTGCCAAACATGGAACATGGGTCAAGTGTCCCTGTTGGAGGGCGGAGAGAAGGTTGGTGCCATTGTCACATGCAACCATTCCTGGCTGAAGCTGGCGTGGCGTCAACCACCTCTGAGCCTGCCCCTGCAGAGCTGACAGAATCTCTGCCCCAGTGTGGCTCCTGTCCCCTAAGCAGACCAACTCAAGCACCGCATGGCATCATTTTTCCCTGACTTGCGTAGCCCCTTGAATGCTTACAGAGCACCACTGGTTCAGAGGACAAATCTGCAGAAGAGGCATAGAGGAAGAAGAAGTGGAGGGGGAGGAGGAGAGAGCTGTGGCAGAATCACCACTAGCATTTTGGAGGCATGGTGGCAGAACAAGCTCCAACAATACTGAACCCTGTCCTGCACCTTCCCAGCTGCCAGCAGAGTTACCCAGTGCGCCGTGAAGGAAAAGTAACGTCCCTGCCCATGCCAGCTGGACCATGAATCAGCGGTATATGCACCTTACTGCTGACCGCCCTGTCCAACAAGGCCATTCCAAAACATTGCCTTCCACATGCCTGTAGAGAGCCGGAATGGCCTTCCATGAAAAGAAATGGCGTTTTGGAACCTGCCACTGAGGTAAAGCACATTCCACAAATTCACAAAAGGGGACAGAGTCTACCGGCTGAAAAGGCAGCAGTTGCAGTGCTAGCAATTTGGCCAAGCTAGCATTCAGACACTGAGCATGTGGATGGCTGGGACCGAATTTCTTTTTATGGTTCAGCAACTGGGGTAGGGAAATTTGCCTGCTAAAATCAGATGGTGGTGTACTGCTAGCAGATTGGCTGCAAGTACTTGGCTGCAAGTACTTGGGACACCTATTGCTATACCTTCATTTCGCTCAGTGCAGGTTTTTGAGAGTACTGGAGGTATAGTGGGGTTGGAGATCCCAGATAAGGAGCAAGAAGTCCGCCTTTTTCTTTGATGTGGGTCTTTCAAGTGCTGTTGCCAATGGACTGCATGGCAGGTCGTCATATGTCTGGTCAAGCATGTGGTGCCCAAGCGGCTGCTGTTCTGGCCATGCTTGATCCGCTTCAGACATAGGTTGCAAATAGCAATGGTGCGATCTGCTGCACACGTGTCGAAAAAGGCCCACACCAAGGAACTTTTAAAAGTCAGCGGGGAGTTAGCAGCACCCTGCACCTGCGGAGCTCTGCGGTGTGATGCAATAGCATCCTGCCTCATTGGAATTGTGCCTCCTCCTCTCTACTCTCAGGCACCCAAGTAGAGTGAGTGACCTCATAATCCCCTCCCTCCTTGTCACTGGAGCAAACTTGGCAATATGCTGCAGCTGGGGGAACATGACTGCCAGTTATTTGTCTTTCTTGGGCACCCCCTCTCTCTAGGCTCACGTTACTCCTTTCCTCAACCAGGGAACCAACATCGGAGCCTTCAAATCTCTGCTCATCCTCCAGCAGCAAGTACCCGACACTGTGGTCGAATGGTTCTGGGGACTCCTCCGTGCATGATGGTGGGGATACGGAAGGAGTGACTGTGGACAAGGAGC
Organism: Lithobates septentrionalis; assembly: GCA_037952835.1. Taxonomy (NCBI): domain Eukaryota; kingdom Metazoa; phylum Chordata; class Amphibia; order Anura; family Ranidae; genus Lithobates; species Lithobates septentrionalis. The sequence continues at coordinate 331,245 of JBBDGP010003420.1, read as the reverse complement.
CGGTGGAATAGGCCACTTTTGCAGCTGCATTGGAAGGCAAACTATTCTGAGCCTGGGTGACAGAGGATGAGGAGGATGAGGACAGCTTTGTTATCCACTCCACCAACTCTTCTGCATGTTCTGGCTCAATAACACGGCCAGCAGCAGCAAAAAACGACAAGCGTGCCCCATGTCCACCTGCAAAGGATGCACCATGTCCACGACCAGAGCACTGTCGACTGTAGACACAGAGGCTGCTTGCCCTCTTTTAGTGGCCTGTGAGTGTCTGCCTCTTGGTGGCCTTCCGGACATGATGTATATTTTGTTTTGGAACACCACACTACACACTAGAAACTCTACACACTGTATTAGACCTGCACTGTATTAATAACTACTACGGCTGCACTGTATTTTATAGTGTGTACGCCACCAGAAGTGTAGTAGACACTGTACACACTGTTTTAGATAATGTGTACACCTCCTGCACTGTATTAGCAACTGTACTACAGCTGTACTGTATTTTATACTGTGTACACCACCAGAAGTGTAGTAGAAACTGTACACACACTGTATTAGATACTGTGTACACCGCCTGCACTGTTTTAGCAACTGTACTACGGCTGCACTGTATTGTGTACCGTGTACACCACCAGAAGTGTAGTAGAAAATGTACACCCTGTATTAGATACTGTGTACACCACCAGAAGTGTAGTAGAAACTGTACACACACTGTATTAGATACTGTGTACACCACCTACACTGTATTAGCAACTGTACTACGGCTGCACTGTATTATTTACTGTGTACACCACCAGAAGTGTAGTAGAAACGTACACACTTTATTAGATACTGTGTACACCACCAGAAAAGTAGTAGAAACTGTACTATGGCTGCACTGTATTGTGTACTGTGTACACCACCAGAACTGTAGTAGACACTGTACACACTGTATTAGATACTGTGTACATACACACATATATATTAGGGGTGCAACGGATCAAAAAACTCACGGTTCGGATCGTTCCTCGGATCAGGAGTCACGGTTCGGATCATTTTCGGATCAACAAAAAAAAAAATCTCCCCCACTGTAATATCCACAATCTCCCTATTGGCAGGGTGTGGCAGAGTATTGGCAGAGTATTGCAGGGTATTGGCAGGGTATTGGTGGGTATATTGGCAGAGTATTGGCAGGGTATTGGCAGACTATTGGCAGGGTATTGGCAGACTATTGGCAGGGTATGGCAGAGTATTGGCAGGGTATGGCAGAGTATTGGCAGGGTATGGCAGAGTATTGTCAGGGCATTGCAGAGTATTGTCAGGGCATTGCAGAGTATTGTCAGGGCATTGCAGAGTATTGGCAGGGTATTGCAGCAGGGTATTGCAGAGTATTGGCAGGGTATTGCAGCAGGGCATTGCAGAGTATTGGCAGGGCATTGCAGAGTATTGGCAGGGTATTGCAGCAGAGCATTGCAGAGTATTGGCAGGGCATTGCAGAGTATTGGCAAGGCATTGCAGAGTATTGGCAGGGTATTGCAGAGTATTGGCAGGGCATTGCAGAGTATTGGCACTGCTGCCATCCGATCTCTCCCCTCCACTGTACAGATCAGTACACAGAGGGAAGAGAGGAACCGGCGTCATGACATGTCATTTGACGGAGCGATCACGTGCTAAACGGCCGCCGGGTGTACCAAGATGGCCGCCGCTCCGGAGCTAGGCCGAAGCCGCGGCCTTTCCTATGGCCGAGGCCACAGAGCGCTCCGCGGATCGTGGGTGTCCCGTACGGATCAACCTCCGCGGATCGGATCACTGCCACTAACTGAATAACCTGCCTGCTTAATCTAAATCAAGCTATCTCTCCGTCCACACCAACAACATTACACAGGGCCACCGTGAAGGCAGCCTTATATAGTGTGGGGCATGGACTTAGTCCCCCTGAGCCATGATTGGCCAAATTATGGCACTCTTAGCAGAGGGGGCTGGGATTGGCCAAAGCATGCAGGTCAGGTGCATGCTTTGGCCAATCATCATACAGCAATGCATTGCGACCTCGCAGTGCATTATGGGGCGTTCCACGGTGCTTGAATTTGCCGCGAACGCCCCATAATGTTCGCTCTTCGGCAAACGGGCGAACACCCGATGTTCGGGCCGAACGTATGTTCACATCAAGCTTATCCCTACTCACCAGCACAGGGAGATTTCAAGAAGGGAGAAACGTCATAGTGTAGTATGCAAAAAACTGACATTTATTTAAAATAACATATTGCACTTACAACAAAGTGGAGGTAAGAAGTGGAGGTAAGAAGGCAGATAAAACAAACACAACCGCGGAGCTTGTCACAGCTCCATCCGACGCGTTTCCCACAGGAGGCATCGACGGAGTGGAGGCTAAAGTAAAGTATTTTTTGGCACTCATATATTCTAAAAAAGTTTTTTTTCACCACTTCCCGCCTGCCCAACGTCATATAACATTGCAGACTTTGGGGTTATCTGAATGATGCCTGCAGTTACAGACATCATTCAGATATCTTCTTTTAGAGCCGGCGATTCCCTTCACCGTAAGAACAATCAGGGACGCCCCCCCCTTCCGCTGCCCTCCAGTGCTTCCCGTGCGATTGGTGAGCCGGAGAAGGGATCGTACGATGCTGGATGTTGACCATAGAGATTTCTGGCAGACCAGATGGACCCCGAAGTCTCTATGAGCGTTCGGAGGCCGAGAGCGATGTTATGACGTCATACCAGGCCTCTGTATTTGAAAAAATGCCGCCGCCTCGGCTGGGAAGCCAGGATTGTTCTTTTTTTATTATTTCAGGCTTCCCAACCTAGAGGTGAGATCTGGGGACTTATAGATCCCAGATCTCACTGTAAAGAGGACCTGTCATACCCTATTCCTATTACAAGGGATGTTTACATTCCCATCCCCACATGCCCTTTTGCCATACAGGTTTTTTTTTTGTTTTTGTTTTTTTGTTTTTTAGTTTGCGGGTATTCAACCACTTTAAGTTAAGCAACACAGCCTGGTCACAGTCCCGCCTTCAGCCCTCGATCTGAACATATCAGTAGACTGATGAGCTTGTCATCCTGCTTGCTTCTTTACTCAGAATGTTCCTTATCAGCTAGCAAGAGTACAGGTTTAATGTGTACTGTTCTTTTTATAATTTTAAAAGTTTGGATGGATATGAATAGATCAGTACTTAACAGTCACCAATATAGAATAAAATTCACACAAACTCTGCTGCTACTACCATTCAAAGGCCTATGTTCTCCATATAGCTGGAGGTCAACCAAGCCTTGATTAATGCTAAGGGTCAGCCATGGCATATGATGTACAAGCTGGTGGCTGTCACAAGTTAGCAGCAGCACAGTCAGATATAGCCCAGATGAAGGATTGTAGCTGCCTGCTGAGACCTCAGTCACAAGTAGTTTATTTACAGAGGATGATTTAAACAGCCGATGGAAGTGTTTCAGTCTGCTGACCCAAAGCTCAAGATTTATAAAAGGTCTATTTCTGCCTATTTAAAGGCTCACTCCAGCCAAAAATGAAAAAAAAAAATAACAGATATATATACAGGGATACAAGTAAATGAAATAATGTTTGCTGTGCTTTCCTGTTTTTTAAATTATTCTTTGCCTTCATAAAGTGAACCTGGTAACCATTTTAAACTTTTAATGTAGAAGTCTTTGTTAATGTGAGGTGATTGCAATTAATTACTGATACAATTGCATTGTACCGAGGGATTTAGTTTCCTTGTTTATTACTGGAATTTAGGAAGCTTACAATCCAAGGTCCTTATCTCGCATACACTGGCCAATTTGTACAGGAGTCAATTAACCTACCAGCATGTGTTTGGAGTGTTGGAAGAGATCGGAGTAACCAGAGGAAACCCATGCAAACACAAGGAGAATTCATGCAAAAACACACACATAGTGCCCTGACTGTGATTCAAACCAGGTGCCCCACAAGCCCCCCTGTGGGTAAGTGCAGGCTGCAGTATATCCTCCTTTTTTTTTTTTTTGAAAAGCCAGTGGCGTGAAACACACCTCAAAAACGGAAGAAGGACACACCCTCTCTTCAGTGCCCTTGGGACCTGGCATGTCCCATGACCAAGATATACATGTGCTCAAATTCCAATAGCTTGTACATGTATTTGAACTATCAGGTGCTAAAGGGGTATGGTCACATTTTACCACTACAAATTCTGGATGGACCCTCTTAGAATTTGCAGTGGCAAGGCTGTGTAGGACTGGCCAGAAGAGGGATTACTTTGATGCAGTTTGTCAGCTTAAACCTGTATTGCAATATAAGTGAACTAAATATCCCTGTTTTCTCATTGAATAGTTTGCTTGGAAGGGTGTAGCAGTGTGCAGAGGGTCCATCCAGAATGTATAGACGTGGAACCAACACAGAACAATCAAAACCACTGTGAATATGCATACCTCACCCAGATAAGTGATTTAGAGAATAACCATAACCCCTAAGAAATAGTATTCTTAAATGGAGAGATGATCAGTAGCATCCTCCACATTTTTCTCAATACAGGTTCCCTTTAAGCAACAGTAAGGCTTTGATATCCATCTCTATTTGAATTCCATTAAGCTTCTCTCTCATCCATCTGTTTTCCCACACTGCTACCCAAAGTAATCTTGTCAAAGGTTCCTCCACTATAGCGATTGTACATACAATGCCATTATTGCCTTCAGATTTGGCGATAAAAGTGGATTATATCGCATTATTCCACATGAAATTGTTAGACCACAACTGATAATCCTCTGCACTGTGACCCTCTGAGATACTGATATTAAGCTCACTACTGCTAAATACAATTATTTTTTCGTTTTTTCTGTATATAAAAAGAACATTCAATATCATCATTGTTCCGGTTAAAGGATGTGAAGCTTTCCAATCTATCCATTTTCTTTTTTAATCCAAAAGTCAATGAATCTTCGACTTGTGTACAGTTATAATCAATTTAACTCTGTAAGCATAAAGAAAAAAACAAAACATTTTTTATTGCATATTTGATACATTTGTAATTTAAATACAATGGGGTTGATTTATGAAAACTGGAGAGTGCAAAATCTGGTGCAGCACTGCATAGAAACCAATCAACGTCCGGATTTTATTGTCACTTAATTGAACAAGCTAAAGTTAGAAGCTGATTGGCTACCATGGACAGCTGCACCAGATTTTAGTAAATCAACACCTAAAGACTCATACACACGGTACGATTGTTGGCAGGGGATTGTCTGTTGACAGACTGTTGTCCTAAAATCTTACAGTTGGTACACTCCTTTTGACAATTGTTGTCAAACTTTCGGCCAACAAATGTTGGATGGCAGGCTAGTACATTTTGAGCGGACAACGGTTTGACCTCAGATTTTCATATGGTCAGTACACAAATCCGTCACACAAAAGTCAAAAGTACAAACAAGCATGCTCGGAATAAATGCTCACCAAACATGAAATTAGCAGAAGGGGCCCAAAGGGTGGCGCTCAAGAGCTGAAATTCCTCATAGTATATCACTACGTTTGTGTTTGTTGCACGACAATTGTGTACCGTTAGTATGCAAGACAAGTACTGGCACATGCCCTTAAGACAAAAATCTGACACTCAGGTTGGCCAACAATCGTACCCTGTGTACGAGGTTTAAGTTTCCATGCTTTTTCTGTTTTATTATTATAGGAAGGTGTGACCTTGGACTTGCAATCCCCCAGCATAGAAGTAATGTGATCACAATGGATGAGCAAAATTGGGAGTGTTCACTTCACTGAAATTTCTGTGAAAATTGGGACATTTTGTCATCTGACAAAATGCATTCTCATCAATACAAAAAAAAAAGCTAAATGAAGGACACCAGTCAAAAATTAAGAATAAAAAATAATTGCTGATTAAAAAAATTAAAAAATCCTGCAATACTTACCTTGAGTCCAAAGCTTCTTTCAGTACTTCTTGTCTGCCACAGGATGTTTTCAGTCAGCTGTTCAGGTTAGCATCATTGAACCCACTTCCTCTGAGTCCAGGCTGTAATGTGCCCACCTGCAGTTTGTGACTGGACAGTGAAGTCAAAGCAGCACATTTATGAGCTTATCTCTCTGTCACCCCATTAATTGATTGGTTACTTTTGCTGCTTCTCCCTCTCCCAGTCTGACCTCCACTGTACAGAGACTACAAGAGGCTGATAACAGGTCTAATTCAGGTACTTAGACTACTTATATTAACTGCTTCCGGACGAGCCGCCGCAGTTATACTGTGGCAGGTTGGCTCCCCTGCACGAAACCATGTAGCTGTACATTGGCTCGTGGGGTCCGGATAGCAGGCGCGCACACACCGCTGGAGGCGTGCGCCCGCTGCATAGTGGGGGTGCCGATGCTCGTGACATACGGTTAACATGACCACAGGCTACGAGTGATCGTGACCAGGAGACACAGAACAGGGACGAGCGTGTGTAAACACACACTTCCCTGTTCTGTTCTGACAGGAGTGACAGATCATGTGTTCCTATTAGCTAGGAACCACGATCCGTCACTTCCTCTAGTTAGTCCCCTCCTCCTTCAGTTAGAATCACCTCCCAGGGAACACAGTTAACCCCTTCACCGCCCCCTAGTGTTAACCCCTTCACTGCCAGTGACATTTTTACAGTAATCAATGCATTTTTAATCGCATTGATCGCTGTATTAATGCCAATGGTTCCAAAAATGTGTCAAAAGTGTTCGCCATAATGTCGCAGTCACGATAATCGCAGATCGCCACCATTACTAGTAAAAAAAAAATATTAATAATAAAAATGCTATAAATCTATCTCCTATTTTGTGATACTATAACTTTTGCGCAAACCAATCAATATACGCTTATTGCTATTTTTTTTTTTTTTTTTACCAAAAATATGTAGAAGAATACATATCAGCCTAAACTGAGAAAATATTTGCTTTTTTTTAAAAAAAATGGGGATATTTATTATAGCAAAAAGTACAAAATATTGTGTTTTTTTCAAAATTGTCGCTATTTTTTTGTTTATAGCTCAAAAAATAAAAAACGCAGAGGCGATCAAATACCACCAAAAGAAAGCTCTATTTGTGGGGAAAAAAAGACATCAATTTTGTTTGGGTACAACGTCGCATGACTGCGCAATTGTCAGTTAGAGCGACGCAGTGCCGAATCGCAAAAAAGCGCACTGGTCAGGAAGGGGGTAAATCCTTCCGGGGCTGAAGTGGTTAAAAAAATAAATGTAATGTTTTAATATTATTAAATACGGAGCTGCATTCATTTGTGTTCTTTATAACTGACCTAGAGTTCATTCTTAAGGTGGGTTTTAAATGGTTCTATGGAATAGGGAAGTTAGTTTTTTAATTTTTTTAAATTTATTTAAGCGAATGCTATTATTATTATTATCATTATTATTATTATTTTTTTTTTTTTACAAAAAGTATTTCTTTCTAGGTGTACAGGAAGCAGTGGCGGCCCATCCATTAGGGGCGCACGGGCGCCGCCCCCCCCTGTCCATGCGTCTGGCCCCCTGTTCCACATACAGTGCGCTGGACTTTGGATTGCAATGGCGGTAGTGTGTGTTTTTGAAGCATGTGATTAGAGCCAGAGGCTATAATAGGCTTCAAAAAGGGTGGGCTTGAGGCACAGAGCACTGCGCCCCAAGCCCACCCAGTTGTGTGATGATAGCGAATTAATATGTGCTATCTTCACACTAAATCTCTCCGCCAATCAGGAAGGGGGTCGTGAGACCCGTTTCCTGATTGGCCAAAATGCAAGTCGATCCTATTGGACGCCTAGGAGGAGGAGAGAGGAAACGCACAACGGAAGCCGCCATGATGGAGGAGAGGACACCAGAGCCGCTGGCCGCAGCCCACCTCCCGCCACCTAGATGGGGTCCACCGTACTCGAGGACACCGGAACCGCTATCCGCCACCTAGATAGGGTAAGTGCCAGACTGACCAGCAGACAGCGGGTGGGGGGATGTAGTGCCGCTGCCCCCCCAAAAAAAACCTACCAGCCGCCACTGACAGGAAGTAAAGGAAAATCTCCCCAAATGCTACAGAGAGTAATAAAAACCTAACTGTCTATCATTAAAAAAAAAGTTTTGTCGGGAATTGTGTTTTGAATAAAACTATTCCCAACAGAGGCTGAGTGGTAAAATAACAAACTGATATCAATAAAAGATTTAAAAAAATGCTTTCATCAAATATTTGGTAAGATTGTGTTTCCTGTTTGACTCCATCTAAGGTTGCCAAAACACTTCCCTTTCCTCTAACATTGTAGCAATCATCAAAGGCCGTTAAGTTAATCAGAGACAGGAATTTAAAATATGGATACATCATTTATTGAATAAGTGTACTATTTAATGTGATATTACCTTCCTGCGCAGACAGCGCAGCCTTCACACGTCCTTGAAGTTGATTAAATTTATCACCTCTTTAATTTAGGGAATACTAAACTCAAGACATAATCTAGCATTGCATCTTATATCACCAGCCTGGGGGACTTCAGAAAAATTTGATTTGACGTGACATTGTATTGCTAGAACATTTTCTACTAGTGTACATATTTCGAATGCCAATCATATATGTCCTCTGTGACAGGTGGCTATACAGTATATGAGAGTGAGAGGTCCTAGCTTCATCAGCCAGGTGAACATCTATTAAGGGCTTTTTGTATGTGAAACCTACATTTTAGTTTGATTATTGAAAGATTCAAGTGTTACTAAACCCACATCACAAAAAACTATCTATAAACGGTGTATTACATGCTGTTCATACTCACTCAGTCACTATGAGATTTGTTTCTGTATTCTGCAAAAATCCTGGTTGATCCTGCTGTTCTCTATCTCCACCTTCTGTTCAGGTCCCCAAGTCAGCTAGGGATTTTCCAGAGCAGTGTTGGCAGCTCTGCACATGCTCAGTTTTCAGTGATTTTCCTCCCTATCACATCTGAGCAGCCCATGTGACTCTAGAGTCACATATGTGGACTTATACACTGTGGTAAATGACAGCCTACTCCCTCCCTCATTCTTCATGCCCACCAGCTAAACACAATGGGGTGGGTAATTTCATGTAGATTGATGGAGGCTTCACCCCCCTCTTATTTTAAGACACAGGATGGAGGGGCATGACACAGCCTGTGAAGGGCAGAAATCTACCCACACCATGTTATTGCCAAAAATAATTAAGATTGGATTTCAAATATGTATTTGTATGACAATTTAAAACAGTTTATTGATATTATTATTTTTTATTTTTTTTACTCTATATTCCAAAGGTTGTTTTTTTATATTTTAAACATGTGACCAGCAGCAGAGGACTAGAAGCTCCTCCTGCTTATGTTTGCATGCAGACAGGCTGGAAAAGATCTGGGTCATGTGACAGCTGTATATCGATTAGGAAAAGCTTTGATTAAAATGGTAGTGCTCCCCAGGATCCTCTACTATTTTCGTGTTCTACCTATAGCAGTCCCTTCCCAAGAGCTACAGAGATTTCAAGCCCAGCTATTGAAGTTTATTTGGGGCCCTATGGGCTTAGATACTTGTATACTTTCTGTGAGCTTGGCGGGACTGGGGTCCCAGACCTTAAACAATACTATAGAGCCGCGCAGGTCACTCAGTTGCCTCAGATATATTCCTCCCCGTGCAGACCAGAGTGGGTGGCCCTAGAGGAGCAGGCTTGTGGACCTCTCCCCATTGACCTTTTGATGTGGATCCCATTTTGGCAGGATCCGTCAATCCTGTGCCCCTATTTATCACACTCTATGCAGGTCTGGGATTTGTCTTATAGGTCTGTGCCTCTGCGGTCTCCACGCACTCCGGTGGCCCCTCTGTTTCACAACCCGGCGTTCCCACCTGGTCTATATCGACAGGAATTACAGTGGTGTATTGATAAGGGCCTATATAGAATAGGCGATTTCCTTGACCATAAAGGAATCTGCCCGCTCTCCTACTTTGTACAGCGGTTGAAGGTGCCTCTGCCTGAGCATTTCTGTTTGCAGCAGATTCTACACTTTTTGCGCTCTTTGCAGAGGTCTATAGCTAATCTTACTACACGCACTTCTTTTGAATCTAGGTGTTTTTGGGGGGAGACCCAGAAGGGGGACTTCTCAATGCTGTACAAACTGTTTGTTTATCTGTCTGCGAAGTTACGTTATATGCAGGCTTGGGAGCGGGACTTAGGGGAGGAGATTGATTTGAGTGACTGGTGAAAGTGGTTTTCTTGTACATATAAGGGTATCATGAACACAGCCCTGGAGGGAGGATATAAGGTGCTTTCTAGATGGTACCTGGTGCCAGACCGCCTCTCGAAAATGTACCATGGGGTTTCCTCTGTGAGTTTTCGGGGATGTGGTCAACCTGGTATGATGTTTCACATATGTTAGATAAACTATATTAAAACTATGTGGCGCTACCTCGGTCTCAGTGCAACAACTCCAACTCCAAATAAAAGAAAACGCAATAATAAACTATGACCTAAGTAAATAATCAATGAATATGTGAATATGTGCACAGATTATATATAAATATTCCAAAAAAGTGCAAAATGCACACAATGAAGGGATAATATGCAACAGGAAAAATTAAAATTATGTGAACAATGCCACGTGATAATTAATGTCCAATCAGGTAAGGTGTAACCAAAATGACATATAATAACATCAAGACAAAGTGGTGATAATAATACAAGTGAAAAATATAAAGTGCAGTCCAAAAATAGCATGCAATGCAACTTTCAATGCGACTCCCAATGTGAGCAGGAGGAAATCTTCTATAGGTGAAGAAAGTGCAAGTGTAGTGGCAGCAAATGTCTAAAAGAGTTCATCCAGTCTTGTTCCAGTGTGTGGAAACCATTTCCCCCAGCCTCTCACCTGTAGTAGCGGCCCCCAATGGGCCGAATCAAGCGTGAATCCGCAGGTAAACAGCACTCAGTGTAAAGGGTCGGCTTCCAGTAATGGTCCCAGCTCCTGGAGGGCATACGTAAGCAAGGTAAGAATGGCGCTCTCCCACACTCAGCCGGTATTCTCAGATATAGGATAAAAGGAAGAATAGTGGCTCCATAGTGTAGTAAGTAAAATAAATTTATTGCAAAGCACTGTAGTGACTTACATAAAAATTCAAGCGATCAGCGATAAAAACACAGGCTTCCGGGTTCGGCCGTACCCGGAAGCGGCGGCACCTGGCTCCTCCCTCCCTGGTCAGGGAGGGAGGAGCCAGGTGCCGCCGCCTCCGGGTACGGCCGAACCCAGAAGCCTGTGTTTTTATCGCTGATTTATTAATAATTACAATGCCATCATCCATATACAGAAATAGAGGGAACAATGCAAATTTAACAGTGTGTGCTTAGTATCACTTTAAAGCTGAACTCCGGTCAGGTATAAAAGACACAAATTAAGAAACTCTGTATTTATTAATACATTGTTAAAACATTTTTTAATTCAGTATATTTAAATTGATCAGCCTCTCTACACTGCCACAGCCTGGGAGAGAGAGATGCAGCACAAGAAGCCAATCATGTACTAACAAGCAGCGTACAGGAGGTGAGAGCAGAGTGACAGAGATAAGCTCTTCTGTCTGTTGCTTCTATCTTCACTGTCTAGTCATGGATTGGGGGAGGGACAAAACTGTAATGACCTGCACACACGATAGGATTTTCCGCCAACAAATGTTTGATGTGAGCTTGTTGTCGGAAATTCCGACCGTGTGTAGGCTCCATCGGACATTTGTTTTTGGAATTTCTGACAACAAAAATTTGAGAGCTGGTTCTCAAATTTTCCGACAACAAAATCCTTTGTCGGAAATTCCGATCTTGTGTACACAATTCCGACGCACAAAATTCCACGCATGCTCGGAATCAAGCAGAAGAGCCGAATTGGCTATTGAACTTCATTTTCCTCGACTCGTCGTACATGTTGTGCGTCACCACGTTCTTGATGTTCGGAATTTCCAACAACATTTGTGCCAGCGTGTGTATGCAAGACAAGTTTCAGCCAACATCCGTCGGAAATAAATCCATGGTTTTGTTGTTGGAAAATCCTATTGTGTGTACACAGCATAAGTGTTATTGAGAGGCAGTAGAAAGGATAATTCAGATCTCCTGTTCTGGTTTGTACTGTGTGGCAGAGCTGGATAGACAGAAATACAAATCCTTTGGGAGGTAAAACAGCTTTCATATATGTATTAAATTTGTGTATTTGGCTGTTTACATGGCATGCTGCATGGTATTTAGCTGTTTACCTGGAGTGCTGCATGCACATGGGGCACATTAAAATAACCCTATTTACCCTGGATCTTTCTACCAGGAGCAGAAAGAAAATATTTTGTAACAAATAGATGGTCTGGCGCATTCATGTGTATGAACTCAGAAATTTACTGAGTTTTCATGACTCTGAGTTGCAGTCAGATTTCATGTAGCTATGCACATGTACAGTATGATATGAGGTATTCTACCTCAAACATGTGCTCTGTAGGTTACAGTCTTTGCCTGCTTGCTGTATCGCCAATCAGATCACAATTTTCAAAGCAAGTTTAAATCTATTTGGTTTGCTGTGAGGTGAACTGGAACAGGTTTGCATGAGGTGCAAGATTTGGCTTATCAATGGATAATGGATAATAAAGGTGAATCAAATTCTTATGGGGGCATATTGGCTCCAGTAGGCCACTATACATGCAAACGGGGGCCCAAAAAGATTGATATGCAAATGTAAAAAGTCTAATGCCCTGTACACACGATAGAATTTTCCAATGCAAAATGTGTGATAGGACCTTGTTGTCAGAAATTCCGACCGTGTGTAGGCTCCATCACACATTTTCCATAGGAATTTCCGACACACAAAGTTTGAGAGCTTGGTATAAAATTTTCCAACAACAAAATCCGTTGTCGGAAATTCCGATCGTGTGTACACAAATCCGACCCACAAAGTGCCACGCATGCTCAGAATAAATTAAGAGAGGAAAGCTATTGGCTACTGCCCCGTTTATAGTCCCGACGTACGCGCGTTCAGAACGATCGGATTTTCCGACAACTTTGTGTGACCGTGTGTATGCAAGACAAGTTTGAGCCAACACCCGTCGTAAAAAATCCATGGATTTTGTTGTCGGAATGTCCGATCAATGTCCGACCGTGTGTACAGGGCATAAGACAATGCCAGACCAAAAAACAGAAAGTCCAAAATCTTTAGTTCAATCTTATTTTATTGAAGGGAACAAAAAGGGAAATGCATTCCACACAGACAACATCAAGAACAGTAGTAGGCGATGGCAATAAATCAAATGTATATGAAGGCTACACAATGTAGTATTGTACCAAGTCCGTTGAGTGTGTCAATAACAAAGAAAAAACATTATTTAGAACAACATGTTGAGACATAACATGGATAACTAAAGGGCCCTCTCCCTGCAAGGGAGAGGATTACGTTTAAACTTCATGTATTACTACAAACTTATTCTAAAAACCTGTTATGCTGTAGAGGATTTGCCTGTGAGGGTCATATTTTGCATCCAGAATAAGTGTTTAATGGATTCTGAGGAGTACATTTATACAAAGAGGAGAAGGATTTGAGGGGAAGTAGGGGAAGCAGAAAGATTAGGAACAGGAGTCGAACTAACATGGTCATGGGGTGGTGCTGCCTAGGTTGCCTTCTGCCCAGGAGATGAAGTCCGATGAGTAGCGGAACATGGACCATGAAGTCCAAGTAAGAGAACTGATCGTCTTTATTAGATTCCTCAGCCAACAGACGTTCAAGGTCTTTAATGCCGTCCACTTCAATAGCCCACTCCCCCCAGAGTAGGTATAGTTCTCGACCTCCAATAACGTGGAATCACCATTCTGGCCGCGGCCAAAAAGTAACGTAATACATCTTTTTTAATGGACTTGAATGTGCCCAGGAGCATGGATAAGAGAGCTATCTCAGGTGTAGGAGAGAGAGAGGTCGCCATCAGTTTGCAGTATAGTAGGAAGATCTGTTGCCAGAATTTCTGTATGGGGGGGCAGTCCCACCAAACGTGGAGCATGGTACCCCTGGAGCCCAGACATCGCCAACAAGTATCCGGCGTTGTCGAGTTGAAGTGATGTATAGTCGAAGGGCATCTTTACCACCTCGTCACCAGTTTGAACCCCTTTTCTTGAGTTTTAGTGGCTAGAGAGAGTTTGTGCGTTAAAATAAAGCATGTTTGCCAGTCCAGACGGAGACGAAGTGGGAGATCAGGGTAAGAAGCATTCAGCAAGAGGGAAAAAAACTGCGATACCACGTGCGTTGGAGGATCGGTTTGGAGGAACATATCCTCGAATCCTGTTGGTTCAGCTAGAATATCTGATATTGATGGGAAGGTTTGAATATAGGAAGTCAATAGTTGTTTCTGGAGCCACTGCATAAGGTATCGAGAAAGCGATTCGGGAGGGGTATCTGGCTTTAGAGTGGGGTCTGCTCAGAGAACCTGGGAAAGCCTCCTATGGTCTTCTTTTCGCCAAGGTTCAAAGCTTGCCACATGCCGGTGGGAAGGCTGGAGTCCACAATAGGGGGGTCATAGGCCCCGAAGGATTTGATATATTCCCGCTAGAGATTAAGCGAATTTAAGCAAATTTGGATCGTTTGAGAGTGAGGTCACAGAGGGGGTATGAACCCCTACGATTTGCGGATGTGGTCCATGGGAGAGTTGAGAGTTCAATGGAGTTCATATGGATTTCCAAGTGAACCCAGAGCTTGGTTGTATGGTTATGGAACCAGTGCAGTATGAGAGTAAGTATCGCTGCCTTATGGTACAACGAAGCGTCTGGGGATCCAGCTCCCCCTCTTGTTTTCGGAAGAAATAAAGTTTTGTATCGAATTCTAGGACGGGCCAAATTCCAAATTAATTTAGAGAACAGCTGGAAATAGAAGTTAGGTATGTATATAAGGATTATACTTTATACTTTATCAAGCCTGATAAAGGAGCGCGCTTACTGCGCATGCTCGGAAACGCGTCGCTTTACGGCAGTACAGCCACCACATTGTACTCTGCACTCCAGCCCTCCTTCTGACTGTCCAGCCGCGTTCCAGGCCTCGCTGTGGATCCTAATCCCGGAAGTAACCTGTGGACCAGGACACCGGCTGCATAGGGAAACACAAGGCTCCATTCTATCCGGACTGCTGAGATCGCATGTGGCTATACTGGATTCCCCTGCACCTGACAACAGTTTCCTATATGTGAGTGTAGCGCTGGTAGATTTTACAATCTACCGCTTCTAGGTAAATTTGGTGGATTATCTGTGCTGTACATAGTTCAGATCTAACTTACAGTTAGATAAGCCTCTGTTCCAGTTTGGCTGTGTTGTGTGCAGTTCCACATTCTGCCTGTGGGTGTCGTTGTCACTCTGGGTCGGTGTTGGAAAGCAACAGGCTGAAACATATGAGTGCTCTTCTGTCCCGGTGAAAACTCGGCGGAGGTGGTCCTCCGGGTTGTATTCTGGGAGAGGGTATTTATGGGGCAGACGCCATGTTTTTGGGAGTTTTACCTCTTCTCTGCAACTCTTCTTCTACCTCTTTCCTGCTACTTCTTCCAGTTATCTCCCATTAAAGCATTGGAAAAGTACTCAAGTGACATGTGTCTACATTGTCTGATAATAAGCTCAACGGGACCCTAGACCCGGTACTGGTGAAATTACAGGTAAAAAAGGTGACAGTAACAGCCCGCTAAAAATCAACAGCTCCACCGTGAGTTAGTGCTACATAAGTGTTTTAATGCAATTTTTCATTAAATCTATACAGTCTTACTAAGAGGCACCTGTTGTTTTGTTTTTCTGTCTTCCATATCTGGGGTGGATTCAACTCCCCACACAAGGCTGCCCTACCAAAAAGACTGTAAAACTTCACAAAAAACTGTATTTGCTCAAAGAACTTTTTTATGAACTTGCACTTGTTTATTACCTTACTCTGACCTGCGCCACTATCCACTGTTGTTTTTTTTTTTTTTATTCCAACAGAGCTAGCCAGTACCACTCACCAGTCAGATTGTCTCCCAGAATTTCCTGTCACGGATAAGGTCACTGTATTTGCCCATTGTGGCTATAAGGTGCAGAGTTTTCCTTTCAGGCTTCTGGGAGATTTCTGTTCTAGATAAATCCTTGGGTAGGGTCTTGGATACAGGTGCTATTATCAGGGGTACCACCTTGGGGGGTGTTCTATACAGTCTTCTGGTTCCTGCTCCAAGGGAGAGGTTTTATAATAGTCCCATCATGTGGAGGGAAAGAAGGGTTTTTTTTATGGGATTGTGCTTTTTGTAAATTGTAGGAGGGAGGGATGGTTCATTTATGGGGTGTGGGTGGGTATATGTGGGGGAGGTTAGGTTCACGATGGAGAGCTGTATATTGTGGTGCTGTTCATTTTTTCAATAAAACGGATATGAGGAGATAAACCCTGGTTGTGCATATATTTTTCATTTTCCTTTTTGTTACAGGTGTTGGAGGCAGGGGTGATGGTGGCAGGGGTGTTGGTGACAGGTGATGGAGGCAGGAGGTGATTGGACTAAATAATCCACCCTCATAATATCGAAAATAACAAAAATATGTTTTTTTTTACCTTAAAATCTACCTTAAAATCTATCTTGAATCACATTGATATTTGCCTAGCGTACTTGTTTATAGCCTAAATACTGAAATTTGCACCTAAAAAATTTGTAACTTTTGTGAAATGCCAGTAAAAACGTGGCTGTGCCAGTAAATTTTGGGTGTCGTGCCAGTAAATTTCAATCTGGTAGGTTGGCAACACTGAGAGCAGCCATTTGGGTACCACATGCTTAACAAGGCATTTAACGTCCTCCTCCTTACCCACATCAGTCTGTCCCTGCTATACCAAGTCATTACCTCTCAGTAGCCTCCACTGACAGGGATGATGGTATAGCACAGGGTATCCCAGGTCCTAGCAGCACATCTTCCAGCAGCACACCACCAGCTGTAGACTGTAGCCTGCAAATTTCTCTGCCCCATCTGCTCCAGCGGAAACAAAAATACATGCCCAGCGTCTAAATGCAAGCTTGTCAAAGTTGTTGGCTCTCCAACTTCTGCCTTTCAGCCCGGTGGATTCTGCCCCCTTCTGTGAATTTGCACAATGTGCTGTGCCACAATGGCAGGTTCCCAGTCGCTACTACTTTTCATGTAAGGCCATGCCATCTCTCTACCATCACATCGAAGGGAATGTTCTGGCATCATTGGGCAAGGCAGTCAGCCGTAAAATCCACCTTATTGCTGACACGTGGTCCAGCAAGCATGGGCAAGGACGATATATTTCGTTCACAGCACACTGGGTAACGCTGATTGCAACTCGAAAGGATGCAGGACAGGGCTCGGTGCTGCAGCTTGTTGTGCCCCCATGCCTCCATACAGCTGGTGGTGATGATGCCAGACCTGTAAGCTCTACCCCCTCCTTCTCCACCACCTCCATGCCCCCCTCTGCAGAATTGTCCTATGAACATCAGTTACCCCTAAGCATTCAAAGGGCTATTCCATGAGTTAGGCTAAAGGGTGCCATGCAGTGCTTCAGCTGGTGTGTTTAGGGGACAGGAACCACACCAGAGATTCTTGCAGCTCTGCAGGGACAGGCCCAGAGATGGTTCACACCATGCCAGCTGGTTCCAGGAATGGTGGTGTGCGATAATGGCTCAAACCTCCTGTTCACCCTTAGACAGGGAAAGTTGACACATGTACCATGCCTGGCACATGTCCTCAATTTGGTGGTGCAGCGTTTCCTAAATACGTACCCAGGGTTGCAAGATGTGCTAAAGCTGACCAGAAGAGTCTGTAGCCATTTCAGGCGGTCATACACAGACAGTGCTCAGTTGGCTGAAATTCAGCAGGAATTCTACCTGCCCATAAACCGCCTGATTTGAGACATGTCCACTAAGTGGAAGTCGACTTTGGCAATGCTGCAGCGGCTATACATGCAGCAGAGGGCCGTCAACGAGTACCTGTGCAAGTACGGCACGACGACAGGCTCAGGCCGCCTCAGCTTTTTTTCCCCACGCCAATGGCTGATCATTAAGGATGCATGCAATGTATTGTCACTATTTGAGGAGGCCACAAGGATGGTGAGCCGTGACAGTGCATGCATCAGTGACACAATCCCTGTTGTTCCTGCTGGAGCAGACTCTGCCTGGCATTATGGACAGTGCCATCTTAAGAGCATTATAGGCCCCCGGGAAATACAGTGCACTGGGGCCCTGTCTACACAATCACGCACTAGAATAAAAATGCTAATTATCAATAAGGCTAATGGTGTGTGAGAGAGAGGGGCTGCAATGGTTTGAGAGAGAGGGGCTGCAATGGTGTGAGAGAGGGGCTGCAATGGTGTGAGAAAGAGAGGGGCTGCAATGGTGTGTGAGAAAGAGAGAGGGGCTGCAATGGTGTGTGTGTGAGAGAGAGGGGCTACAATGATGTGTGTGAGAGAGAGAGGGGCTACAATGGTGTGTGTGTGAGAGAGAGAGGGGCTACAATGGTGTGTGTGAGAGAGAAAGGGGCTGAAATGGTGTGAGAGTGGGGCTTCAATGGTGTGTGAGTGAGAGAGGGGCTGCAATGGTGTGAGAGAGAGGGGCTGCAATGGTGTGTGTGAGAGAGAGAGGGGCTGCAAGGGTGAGAGAGAGGGGCTGCAATGGTGTGTGTGTGAGAGAGAGAGAGGGGCTGCAAGGGTGAGAGAGAGGGGCTGCAGGTGAGAGAGAGAGGGGCTGCAATGGTATGAGAGCGAGAGAGAGGGACTGCAATGGTGTGTGAAAGAGAGAGGGGCTGCAATGGTGTGAGAGAGAGAGGGGGGGGGGCTGCAATGGTGTGTGTGAGAGAGAGGGGGGCTGCAATGGTGAGAGAGAGAGGGGCTGCAATGGTGAGAGAGAAAGAGGGAGGGGGGCTGCAATAGTGTGTGTGTGTGTGTGTGAGAGAGAGAGAGAGAGAGAGAGAGAGAGAGAGAGAGGAGGAGAGGAGGGCTGCAATGGTGTGTGAGAGAGGGGCTGCAATGGTGTGAGAGAGAGGCTGCAATGGTGAGAGAGAGAGAGCGAGGGGGGCTGAAATGGTGTGCGAGAGAGAGAGAGAGAGAGGGGCTGCAATTGTGTGTGAGAGTGCAATGCTCTGCAGGCCATTTATTTTTACCTTTAAAAAAAATGAGTTTGCTTTGAGAGAGACAGGCATAGGGAGAGATAGAGAGGCAGAGAGAGGCAGAGAGAGAGAGAGAGAGAGAGAGAGAGATATGCACTGTGAAATGATGAGAGAGAGATTATACAGATTGCAGCACCTTAATTCGTCCACTCCACGGCCATTCACTTCTCTTATTCTCCTACAGTCCTGTTGCCCTCACTCGTGACTCTGCATGCAGACTAGTGGGCGGAGCTGGCGCCGCACGGGCCAGATGAAAGAAGGAGAAATCAAGTAGCACGACGGTGTTCTCCTGCTCCCCTCAGGCATATCACTCAGTTCAGTGGGCGGCGCCGGATCAGAAGAGAAGGCATTGCGGAAGCCGCCGCTGCTCTTCATTTTACTGACAGGCAACTGGGAAAGCTCCGTGTCAAAAGCGGCCCCAGGGCACTGAGTGCAGGCGGCCTTGGCTGGGGTCACTGGGCAGGTGGGGCCCCCCAGGCAAGTGGGGCCCCCAGGCAACTGCCCAGCGTGCCCATGTGAAAAGATGGTCCTTGCTTTCATCAAGAGTACCTCTATAGGGTTACGGTGGGAAGGCGCCACCGACACCCAGACTCCACTGAGTCTGGCTACAACCATTTTAACTGTGGGCAGCTGAAGCTGCTGCCTGTTCACTTCCTGGATTCACACAGAGGCACACCTCTAGCTCTGCAGCCCCGCAGCTCTCATTGGCCCTCTTATGACTCATCCCCCCTCCCTTCCTGGCAAACTCTCACGAGAGTGAGAGAGAGAGAGAGCTGTGCATGATATCATAAGCCTAGGCTTTTTACCAGACAAGAAACAGGAAGTGGGCTGTATAAGGTATTTACTGGCAGGAAAAAATGCTTTACTATCCAAAGTTAAAAAAACAAGGCAGAAGATTTAATAGATGGAAAGTTGAAAAAATTACTGAAGGTCCGCTTTAATGCTCAGTCAGCAGGCTGTTGAAAAGGAAATGACACCACTGTATTCCTTAACCACTTTCCGCCCAGC
The DNA here is from genome assembly GCA_037952835.1 of Lithobates septentrionalis. Lineage (NCBI taxonomy): Eukaryota > Metazoa > Chordata > Amphibia > Anura > Ranidae > Lithobates > Lithobates septentrionalis. The sequence goes on along the minus strand of JBBDGP010003420.1, from coordinate 311,159 downwards.
CTATAGCACAGTGGTCATCAACCCTGTCCTCGGGGCCCACTAACAGGCCAGGTTTGCAAGATAACTGAAATACATCACAGGTGATATCATTTGCTGCTCAGTGATTGCAGTATTCTAGTCTGCATCTCCCCAAGGTAATACATAAAACCTGGCCTGTTAGTGGGCCCTGAGGACAGGGTTGGCGGCCGCCGCTGCTCTTCATTTTACTGACAGGCAACTGGGAAAGCTCCGTGTCAAAAGCGGCCCCAGGGCACTGAGTGCAGGCGGCCTTGGCTGGGGTCGCTGGGGCCCCCCAGGCAAGTGGGGCCCCCGGGCAACTGCCCAGCGTGCCCATGCGAAAAGATGGTCCTTGCTTTCATTATGAGTACCTCTATAGGGTTACGGTGGGAAGGCACCACCGACACCCAAAGACCAATTTTTATGCGTCCGTTACTTCTAGTCAAAGTGACACCAGAATGTATCCAAAAAAATCTCTAATCTTGTTCCCAGTGCACTACATTGTGGCCTCATCATACACACTGGCTCCCCAGCTGTTGCTGTGCAAAATAAAGGTAGCTTGCAGGGAATTTTTTTTTGCTTTATAAATGCAATTATTGCTGCAGCAGATTTTAGACATGGTACAGATCTGTCACTTTACAGGTAGACTAAGGGGACCCCCCAGGCACTATATTGGAAAGAATTTTTCATTTTTTTGCTTTCACTTTAAAAATAAAAAAATCACTGCTAATTAAAAATTACCTTTTTCACAAACTTTTTTTTATTGATACATGTCCCCCAGGGCAGGGCCTGGACCCCTATAACCATTGTATGCCCAATTACTTGCATATAATCATCCATCCAAAATGGGCACTTTTGCTTTTTGACGTTCGGGTCCCATTGACCAATGGGGTTCATTATTCGGGTCTGAACTTTTGCAGTGTTCGAAAGTTCTAGTGCGAACCGAACAGGGGTCCGTTCAGCCCATCCTTATTCCATAACAGCTGGAGGGCCCCATGTTGCCTACCCCTGCACTAGACTATAGCAGTGGTGGTGGCTACTAGGTTTCCAGCAAGCAGCTGGAACAAAGAGTCACTATATCTACATTGCCTTATGACAGCGCTCACAGTAGCACTGGTGCGGCTGTAATCTGCCAGCTGATAGAAGAAACAGCAATGACAAATCCACTGCTATTGTGCGTGAATGTGTTATACTGAGTGACAGCGCTGGTCTCCAGCAACCTACTACTGCCAGAGATCAGCAGTCTCAATCAGACCTAATTATGTATTTGTCCCATGAGCAGTGTAGTTGGACAGCAGTGGACTGCAGGCGATGGCAAGCTATCCAGCCAAGCTGTTCAAAAACCACATGTCAGAATATAACAGGACTTGATCCCCTGGGGGAATTTAACTTCTTTAAAGATGAACACTATATTTAACTAGCATAAGCACTTGAATCTGTCTTGATATCATCATCCTGACATCTATTTAGACTAGGAGAGGGGGTGTCCACTGTAAGAGAAGGATCAGGTTCAACTGTTTGCAAATTTGAGCATGAACATGCTGATAGGAGGAGAGAGCAGAGTAAACAGAGTTAAAGAGGAATTGCAGTCTGCTCACATCATTTGTAATAAAAATATCTTTTCCACTCTGAAGCTTCCCTTCAACCACTTTGCATATTATTTTATATATACTGTGATTCTGTACTTGCCAAATATGCTGCAGAAATCTCCCTCCACTGAGTCTGGCTACAACCATTTTAACTGTGGGCAGCTGAAGCTGCTGCCTGTTCACTTCCTGGATTCACACAGAGGCACACCTCTAGCTCTGCAGCCCCGCAGCTCTCATTGGCCCTCTTATGACTCATCCCCCCTCCCTTCCTGGCAAACTCTCACGAGAGTGAGAGAGAGAGAGAGCTGTGCATGATATCATAAGCCTAGGCTTTTTACCAGACAAGAAACAGGAAGTGGGCTGTATAAGGTATTTACTGGCAGGAAAAAATGCTTTACTATTCAAAGTTAAAAAAACAAGGCAGAAGATTTAATAGATCGAAATTTGAAAAAATTACTGAAGGTCCGCTTTAATGCTCAGTCAGCAGGCTGTTGAAAAGGAAATGACACCACTGTATTCCTTAACCACTTTCCGCCCAGCCTATAGCACAGTGGTCATCAACCCTGTCCTCGGGGGCCACTAACAGGCCAGGTTTGCAAGATAACTGAAATATATCACAGGTGATATCATTTGCTGCTCAGTGATTGCTGTATTCTAGTCTGCATCTCCCCAAGGTAATACATAAAACCTGGCCTGTTAGTGGGCCCTGAGGACAGGGTTGGTGACCACTGCTATAGCAGATTGACGGCCGGGCGGTGGTTTCGTTATCTTGACTGGGCGTCATATGATGTCCAGCCGGATAACTTAACGGCAGCGCAGTGATTGGGGACAGTGCGTGTCCCTCGGACATAGCACGTCCCTGATCACGGTAAACAGCCAATGATTGGCTGTGTCCAATCACAGCCGGTCACGTTTGTCAACGATAGAGGCGGCGAGCCTGATGCGTGCACGGCAGTGATCGGGGATGGTGCGTGTCCCTCGACAAAGCCCATCCTCAATCAGGGTAAATAACAAATGAAATTGGCTGTTTACCACGTGTTCGGCTAAGTCCAATCACAGCCGGTCATAAGTCTAAGCACAATGGCGGTTTCCAGGGATCTCTCCTTCTCTCTCCTCATACACAGATCATGTGAGAAGAGAGGAGAGATCTGAGATCTGTGAGTGAAACATTTACTGTTTTTACTGTCTGCACAACATGCCCCCCCCCCCAATAAAGAGAACCTGTCACACAGCCCATCTAGATCTGTCACAGCCCATTTGTCACACAACCCGCCATCGGTACCACCATATGTACCATCTGGATCTGTCACAGCCCATCTGTCAAACAGGCCTGCCATCAGTACCGCCATCGGTACCGCCATCACTACCGCTACACAGGCTCATCATCAGTACTGCCATTAGTACCGCCACACAGTCCCGCCATAAACTACTGTCACACAGGTCTACCATCAAGAACCTGTCAGTACTGTCACACAGGCACGCCGTCAGTACTGCATTCAGTACCATCACACAGGCCACAAGATTTGCTGCAGAATATGGTGGACCAAACCAATCTGTATGCAGAGCAATTTATTGCTGCCAAGCTCAATTCATCCTACGCCTGCATGTTCCAGTGGCAACGTCTCACACTGGACAAATTTAAATTGTTTTTGGGCCTTACGTTCAATATGGGACTTACAAAGAAGAATGACTTCCATGCGTACTGGCATTAGCTCTGATAGTGTGAGTCGACTTGATGAGCAACATTTTCCCTATAACATTCCCCCCACAAAATCCAGAAAAAGACGCCAAAAGAAATGTTGTGTATGCAGCAGAGAGGGAATTGAAAGAGATATTATTGTTATTATTGTCCCCAATGTCCCTCTGAACCTGGCCTGCACATCGGAGATTGCTTCAGAAGTTACCACACATCCATTATATATTAGATCCCCTTCTTTTTAACAGACTGCCATTTCCCCATTTCAAATACCTGTGTGGATCATTTGCCTGCTACCTTGTTTCTACCTTCCACGTTAACTGACCCTGGTCTGTTTACCGATAATGTCTTTGCCTGCCGTTTTAAACAATGTTTCTGACTTCCACGTGTATCAACCTCAGCCTGTTTACTGATGATGCCTCTGCCTGCGGTTTTAAAACATGTTTCTGACTTCCACATGCATCGACCTCGGCCTGTTAATCGACCATATTTTTGCCTGCCACTTGGACTGATCTTTTGCCCTTCTACTTTAGTACACAAGGGTCTCACATATGTGAGGGGCTTCAGAATAGCGTTCTGAGTAGAGAAAAACAGTTTTTGGTTTTCTGTGTTTCCCAGAACAGGGTCTGGTTGCCCAGAGGCTTCAAAAAGATTTGGGTGGGAGAAGCCTCTACCCCTGGCCCTAAGCTTGATGGTCCTTCCTGCTGCCTGAATCAATAGTTTGGCTATGCTGACCATATCGCTGCCTGTAATGACCCAGGGCTTTATGGACCATGTTTCTTCCTGCTGCCTAGACCAATACTTTGGCTGTGTTTACCATATTGCTGCCTGTAATGACCCAGGACTTTATGGACCATGTTGCTTCCTCCTGCCTGGACCAATACTTTGGCTGTGCTGACCATATCGCTGCCTATTGCCTCTATTGACTATAGACAGTAATTCTGCCTAGACATCTCTGCCTGCTACCTGGACCAATGCATTGGCTGTGTTTTGGCTGTGCTGACAGTATCATTGCTTGTACTGACTATGGACAGTATTCCTGCATGCTGCCTGGACGATTGCTTTTGCTGTCACTGACCACATCTCTGCCTGCTGCCTGGACAGATGCTCTCCTCTGTGGACCACTGCACTACTAAAACCACAGGTAATCTTTTGTTATTTGGTATGTACATGCTATGTGTTAGAAAAATGAAGGGCTTTCAAAAATGTGATCGGTAGTCAGAAAATTATATGTGTAATGTATGCTCCTATAACGCCTGGAGGTGCTACTTGGATGTTGGGCCTCTGTATGTGGCCAAGCTGTGTAAAAGTCTCACACATGTGGTATCGCTATACTTAGGAGGAGTAGCAGAATGTATTTTGGGGTGTCATTTTTGCTATGTACATGCTGTGTGTTGGAAATATCTTATAAATGGACAACTTTGTGTAAAAAAAATAGGTGGTTGAGAAATGAGATGTGTAATTTATGCTCGTAGAATGCCTGAAGGTGCTACTTCAACGTTGGGCCTCTGTATGTAGCCAGGCTGTGTAAAAGTCTCACACATGTGGTATCTCCATACCCAAGAGTAGCAAAATGCAATTTGGGGTGTAGTTGCAAGTATGCATATGCTGTGTGTAAGAAATAACCTGTTAATATGACAAGTTTGTATTTAAAAAAAAAAAAAAAGAAAGAAATTTTCCCAAGAATTGTGGGGGAAAAAAATACAAAAAAAATCACCATGCCTCTTACTAAATATATTGGACTGTCTACTTTCCAAAAAGGGGTCATTTGTACTATTTGTACTTTCCTGGCTTGTTAGAGTCTCAAGAAATGAGACAGGCCATCAGTACATTAGGTGTGATCAGATATGATCAATTTTCAGTGATTGGCACTAGTAGACTCTATAACTTTTACACAGACTAAATAATATCCACTAATTTGGGTTATTTTTACCAAAGATATGTAGCAATATACATTTTGGCCCAAATGTATGAAGAAAAATGACTTATTTGCAAAATGTTACTAAAGGAACTAAAGAAAAGTGTTTTTTCAAAAGTTTCGCTCTTTTTTTTCCGCTTATATTGCAAAAAATAAAAAAACCCAGCGGTGATTAAATACCACCAAAAGAAAGCTCTATTTATGAGAAAAAAATGATAAAACATTTGTTTGGATACAGTGTAGCACGACTGAGTAAATGTCATTCAAAGTGTGAGAGCACTGAAAGCTGAAAATTGGTCTGGGCAGGAAGGTACATAAGTGCCTGGTATTGAAGTGATTAACCACTTCAGCCCCGGAAGGATTTACCCCCTTCCTGACCAGAGCACTTTTTACAATTTGGCACTGCGTTGATTTAACTGCTAATTGCGCGGTCATGCAATGCTGTACCCAAACGAAATTTGCGTCCTTTTCTTCCCACAAATAGATCTTTCTTTTGATGGTATTTGATCACCTCTGCGGTTTTTATTTTTTGCGCTATAAACGGAAAAAGACCGAAAATTTGGAAAAAAATGATATTTTCTACTTTTTTGTTATAGAAAAAATCAAATAAACTCAATTTTAGTCATACATTTAGGCCAAAATGTATTCGGCCACATGTCTTTGGTAAAAAAAATGTCAATATGCGTATATTTATTGGTTTGCGCAAAAGTTACAGCGTCTACAAACTAGGGTAAATTTTCTGGAATTTACACAGCTTTTAGTTTATGACTGCCTATGTCATTTCTTGAGGTGCTAAAATGGCAGGGCAGTACAAAACCCCCCCAAATGACCCCATTTTGGAAAGTAGACACCCCAAGGAAATTGCTGAGAGGCATGTTGAGCCCATTGAATATTATTATTTTTTGTCCCAAGTGATTGAATAATGAGTAATGTGTGGGACTTTTTGGGAACCTAGCCGCGTACGGGGCCCCGAAAACCAATCACCGCCTTCAGGATTTCTAAGGGTGTAAATTTTTGAATTCACTCTTCACTGCCTATCACAGTTTCTGAGGCCATGGAATGCCCAGGTGGCACAACACCCCCCCCCCCCAAAAGACCCCATTTTGGAAAGTAGACACCCCAAGCTATTTGCTGAGAGGCATGGTGAGTATTTTGCAGCTCTCATTTGTTTTTGAAAATTAAGAAAGACAAGAAAAACATTTTTTTTTTTTTTCAATTTTTAAAACTTTGTGACAAAAAGTGAGGTCTGCAAAATACTCACTATACCTCTCAGCAAATAGCTTGGGGTGTCTACTTTCCAAAATAGGGTCATTTGGGGGCGGGGGTTGTGCCACCTGGGCATTCCATGGCCTCCGAAACTGTGATAGGCAGTGAAGAGTGAAATCAAAAATTTACGCCCTTAGAAAGCCTGAAGGCAGTGCTTGGTTTTCGGGGTCCCGTACGCGGCTAGGCTCCCAAAAAGTCTCACAAATGTGGTGTCCCCATACTCAGGAGAAGCAACAGAGTGTATTTTGGGGTGTAATTCCACATATTCCTATGGCATGTTTGAGCAATATATCATTTAGTGACAACTTTGTGCAAAAAAAATAAATAGTCTTTTTCCAGCAATTTGTCTCACAATATTAAATATTCCATAGACTCGACATGCCTCTCAGCAAATAGCTTAGGGTGTCTACTTTCCAAAATGGGGTCATTTGGGGGGGTTCTGAACTGTCCTGGCATTTTATGCACAACATTTAGAAGCTTATGTCACACATCACCCACTCTTCTAACCACTTGAAGACAAAGCCCTTTCTGACACTTTTTGTTTACATGAAAAAATTATTTTTTTTTGCAAGAAAATTACTTTGAACCCCCAAACATTATATATTTTTTTAAAGCAAATGCCCTACAGATTAAAATGTTGGGTGTTTCATTTTTTTTTCACACAGCATTTGCGCAGCAATTTTTCAAACGCATTTTTTGGGGAAAATACACACTTTTTTAAATTTTAATGCACTAAAACACACTATATTGCCCAAATGTTTGATGAAATAAAAAAGATGATCTTAGGCCGAGTACATGGATACCAAACATGACATGCTTTAAAATTGCGCACAAACGCGCAGTGGCAACAAAATAAATACATTTTTAAAAGCCTTTAAAAGCCTTTACAGGTTACCACTTTAGATTATTTTTTTGCTTTTTTATCTTATTTTATTTATTTTTTTTATCTTTTTTATTGTTATCTCAGGGAATGTAAATATCCCCTATGATAGCAATAGGTAGTGACAGGTACTCTTTTTTAAAATAATTGGGGTCTATTAGACCCTAGATCTCTCCTCTGCCCTCAAAGCATCTGACCACACCAAGATCGGTGTGATAAAATGCTTTCCCAATTTCCCAATGGCGCTGTTTACATCAGGCGAAATCTAAGTCATGAAATGCACGTAGCTTCCGGTTTCTTAGGCCATAGAGATGTTTGGAGCCACTCTGGTCTCTGATCAGCTCTATGGTCAGCTGGCTGAATCACCGGCTGCATCCTCAGGTTCCCTGTTTATGACAGGAGAGCCAGAGAAAAACACAAAAGACGGTGGGGGGGGGGCATTCCCTCCTACTGCTTGTAAAAGTAGTCTAGAGGCTAATTAGCCGCTAGGATTGCTTTTACATGAAAGCCGACCGCTGGCTGAAAAGAATGATACCAAGATGATACCTAAACCTGCAGGCATCATTTTGGTATAACCACTCAAAGTCGTGAATGGCGTACCTGAAGGCAAAAAAATGGTTAACAATAAAACACAGTAAACGGTAAAGTATAAAAAATTGCATACCTGAAAAGCAAACATGATAAAACATAATAACAACAATAAAACATTGCAGAATAGAATACAGTAAAAAAGAGCAGAACAATAGAGAGAGAATAGAGAGAGAGAGAACAATGCAACAACAACTATTTTTTAAAATTTTATATATTTTTTTGTGGTTTTTTTTTTTTTTTACACTTTTTTTTGTAACTGTAACTTTTATAACTGTAACCGGTTCCAGGTTCGGGTCTCTCAAAATGCGATGGCATCTTGGGAGACCCCGTGAAAGTGTGCCTAGTCTGTGCAATGCTGTACCCTACGCTAATACTCAACTAGTGTATGGTAGCGTTCAAAACATTCACCAATGCAAAGACCAGGATTGTCAGGACAGGAGGGAAAATAATGGCGGGTGTCACGCCTATATCCGCACTTGCTGCAGACACGACATCTTTTTTGGGAGGGGTTCGTTGGGTAGGGGTACTCGGGAGGACATAAAAATGCCTCTCATACAGCCGACTGCATTTGGTTGGGAATGTGAATGGGGGAAGTACGGGTGCTGCAGAAGCGGTGGGTTTCCAATTAGGATTGGCGAATGCAGCATTAAGGGCATTATGGGCATGACGGGCCTGTTTGTCTTCTTCTTGGTGGCAGCGGGACACTACTTGTGCTTGCCACCTCACCAGCTTGAACTGCACTTATGGGACTCGCCACGTCACCAAGTGTTGCTGCAGTGCTGGTTTGACTACGACCGGGGTGTACTAGGCCGCTGGTGCTTGCCAGTTCACCAAAACGCTACCGAAAAAACTGTTAGCGATCGCAGTGATCAGGCCTGACTCTGCGAACGCTGCAGTTATGCGTTTAGTGTTTTGTAAGTGACAGTGATCGATCCATCGATACTGCACTTGGGTGGGCTGGGCCCAGCCCACCCAACACCCAACACTGCATTTTTGGGAACCCTAAACTGCTGGGGATGCTAGTATAGATCTGATCGGATCAGATATTGATCCGTTCAGATACTATACCACTAAGGGAGGCGTATGTTGCATGCGTGGGTGTTAGCGGTACTGGCGCTAACCTGACGCTGCCTGGGGCGACGCATATCACCGCAGGGCGATCAGGGGGCTAAACCTTTATTCGGTAATAAACGGCGGGTGCCCTGACACTATAAAAAATAAACTAACTAACCAGCGTCACCCGTAAGAGTTATACGGTGATCACTAGTGAAAGGGTGAACTAGGGGGCAATCAAGGGGTTAAATCCTTTATTAGGTAGTATATGGGGGTCCCTGACGCTATAAAATGCTGACAGCGAAACTATATATTTACTTCCCTAACTAGCATCACCAATGACACTAATACAGCGATCAGAAAAATGATCGCTTAGTGACACTGGCGACGGGGGGTGATCAAGGAGATAAAACTTTATTAGGGGGGGTTAGGGGGGTACCCTAGACCTAAAGGGGGCTACCACTAGCTGCCCTACCACACTAACTGTCACGAACTGACACTAATACAGTAATCAGAAAAAAAAACAACTGCTTGGTGTCAGTGTGATAGGGGGGGAAGGGTGATCGGGGGGTGATCGGGGGTGTAATGTGTGCCTGGCATGTTCTACTGTGTGTGTGTGTGTTGGTGCACTCACAGTGATGTCTTCTCTCCTCGGCGCCGGAACGGAAAATACCGTGCCGAGGAGAGATGACATCACTTCCTCTGCTGCTGTTTACTATACAGCAGCAGAGGAATGATTCTATTGGCCGGGAGCGATCGCGAGGGGGGGACGAATGGATGGCCTCCCCCTCACCTCCGATCGCCGGGGGAGAAATGCCAACCGCCTCGGGCACCGCGGGGGGGTCCGATTGGACCCCCCGCCCGCGGGAGGCAGATCACGTACAGGTACGTGATTCTGCCTGCCCGTGCCATTCTGCCGACATATATCGTCGTGAGGCGGTCCGCAAGTGGTAAAGTGGTTGTAAGCCCTTACATACCCAGTGAATTGACTGGCCTCAGGTGATACACAGAGATAAAACAAATCCTCCTACCTAAGTTGTACCTTTTCATATGCAGCCCTCTCTGCTCTACAACCCTTCAAATTCCAGAATTTACACAGCTTGTCTGAGCTATCCTAGTATACATCCTGGCTATACAGACCTAATTACAAATCATTTGGCAGGTAAGACAAGTCACATATGTGTATTTAAACCATTTATATACTGTACCTCTTTTCCTGGAGTCCAGCTTTAAATATCAAAATCGAATTTATATAATCCAGTTTATATTGTATGCTCATTGTCAGTTTTATATACAAGTCCCATAATGTCATAGCTATAATGCTGCTGAACTCCAGAATATAGGAAAAAAACGAGCTGAGGTGTTCACACTACCCCAAGCATATGGCAAGACCACGCAGTGAATTCTCCGACACATCAAGAAGCCTGAACCCAACACTGGTATAGATGGGCTCCCAGAGGGAACTCGCTCACGGAGTCCGGGAACAGAGATTATGTTACACACTTTGTCCAGGGCCAGAGGAGATACATGAATCTGTTTTAGCTGTACCAAGCTAGACTGAGGCAAAAATATTTCATTTGAGGAGATGAAAATGAAACCGATTGTAAAAAGAAAAAGAAGGAAAACTTGTACAAGATCACTTTTGCATTCTGAAATAAAAATGTTACTTGCAGTTAATTCAATGCTGATGATTTCCCCCCAAAAATGTAAAGTTAGCTTTACACACATGGATTTTTCAGAAGAGTGATATTTAATCAGTCTTAATGATCAAGCAGAGAATTTATACTCCTTGTTCGCAGCAAAGGAAATTGTTCGAGCCAACACACAAACACAAGTGATTTTATTTCCAACTATATTTGTGCTCGTTGGAATGAAATTGGAAGAAAATTGATGCAACGCTTTTTTTTGTTCTTAGTGCTTATGCAATCATATTTTAGTAACTGGATACTGTACAACTGGCGTTCCACGCCTCTGAGTGTTCTTTAAATGTCTGAGTTAGACTCAATTGATTACAGGCTATCAAAGGCAAGTTGTACTAAATGCAACAGCAGTCTCAGAAAGGAGCAAAAACCATTGTGATTAAATCTTTACATTTGTGGCCAGCTAAAGAGTACCTATTGATGTGAGTTGACAGCTGCACGGTCTGGACGTTCTCCTATATCTATGAGTGCTGCCAACGAAAGACATGTGACAGAAACCTCCTTTCCCAGGTAGAGGGAACAAAAAGATGGGGAACAAATTTAAAAGTAAGTATGAGTATCTAGCCATAGGGGATTTTAAAGCAGAAATGTAAAAAAAAAAATAATAATTTGCTAGTAAATAGAGTTTTTTTAGTAGAAGAGATTATACATGTGAGCTGCCAGGAGTAGGAACTGATGTAACTACAGGAAGCATGTTCAAGAGTTACATCATCGATGGGCGCCCCAGTGGCCAAAGAAAGAAGACAGATGTGGAGGAAGTGCATAGTGCCCATTAGGGATGAGCTGAACACGCCTCTGAGTGTTCTTTAAATGTCTGAGTTAGACTCAATTGATTACAGGCTATCAAAGGCAAGTTGTACTAAATGCAACAGCAGTCTCAGAAAGGAGCAAAAACCATTGTGATTAAATCTTTACATTTGTGGCCAGCTAAAGAGTACCTATTGATGTGAGTTGACAGCTGCACGGTCTGGACGTTCTCCTATATCTATGAGTGCTGCCAACGAAAGACATGTGACAGAAACCTCCTTTCCCAGGTAGAGGGAACAAAAAGATGGGGAACAAATTTAAAAGTAAGTATGAGTATCTAGCCATAGGGGATTTTAAAGCAGAAATGTAAAAAAAAAAATAATAATTTGCTAGTAAATAGAGTTTTTTTAGTAGAAGAGATTATACATGTGAGCTGCCAGGAGTAGGAACTGATGTAACTACAGGAAGCATGTTCAAGAGTTACATCATCGATGGGCGCCCCAGTGGCCAAAGAAAGAAGACAGATGTGGAGGAAGTGCATAGTGCCCATTAGGGATGAGCCGAACACCCCCCTGTTCAGTTCGCACCAGAACTTGCGAACAGGCAAAAAATTTGTTCGAACACGCAAACACCGTTAAAGTCTATGGGACACGAACATGAATAATCAAAAGTGCTAATTTTAAAGGCTTATATGCAAGTTATATAAGAGCCTCCCATCATGCCATCATGTATGCAGAGCAGCCCGAGGAGAAGAAGGGAAGAAGACGCCACGGAGGAAGATCCTGGACGAGAACACCGTAAGAAGAACCAGAAGAAGAAGAAGATGGAGGAAAAAACCGAAGGAAGAAAGAAGATAGAAGATAGAAGAAAGAAGATAGAAGAAAGAAGAAGCATTTAAATAAAGGAATTGTCAAAAACTGTCTTGTCATTTTTAACATTTTTGACAGTTTTTTTGTGAAATGGTAGGGGTACTTTTGTACCCCCTTACCATTTCACACAGGGGGAGGGCCTTCCAGATTCCAATAAGCCCCCCGCCCGCAGACCCCCACAACCACCGGGCAAGGGTTGTGGGGATGAGGCCCTTGTCCCCATCAACATGGGGACAAGGTGTTTTGGGGGGCTACCCTAAAGCACCCTCCCAATGTTGAGGGTATGTGGCCTGGTACTGTTCAGGAGGGGGGGCGCTCTCTCGTCCCCCCCTCTTTTCCTGCGGCCTGCCAGGTTGCGTGCTCGGATAAGGGTCTGGTATGGATTTTTGGGGGGACCCAGGCCAGTTTTTTTTTAATTTTGGCGTGGGGTTCCCCTTAAAATCCATACCGGACCTGAAGGGTCTGGTATAGATTTTGAGGGGGGCCCCACGCCATTTTTTTTTAAATTTTGGCCAGGGTTCCCCTTAATATCCATACCAGACCTGAAGGGCCTAGTATGGAATTTAGGGGGACCCCCCACGTCTTTTTTTTTTAATTTGGGTTTGGGGTTCCCCTGTGGGGAATTCCCATGCCGTTTTTATCAATGAACTTTTATGTGTATTGTCGGACCGGCAATTCATTAATAGCCGCGAGTAGTTTTAAATGACTTTTTTTCCTTTGAAATGTCATTTTGCTGTCAGACTGTTCTAAACACGGGAAACATGTGCCCCTTTACAGGCATACTATAGACACCCCCCAGGTACGAAATTTAAAGGAATATTACACTTTTATTGTTTCACTTTAAGCATTATTAAAATCACTGCTCCCGAAAAAACGGCCGTTTTTAAAACTTTTTTTTGCATTGATCCATGTCCCCTGGGGCAGGACCCAGGTCCCCAAACACTTTTAATGACAATACCATGCATATAAGTCTTTAAAATTAGCACTTTTGATTTCTACCATAGACTTTTAAAGGGTGTTCCGCGGCTTTTGAATTTGCCGCGAACACCCCAAATTGTTCGCTGTTTGGCGAACTGGCGAACAGCCGATGTTTGAGTCGAACATGAGTTCGACTTGAACTCGAAGCTCATCCCTAGTGCCCATCAACAGAAGAATATGGAAAACATCATAATTCTATTTTAACCTGACGTGTCTTAAATAAAGCAATCAGCATGACATATCAGAATGACTTTCTATTTATATATGTAAAATTCTAAAAGGTGGGGTAAGCAGAGTAATACTGTGAAAAAGTGGTATTGTAAACCATTGCAGTCCTGAAAAGTATAGCATCTCTTTGTTTTTACAGACGTTTTTGTAATTTGTAATTATTTAAATAAATTGAAACAGGTTTTATATATGAAACACTGTGGGGGTCATTTACTATAACTCCAGGAAGTACTGGGCACTATGGCAAATAATAGAGCCCATTTTAGCCAAATGGAAACAAAACGGCGAATTTGCGCATGAAAATCAGCGATATAAGCGGAGAACAAACGATTGTAAATTCTAAATTGCCGCTAATTCGCGCTTCCGCGTATATACAAATGCCAATTCTTATCAAGTTGTTATATAGCACTGTACTGTAGCCATGATCCATGTATGTGAAAGAAACATTTTTTATCAGAGATGTGCTCTAGTTCCAGTGCATCTATTGATTTATATTGCAATTAGTATTCCTAGTTTTTTTTTTCCTTCTTTTGCTAATAAATGCAGTTCTGAATGATTATTACATAGTAATGTCTGCTATTCTGTAAAGTTACATGTATTAATCATTTAGGTTACCTATTTGTTGTATGTTGTTTTTTTCATGTTTTTGATTTATTATTTATTAATTTAGTTGACTATAAAGCAGTAATTATTTATGTTCATTCTTTAATAATACTACACTATTATGCAGGTCTTGTACTTAGCACAATGGCTTAGTGGTCTGCTTGGATATCTCCACACCACTCATGGTATGAGTTCAAACAACAGCCAACCTACCATCCACCAGCTGTGTTTATTTTTTCAGTGCACAAGTGAATTAAAATAAACAAACAAAGAAATGTAAACTGCCCTTTAGCTAGTGTGTGGTGTTTGGAATGTCACATCATAACATAATTGAATACTTACATACCATTGCATGCATTTAAAGAGTTAATACAATAAAAACTTTCACATTAAACTGCATTGGCTACTTGGCAATCGCCTATTTTCAGTAAATATATATACATGTATATTTGTGTTGCTTTGGCTAATTGGCTAACTGGCATTCTCCTTTTCCCACCAATGCAATCTTTTAGGATTTTTCTGTGGGATTTGAACCCATGAGTCTTTCAATACCTGAATGTTTGAAGGTAGAAGTGCTAACTGCTAGCCTATTGGGCTGAGCACAATTATACATACAAAATACTTTTACTAGTGTTTGATGTGTTATATACTATACAATAAAGTTTATCAAATGTAAACTGCTTGTTAGCTAGTGTGTGGTGTTTGATGATTCACACCATAATATTAGTGAATACTTACATACCATTGCAAGCATTTGAAGAGTTAATACAATAATATCAAACCATATTAAAGTGTATTGGCTACTTGGCATTCACTGTATGCTGCTTTGGCTAATTGGCTAACTGCCTAACTGGCTAACAGTAATTCTCCTTTTCTCCACCAATAGTAATCTTTTAGAATTCTTCTGTGGGATTTGAACCCATGAGTCTTTCAATACCTGAGTTTTTGAAGGTAGAGGTGCTAACTGCTAGCCTATTGGGCTGAGCACAATTATATATACAAAATACTTTTACTAGTGTTTGATGGTTTATATACCATACAATAAAGTTTATCAAATGTAAACTGCTTGTTAGCTAATGTATGGTGTTTTGGAGATTCACACCATAATATTAGTGAAGACTTATTTATTTTTATTTAAGGTACTTCTATAGTGCCGTCAATTTACGCAGTGCTTTACATATACATTATACACTAATATGGGCACCTACCCTCAAGGAGCTTACAATCTAAGGTCCCTAACTCACATTCATATACTAGGGCCAATTTAGACAGAAGCCAATTAACCTACCAGCATGTCTTTGGAGTGTGGGAGGAAACCGGAGTACCCGGAGGAAACCCACGCAGGCACAGGGAGAACATGCAAACTCCAGGCAGGTAGTCTTGTGGTGTGGTTGGGAATGCGAACCAGCAACCCTTTTTACTGCTAGGTAGGGATGAGCAGACCCCCCCCCCCCCCTGTTCGGTTCGCACCAGAACATGTGAACAGGAAAAAAGTTTGTTCGAGCACGCGAACACCGTTAAAGTCTATGGGGGTCATTTACTATAGCGCCAGGAAGTACTGGGCACGATGGCAAATAATAGCTCCCATTTTAGCCAAATAAGATTTCAACAGGCGAATGTGCGAATGAAAAACTAGCGCTATTAGTGAGAAACACATGTTAGTAAATTCTAAGCTGGCGCTAATTAGCGCTTAAGCGTATATGCAAATGACAATTCCTACCAAGTTGTTATATAGTACTGCACTGTAACCATGATCCATGTATGTGAAAGAAACATTTTTATGTGAGATGTGCTCTACCTCGTGTGCATCTATTGATGTATGTTGCAATTGGTATTCCTAGTTTTTTCCTTCTTTTGCTAACTAATGCAGTTATGAATGATTATTACATAGTAATGTCTGCTATTCTGTAAAGTTACATGTATTAAACATTTAGGTTACCTATTTGTTGTATGTTGTTTTTTATTTTTTAATTTAGGTGACTATAAAGCGGTAATTATTTATATTCATTCTTTAATCATACTACACTATTATGCAGGTCTCATACTTAGCACAATGGCTTAGTAGTCTGCTCAGATGTCTCCACAGCACTCACGGTACAAGTTCAAATACCAGCCAACCTACCATCCCCCAGCTGTGTTTATTTTTTCAGTGCACAAGCAAATTAAAATGAACAAACAAAAAAATGTAATCTGCCCATTAGTTAGTGTGTGGTGTTTGGAATTTCACACCATAATAGTATTGAATACTTACATATCATTGCATGCATTTGAAGAGTTAATATAATAGAATCAGCCAAATTTGAAGTGCATTGGCTAATTGGCATTCACCTATTTTCAGCATATGCTGCTTTGGCTAATTGGCTAATAGTCATTTGCTTCAAGGTAGAATTGCTGACCGCTAGCCTATTGGGTGTAGCACAGTCATACATAGAAAATACATTCACTAGTGTTTGATGTTTCTTCTCCCCGAGCTGTCTCTCCTGCTGCCACCATCTTCTCCCGCTGATGTGTTCTTCAGTGCAGCCGGTTACCCACTAATAAAAAAAAGCCGCTCTTCTTGTGGCGGTCTTCTGTGGCCATCCGATAATGTCACCCGGAGAGTCCGCTCCATGGCTATGTAAGAGACGCCACACAGCGGGTGACAACACAGCGGAGGAAGACCACCATGGAAGAAGAGCAGCTTTTTTTTATTAGCGGGTAACCAGCGGTGCGGAAGAACACAGCAGATGGCGGCGGCAGGAGAGACGGCTCTGGGAGAATACAGCTCAGGGAGAAGATGGAGGAGGGAGAGACAGCGTCTGGAGAAGATGGCTCAGGGAAGAAGACAGCTCAGAGCTATTCTACAATAAAGGACTTGTCAAAAACCGGCTATTCATTTTTTTACATTTCACTACTTTTTTTGGTGAATGGATAGGGGTAAAATGTACCCCATACCTATTCACATAGGGGACAGGATCTGGGAGCCCCCTTGTTAAAGGGGGCTTCCAGATTCTGATAAACCCCCTGCCTGCAGACCGACAACCACCGACCAGTGTTGTCGGGAAGAGGCCCTTGTCCCCATCAACATGGGGAAAAGGTGCTTTGGGGCATGTGGCCTGGTAAGGTTCAGAAGGGGAGGGTGCTCACTCATCCCCCCCTATCCTGACCTCCAGGCTGCATGCTCAGGTAAGGGTCTGGTATGGATTTTGGGGGCCCCACATCAAATTTATTTTACATTTTGGTGTGGGGTTCCCCTTAAAGTCCATACCGAAGGGCCTGGTATGTACTGGGGGGACCCTACGACATTTTTTTCCTTGAATTTTGGAATTCCATACCATATTATTGAATAAGTACATACCATTGCATGCATTTGAAGAGTTAAAATATGGAATAAAGCAAGCTGATGTGCTTTGCCTAATTATGCTTCTGAGTACAATGCACACTTCTAGGAGGTGATGCTGTCAGTGGGATTTGAATTCATGGCTTGAACTTTTGGGGGCAGCAGGGTATACCGCTATGCTACAGAGCTGAGCACTTACCTACAGAGAAAATACATTTACTAATGTTTGATTCAATACAATAATGTTTTGCATTTCAGGCATTAATATTATAGTAACAACCATGCTCGTGCCGATGTGACGTTGGCTAATAGGCATTTGCCTCTTTTCAGCATATGCTGCTGAGTACAATGCAAGCTTTCAGTAGGTGATACCATCTGTGTGATTTTCAGCCATTTGAGCACAATTATATTGAGAACATATGTTTACTAGTGTTTGATGGTGGGACTACTTTATATTCTAGGTATAAAATAGTACTCAGCACAGTGACTTAGGCACCTTTCACACTTGTGCGACCTGAAAGTTGCGAGATTTTAATGCGACTTTAAGCAATGCCTGTGTAATCTTGAGGTCTATGGACACAGGAGTCGCAGGGAAAGACATGCAACTTTCCCATGATTTTGCATCAGCAATTTTGCCGCAATTCCAGGGAATGCCTGTGTAAACTTGAGATCTATGGACCTCAACTCGCATCAAAGTGAGATCAAAGTAGTTCAGGGACTATGTTGAAGTCAGTGTTACTTGAAGTCGCACAGATATGAATGGTACACATTAAAAATCATGGGGTATGACTTGTCATGCGACTCTGATGTCCAAAGTCACACAAGTGTGACTCAGCCCGACTTTGTCAGCGATTTCAGAGACATCAGTGCACTTTCCTGCACTTTCCTAGTGAAATCACATAGGACACCTTCTTAAAGGAGAACAGTTGGGACCTATGTCTACCTACTTTTGCTAATAGGTGTCCCTTATACCCATCTCAAAAAGTTGGGAGGTAAGAAATCGCCCCCTGAAGTCGCCCAAAGTAGTGCAGGAACTACTTTTGGGAATCGTTGTGGCATCGCACCAATTCGGACAGTTCCATTGCCATCAATAGGCGCCGATTTGGCCTACAATTTGACATGTCAATTCAGACCTATGTGAACATGGGTGAAGTTGCATAGATATTAGAGCTGCACGGTTCTGGCCAAAATGAGAATCACAATTTTTTTGCTTAGAATAAAAAGATCATGATTCTCGCGACGTAAAATCTTTCACATTATCCCACAAAAAATTGGGCTAACTTTTTTTTTTTTTTTTTAAATTCATTAAAGTACTTTTTTCCAAAAAAAATTGCATTTGAAAGCGCAAATACAGTGTGACATAAAATATTGTAACAACCACCATTTTATTCTCTAGGATCTCTACTAAAAAAAATATATATAATGTTGGGGGGTTTTAAGTAATTTTCTAGCAAAAAAAAAAAAAAAAAAAAGATTTTAACCTGAAACCAACAAATGTCAGAAAAATGTTTAGTGTTTAAAGTGGGGTTCCACCCAAAAAACAAAACTACCTGTAAAAATTCTAAAAAAACAAAAAAAACATTTGGATATATATTTTTTTTTCACTTACCTCTAAATGCCTGTTGCTAGGTGGTCCCTCGTAGTCTGTCTTTCCCTTAGCCTGGGCTGGTGACATCACTTCCTCCTCGGCACAGGAAGGGCTCCGCTCTGCTCCCTCCCTCCTGTCAATCATCTGGGACCCATTACAGGTCCCAGGTGATTGAGCGGCCAATCACGGCGCACGGCGCCGCTCGCGCATGCGCAGTGGGTGCCAGGCTGTGAAGCCACAGCCCGGCGCCCACAGTTGAAATGCCGGCGCCGACGAGCGGAGGGGGGAGACGAGTGGGGCTTCGATCCCCCGCATCGCTGGACCCAGGGACAGGTGAGTGTCCAATTAAAAGTCAGCAGCTGCAGTATTTGTAGCTGCTGACTTTTAATTTTTTTTTTTTTTTTGACGGCCCCCATGGGTGGAACTCCTCTTTAAGTAGTTAAACTTTCCTCACTTACACAGAATTCTATTTAATTGACAAATTGTTACAAGGTTTCTAGTTAAGTTCACTGATAAAGAATGTTCTAATTCTTGGCAGACTTCCTGGTTTTTCGGCTGTGGCTTCAGAAGAGCAGAGAGAGTTCTTTGCATAGCAAGAATCGTGAAACTCTTTTTTCAAGATCGTAAAGGGGGAAAAAATCACGATGACGATTAATCGTGCAGCTCTAATAAATATGCATGGAAATCAAGGGGGACAACTTTGGTTTGGACTCTGAGGTCCAAAGCTCCATGAAAAGTCACCCAAGTGTGAAAGTAACCTAATGCGATTAATTGATAACACCTTTGAATAAGGCCCCATTTGCACTTGTGCGACCTTAAAATTGCACAGCTTTGTCATGACTTGAAGCAATGTCTGTGTAATCTTGTGGTGTATGGACCTCAAATTGCATCAAAGTCAAACCAAGGTAGTGCAGGGACGAATTTGCTACACCTTCAGGATGCACAAGTGACAATAGGGCCAAATTCAAAGGTGTTATCCTTGAATCTCATTCACACTGCTGCAACCTGAAAGTCACACTATTTTGCTGCCACTTTGCCGCTGCAATTTGGCCCCAACTTCTGGGAATGCCTGTGTAATATTGTACCCGATATACCTCAAGTCACACCAAAGTAGTACAGGGACTACTTTGAAGTTGGTGCGACTTAAAGTAGCACAGATATGAATGGTTGTCATTGAGAATCATGGGGTACAACTTGTCATGCAACTCAGAGGTCCAAATTTGCTGGAAAATTCGCCCAGCTGTGAAACAAGTCATATATATTTTAATAAAAGGAGCTCTCATTTATACTTGCATTAACATCAGCAGAACAAATGCAGGAAGTGATGTGTGCACATGGGATGGAAGCAAATGTGTGGTGATGCCAAACAAATCAATGAACCCCACCCACACCAAATCTAACTACGACATCCACCCCGCATTGATTAAGTACAAGTACATATCCTACACTTACCCGGCCAATGAGCAGCACCTCCTCTCTGCTAAAGAGACCTCGCTATGTCCACCTAGATGGAGATCCTGAATAGCACAGGAATTTCTGGGTGCATACAATGACTAATTTCCAGGTCAGAAGGTGAAACCACACTTTTGATTGCAGCTGCGAATATTTGATCTCAACCATGATTAGTATTTTTTATTTTCAGATATGCAAATCTGTATTTCTACATATATTTGAAGGTAAACTTAAGGGAGTTTGCTAAGAAATGGTGTCCCTGGGTTAGCAGCAGGTGAATTACAAAGGCAAAAGGCCCAGTTTGAGCCCTGGTTCACACTGACAGCAGGAGGAAAGCGTTCAGCTGAACTCACAATTTCATTCCTGCATGTCAGTCCCGACTGTGGGGGCAACAGACATCAGTGCAGGTTTCTGCACCAATATCAATACAAATCGCACCAATTAGAACAGTGCAATTGCCACAGATTTGACATGTCAAATCACACCAACGTGAACCAGAGCTGACACATTCAAACACTGCCTATCCACCAGCTGAATTCATTACCTGCAACTCTCCACAGCTGTTAATGATAAAGGTGGAATCTTTATATATAACTTGCAGTTGTGCAGAAGCCTAGGTTTACATTGGAGCGATTGGTCATGCGATTTGAGAGATCAAATCGCATGACTATTGGCAATGGCACTGTTCCAATCGATGCAACATTTTTTTGTGGCACCGCATCAATTTGCTAAAGTAGTTCCTGCACTACTTTTGCCGATTTCAGGTGCGACTTCAATAGACATTTGTGTATGAAGCCACCTGAAATCACGCTGACCTTGCTACTTTGAAATCATGAAGTAGCGCAATTTCAAAGTAGCATGTGAACCAGGGCAAAGAGATATGTATTTGTGCACCAAAAAACTAATTGAAATAAAATATAAAAGATATTGCACTTTCCCAAAACCACCACCCACAAAAACTAAAGAGAAAGAAAAGTAGAAGTGAGAAAGAAAAGTAGAAGTAAAAAAAAAAAAAAACACCACACACACACACACACCACAACAAAAGCTCAATGTAATTTTATTTTACCAGCAGAAAAAAAATAAATTTACATTTACTAGCTTTAAAAAAAATTTGGACAGGATATACGGTGCTACATTTAGCAACGGAATTTTAAGGGCCCTGCTCATAGGAGCTTACAATCTAAAATTAGACAAAACCTTAGAGTGGACACAGCTTTAATTTCAGTGTATAACGGGCAACACATCACATTATTATCTGCAAGATTATAGAAACATACTTAACAGTTATTCTTACAAAGCATTACAACATAATATTGCAAAAGACTTATTCAAAACACCCACCACCAGCCCACAATCCACACATACATAGATGACCATGTTCTGCTGGAAGCTGCATTTCGGTGTACACGATTAAACGAGATCAAAAATAGTAGGTCAGCAGATGCTTCCAAACGATGTTTGCATGATCAGACAGGAACAATACACACACAACATTGACAGCATGGCCACATAAACCCACTTTTGATTGAAAAAATGCACAAGAATTTCATCAAATCTCCCAATATCATTCCTTCTCCATCACAACAAAAAACCTGACCTTCTCAGGCCAAACGAACCCCCCTACTGCAGGCCTTTATATAAGAGAGGTTGTATTGTTAGCACACTGACACACCCAATAGAAGTACACGCCCACCAGTATCTTTCAATCTGTCTCTTCATGTATGTCTAAAGTGATTGCACCTGATGAGCAGGAACACATAATAGTATTTGCAACTGTGTTAGCCTTGGCTATGTGCATCAAATCTCCAACTACAGGACAAAGATCAAAGTCCATTTGCATCCACATAAAGAAAGCAATAGTTTTCTAAGCATATGTACCTGTGCAGTGTAAACCCTAAAATTTGAAATGTCCAAGTCCCTGGGCATGATTAGTGCTAATAAACATTAACATCAGTCCCTGGCTGCAATGAGCTTCCAATATAAAGTCCAAAATGAACGTTCTTACATTAGAACCTATTTCGACAGGAGACAAATAAAATGCCAGCATGTCTTTAGATTGTGGTGAGAAACCCACACAGGGAGAACATATAAACTTCAACACAAGGATTAGCATGTTGGGGAATTGAACCAACATCCCAGGTGCTGGTAGACAGAACTGCTACCCACTTAGCCACCAGGCAGCCCCAAGCATGGTCTCTACATCTTAGTGGTGTGAACCAGCCCTAAGTCCATAGCCATGCTCAGTGTCACAAGCAATATACAATATATTGGCCTAAGTATTGGGACACCTACCTTTAAACACACATGAACTGTAATGGCATCCCAGTATTAGTATTGGGTTCAAAACTCATTTGGCCCACCTTTTGCAGCTATAACAGCTTCAACTCCTCTTGTCCACAAGGTTTAGGAGTGTGTCTATGGGAATGTTTGACCATTCTTCCAAGTGCATTTGTGAGGTCAGGCACTGATGTTGGACGAGAAGGCCTGACCTACAGTCTCCTCTCTAATTTATCCCCAAGGTGTTCTGTTGTGTTGAGGTCAGGACTCTGTGCAGGCCAGTCAAGTTCCTCCACCCCAAAATCACTCATCCATGTCTTTATGGACCTTGCTTTGCGCACTGGTCCAAATGATTTGGTGGAGGGGTATTATGGTGCGGGGTTGTTTTTCAGGGGTTGGGCTTGGCCTCTTAATTTCAGATAAGGGAACTCTTAAGGCGTCAGCATACCAAGACATTTTGGACAATTTCATGCTCCCAACTTTGTGGGGACAGTTTGGGGAAAGCCCCTTCCTGTTCCAACATGACTGCACACCAGTGCACAAAGCAAGGTCCATAAAGACATGGATGAGCAAGTTTGGGGTGGAGAAACTTGACTGGCCTGCACAGAGTCCTGGCCTCAACCCGATAGAACACCCTTTGGCTGAATTAGAGTAGAGACTGCAAGCCAGGCCTTCTCATCCAACATCAGTGCCTGGCCTCACAAATGCACTTCTGGAAGAATGATCAAACATTCCCATAGGCAGACTAAACCTTGTGGACAGCCTTCCCAGAAGCTGTTCTAGCTGCAAAGGGTGGGCCAAATCAAATTTTAACCCTACGGACTAAGACTGGGCTGCCATTAAAGTTCATGTGTGTGTAAAGGCAGGCGTCCCAATACTTTTGGCTATATAGTGTATCTGGAAAAGACTTACAATGGTGGTGGAACCCTCCTACACATAACTACTACAATTAGACATAGTTATAGGACCTGGGAGATGAGACAACTTCTCTACATGAAGTAACATGGTTGGGATTTGAACCCAGACCCTCAGAGATACTAAGCAGAAGTTCTAACCTCTAAGCCACAGAGCTGCCACATGTGAGACCCTACTACACATAACTACACATAAATACACATAAAAACACATAAAAACACATAAATACTGCATTTCTATGGACATACAGGTGATGGAATTACATTACTCAAGAGTAATTCTTCTTGATTTATTCTGTGATATTTGGTGTTTTTTGTGGGTGAGAGTAGAATATTACCCTCAAATTTTTGGGAATTACATTTTGATTTCTGATGTTGGTGCACATATCACATTTTTTGGGCTCAAATTATGAATATTTGGAAATAATAAAAAGCACAAAAAATTGTGATTCATTTTAAATTTTCATCAGCAATGGTATTGTTTGTGGATTGTAAAGAATCCTGTGTGAGTTTGGGGTAAAGATTGTTGTGAGATGAAGAATATCAAGTGAAAGTGACAGAGAAAGATATATTTTACCAAAACATCAAAACATTCCACATTGTAGCATTCTTAGAATCAAAATATTTTAAGTAGAAGCAACAATGTTGCAAAGGAAAATTTATTTCACAGAAAGATACATTTCATGTCAACATTAAAAGGTTTTTTTGTGAAAGTTAGAATTGTTCCATTAGAACAGGCATGTCCAAAGTCCGGCCCGCGGGCCAATTGCGGCCCGCGGTCTGGTTTCGGACGGCCCGCCTGGTAATTTTGACATATATATCTTTTGTGGCCCCCAACGAATCCCCGAGCGCCGGGGGCCATAAAAGATATAAATATGCTGGCTGCCTTGGAGGGGGCGGGACGAGCGCCGTACAGGATACAGGAGAATTTCCTGTTTACACGGCGTCCTGTGTAAAAGGAAGTCCTGTCTCCTGCGCTGCCATTGGACAATTGTTTTGTCCATCATAGGAGGCGGGACTTTCAATTAAAGAGGCTGCCGATAAAAACAGGAATTTCTCCTGTATATCTGTTGGCGCTCGTCCCGCCCCCTCCCTGTCTTCTCCAAGGCTGCAGATGGACATGAATCAGGCTGCACTGACGGCAATGGTGAGTCTGCATTCATGTCAATGTGGGGGCTGCATTCATGTCAATGTGGTGGGAGCTGTATTCATGTCAATGTGGTGGGGGCTGCATTCATGTCAATGTGGCGGGGGCTGCATTCATGTCAATGTGGTGGGGGCTGCATTCATGTCAATGTGGTGGGGGCTGCATTCATGTCAATGGGGTGGGGGCTGCATTCATGTCAATGTGGGGGCTGCATTCATGTCAATACGGTGGGGGTTGCATTCATGTCAATGTGGGGGCTGCATTCATGTCAATACGGTGGGGGTTGCATTCATGTCAATGTGGGGGCTGCATTCATGTCAATACGGTGGGGGTTGCATTCATGTGAATGTGGGGGCTGCATTCATGTTAATACGGTGGGGGCTGCATTCATGTCAATACGGTGGGGGCTGCATTCATGTCAATACAGTGGGGGCTGCAGATAGGCACTGATTAGGCTGCATTGATGGGCACTGACCCTTATTTTGCTTCACAGTTCTTTATTTAAAATTTAAGATTTTTTTCCTGAAACTTCCTTTTTAAAGTGAAGGTGCGTGTTATAAGCCGATTAAATACGGTATATCCAAATAACACGCCCGAGCTCATCTATTCACAACACACAGCACAAAGGCAAAAGAATTCTTGTTGGGCCGTGTATTAGCGCTCGGACGGACACACTTAGACCAAATTTTATTGGTTTAAAAATGTCAGGCAAAATGGTCGGCCCTCAAGCATGTTCTATTCATCAAATCTGGCCCTCTTTGAAAAAAGTTTGGACACCCCTGCATTAGAATCAATGACTGAAACTTCATTTGGACTAAATTAGAGCAGATTTTAACTCCCAAAAAATGCTCTCTAATTAGCTCTCATTTTGGTATTTACTATACCTCCAGGTAAAAAAGACACTTGAGTTAAAATGAGAGTTATTTTCAGGTCTGAGCATGCTCAGTTGTGTTGGCACCTAGTTGTCCAAAACGGGGAATTTTTCACTTTTCAGACTTTTAAAGATATTTCAGTGTAGAAATCACTTTTTCACACAGTTTAAAAGCAGATAATCTTTCAATAATATACCGCATATTTCAGTACCATTTAGGCAATTATATCATGCTCTAAACAATATTTCCATGTGCAATTCTCTAGCTTTTAGCAGAGTAAGGGTTTGGGCTCTATTTAGTTTCAGGGAGCTATAGTAAATTCGATTTTGGGAGTATTTTCTCACCAGCGCTATAGTGAATACCATTTTAGCGCGAATTAGCGCTATTAGCGCTAATGCGCGCTAAATTGCCGCGAATTAGCGCTAATTCGCGGCAATTTGCGCGAATTAGCGCCATAGCGCTATAGTAAATGACCCCCTGTGTGTGCAATACATCTTTGTAGCATATGAAAAGTCCTGGCATATCTTTTGTAGATTTACAAAAAAAATTTTGGTTAAGAAAATGGTAACCAGTGAAGGATCATGCTGAAAAATAGATTTGGGGTTTGCATATGTTTTAAAGTGACACTAAGCAATATACACCAATCAGCCATAAGATTATGACAGGTAAAGTGACTAAAAAGGGCTGAACCGGACACACACTACTGTGTATGCACGAGGGAACGGTGACCATCTTTGTTGTTGTAATCTCATACCACTGTGTGCAGAGACATGCTGTGTTACTTCTTGGCGTTTGTAAGCTTTTAAACCTTAATACATTTTCTTTTATGAGTGGTTTTAGACTATGTGGAGGTTATTTTCTATTATATGCACACCAGTCCTGCTGAGTGTATTCCCAGTGGATTAGTGGGTTCCCTGCATGCTTGTGGATACATGTGATGATAGCTAACCAGCTAAATTCCTACTATTTCGTGTGAAGCAGGGGAGGTTGGAAGAGTGCCTTTTTCCTTGGGGGAATTCCTACTATGCGCATTTGACCGCTCTTATGAGGGTCATAAAATCTGGTAAGCCTTGTGTGTGATCATAAACACCTGGGGGAAACCTTTATGCCGCGTACACACGATCGGACTTTACGGCATACTTGGTCCGGCGTACTGGATTTCGTCGGACAATTCGATCGTGTGTGGGCTCCAGCGGACTTTGTTTTCTCAAAAGTTTGACGGACTTAGATTTGAAACATGTTTCAAATCTATCCGACGGACTTGAGTCCGGTCGAAAAGTCCGCTCGTCTGTATGCTAGTCCGACAGACAAAAACCAACGCTAGGGCAGCTATTGGCTGCTGGCTATGAACTTACTTGTTTTAGTCCGGTCATACGTCATCACGTACGAATCCGTCGGACTTTGGTTGATCGTGTGTAGGCAAGTCCGTTCATTCGGAAAGTCTGTCGTAAAGTCCGTCGAAAAGTCCGCCGGGCAAAGTATGCCGTAAAGTCCGGTCGTGTGTACGCGGCATTAGGCTTGGTTCACACCTAATGCCAATGCGGCTGCCAGCAGGGGTTCTGTGCATCCTGGTTCACCGTTTCAGGTCCAATTTCAGCCCGAAAAGACGCACAGGGCTCCCATGCAAATTCGCACCTGAGCCGCATCAGAGATATGTGAACCGGCTTCAAAGAGAGCTGGTCACAATCTCCTGTTATTGCGACTTGGATGCGGGAATCGTGTGAACCCAGCCTTAAAGTGGTTGTAAACCCTTGTTTACAACTTTATGTTACAGGTTAGCCTATATTAAGGCTTACCTGTAGCTAACAAGGATATCTCCTAAACCTGCATGGTTTAGGAGATATCCCTGTATTTGCATGTGCCGACGTCATGTGGCAAATGTGCACTTAAGACAACTGAAGCAATGGCGCTATATGCCGTTGCTTTAGTTGTGCTGTGCCGTTCCCGCGCGCATGTGCGGAGTGACGGCACCGCGGCTCCGGCGCTGTGATTAGCCTGGAAGTCACTCCAGGACAACATGTCGGCAGTCGGAGGAGGAGACGTGGATCGATGCAGGGGCTTCGATCTGAGGTAAGTAATACATAATTAGCTAGTATGCTATACTAGCTAATTATGCCTTTGTCTTGCAGGGTTTTTTTGTTTTTTCGTTATTTGCTGCGGTTTACTTCTTCTTTAAGCATTTGATGGCTTGAGAAGTCCCTTCTATCTTTTTATCGCTGCCTGTGAGCATTTTTTTTTCTCTATTTTACCCTGTTTGGGATTATACACCTCCATATGAACTTTCATTTTATTTCTCAGTTTAAATTTTCTGTTTTCAATATATTGCACGTTTGTATATTATCAAGCGTATGTTTTTATTTTTGCAATACATTGTAATAGCTTTGGATATATTGATTGTTTTACACATTTGTCACAGTATTTGATTTATACTACTTTAGAGCTGTTTGGATGAGATCCTGATTATTTTAGGAACTAAGGGCCCATACACATAATCAGAAAATGGTACCAAAAATGCCACTTTCAAAGTGATCGTTCGATAATCTGATCATTAGGGCACAGTTTTCAAGAGCAGATCAGGATAATTCATGCAAAATTATCCTATGGAACAAGCACAACATTTTTTCTCGTATGATACCAGCCTGAAAATACAATACAAACACATGACATCACTTCCCAATTTTTATTCTGTCGTACGAGAATTTTCCTAACTTTAGTAATCTATTTATATTCGATATTTGACTAGCATGCAAAAAAAAACCCAAACGATTATTTGTCTGATAATCTAATCGTGTGTACCAGGAATAAGCATTTATTTCTTGCCGCTGCTTAACCACTTGCCATCCGCCCTCCGTCAAATGACGGAGGGACGGTGCGGCTCCCATTCTGGGAGGTGGGGGCACGCAGCACCGTGTTGTTGGACACGCCCCCGATCTCTGTAAAGAGCTGCTGACATGGCTCTTTAATCATGTGATCGGCTCCTCAAAGGGGAGAACAGAGCATGTAATCAGGGCACTAATTATCAGTGCCCTAATTACAGTAAAGTCCCAGAAGTGCCACCAAGCAATGCCCATGAGTGCCCATCAGTGACACAAATCAGTGCCCATTACTGGTGCCAATCCGTGCTGCCTTTTAGTGCCCATCAGTGCTGCCCATCAGTGCACATCAGTGCTGCCTATCCGTGCTGCCTATCAGTGCCCACCAGTGCTGCCTATCAGTGCCCATCAGTGCGGCATAATAGTGCCTCCTCATCAGTACCACCTAATCAGTGCCCATAAGTGCCACATCATCAGTGCAGCCTATCAGTGCTGCCTTCTCAGCGCACATCAGTGAAGGAGAAAAATTACTTATTTACAAAATTTACTGACAGAAACTAAGAAAACCTTTTTTTTTTCAAAATTTTTAGTCTTTTTTCTTTCTTTTAGTAAAAAATAAAAAAAAAACAGCAGTGATTAAATACCACCAAAAAAAGCTCTGTTTCTGTGAAGAAAAATATTAAAAATGAATTTGGGTACAGTGTAGCATGACCACTCAATTGTCATTCAAAGTGTGACAGCGCTGAAAGCTGAAAAATGGCCTGGCCAGGAAGAGGGCGAAAGTGCCATTGAGATGGTTAATTGATAGATCGCTGCACCTGTTATGCCCCGTACACACGGTTGGATTTTCCTACGGAAAATATTCGATGGGACCTTGTTGTCGGAAATTCCGACCGCGTGTAGGCTCCATCACACATTTTCCATCACACACAATTTGAGGTCTGGATCTCAAATTTTCCGACAACAAAATCCGTTGTCATAAATTTCCTATCGTGTGTACACAATTCCGACGCACAAAGTGCCACGGATGCTCAGAATCAAGCAGAAGAGCCGCACTGACTATTGAACTTGTTGCACGTCACAGCTTTCTTGACGTTGGGAATTTCCGACCAACTTTGTGTGACCGTGTGTATGCAAGACAAGTTTGAGCCAACATCCGTCGGAAAAAAAACATGGATTTTGTTGTCGGAAAATCCTATTGTGTGTACAGGGCATTAGTATATTAAGTAAAGTGAATAACATTGATTATCTTGTTACAATGACACCTGAAAGTGGGTGGGATAAATTAGGCAAGTGAACATGTCGTCCCTGAAGTTGTTGAGTTGAAAGCATAAAAAATGGGCAAGCATAAGGATTTGAGTGACTTTGACAAGCACCAAATTGTAATGGCTATACGACTGGGTCAGAGCAACTCTTTTATGCCGCGTACACACGGTCGTACTTTTCGTCTACAAAAGTCCAACGGACGCTGACGGACTAAAGCTGGCTGGTAATCCGATCGTGTGTGGGCTTCTCCGGACTTTCAACTGACTTTTTTAGCCTCAAATCCGACGTACTTTAGATTTGAAACATGCTTTAAAACTTTCCGACGGACTCGAGTCTGGTCGAAAAATCCGCTCGTCTGTATGCTAGTCCGACGGACAAAAACCCACGCTAGGGCAGCTATTGGCTACTGGCTATGAACTTCCTTATTTTAGTCCGGTGTACGTCATCACGCAAGAATTCGACGGACTTTTGTGTGATCGTGTGTAGGCAAGTCTGTTCGTTAGAAAGTCCGCCGCAAGTCCGTCGAAAGTCTGCCGGAAGTCTGTCGGAAGTCTGTCGGACAGGCTGTCTGACTTTTGTAGACGAAAAGTACGACCGTGTGTACGCGGCATTAAACTGCAGCTCTTGTGGGATGTTTCTGGTCTGCAGTGGTCAGGACTAAAAGAGGTCCAAGAAAGGAAAACTGGTGAAATGGTGACAGGGTCATGGGTGGCCAAGGCTCATTGATGCACATGGGGAGGGAAGGCTGGCTGTGTAGTCCGATCCAATAGAAGAGCTTCTGAATCTCAAATTATTGAAAAAAGTATTGCTGGTTCCATTAGAAAGGTGTTAGAACAGACAATGCATCGCAGTTTGTTGTGTATGGGGCTGCATAGTCGCAGATCGATCAAGGTGCCCATGCTGACCCCGGTATACAGACAAAAAAAAAACACCGCAATGGGCACCTGAGCATAAGAAATGTACTACGGAGCATTGGAAGAAGTTGACCTGGTCTGATGAATCATGATTTTTGTTTTACTTCATGTGGATGGCCAGGTGCGTGTATGTCACTTACCTGAGGAAGAGATGGCACCAGGATGCACTATGGGAAGAAGGCAAGTCAGCAAAAGCAGCATGATATTTTCGGCAATGTTCTTCTGGGATACCTTGGGTTCTGCCATATATGTGGATGTTAATTTGGAGTCCAAGCCTCAATGGGTCAGGGCTGTTTTGGCGGCAAAAGGGGGACCTACTTATTATTAGGTGGGTTATCATAATGTTTTGAATAAGCAGTGTATGTAAGTTGCATCATGTGTACTGCTCTATGTACACTACAAATCCCATATTCCCTTGGCTATCTCAGGAACGAACAAGAGAGGGTGGCTATGTTCCTACATATGGTCAGTGTCACTGTATTTAGCTTGCAGACATTTTACTATATGTATTTAACATATCCTGGCAAACCAGAAACAATTGACACTTTTAGGCTCATCAAGCATGTGTGTCTAAAAACCAAACCTCATTAAATTAATTAAATTCATGAAGTATTATCTTGTATTTTAGCCAGGATGGTAAAACTTGAATCCCACACCTCAACATTATAATGATTTATAAAGTTAGTCTGTGTGGTTTGAAACAGGACCCAGCTCGCCACATAAATATAGAACCATTTTGCACAGTCTTGGTAAATAAACCTGATATATGTTAGTAAGTCTGGAATATTAACTTCAGAGCTTCCATCTTGTCTCCATGGAGCAATTAATCAACGTTCTCATCCCCACTGTTACCTCGTCTGGTCTGTGATATTGTTTTGTTATTGGCCAACAATGTCATTCTCTCCTCTTTTATAGTAAAGGCGTAATTATATTCTACTAGCCAGGTCCAAACGCTTTCCAGGGCAGAGCTATAACGTCTTTAACTACAATTCAGCAAGACTCCGCTGGAGAAAAATCCCACATGAGCACCTCTTACAAATAAAAAATAATACTTCGCCAAGGGTAGTCACGGCATATGAAAACATAATTAATCAGGATGGCTCCTTGAAAAATAAACCTAATGCATGAAGTCTATTACTGCATCTCTTTCAATTATAATGTGTTATGATTAGAATAAGGGGAACTGCAGGAGCACCATCTAGTGGTCACACAAGAACACTCAAGGAAGAGCTGCAGTAATCTGCAGCATTTTGCATAAATCTCTAACAAAAAAAAATATTGTGTGTAAAGTCTATGTATATAATACCTAAGTTATACAGCTTTAAATGTTCACACACACACACACACACACACACAATGCACATACACAATGGCAGGATGGAGTGGTTTATTTTAAAAAAAGCACATAAAAAACAAGCAGAGTACGGATCCTTTACAAAAATGACAAGATAGTAAAAAACGACTCTTCCGCTGTTTAAATTAAAAGCGCATGCGCGGTACGTATAGTGTTGTGCGAAACAACACTATATGCACCGCGCATGCGCGCTTTTAATTTAAACGGCGGGAGTGTCGTTTTTTACTATCTTGTAATTTTTGTAAAGGATCCGTACTCTGCTTGTTTTTTATGTGCTTTTTTTTAAATAAACCAGCCAAAGTTATCTACACTAGCGGAGTCTCTTCCCCTTCCTTTTTTGGCATTTTACCATTTATTTGTGCTGGATCCGAGGGAGCTACCACAAACTGCCCTATGAGAAGAGGTCCCGGGATAGGATCTTGGGAAGCACCTCCAGCTGTCACCGGCTTGCTGCCTATGAAGGAGGTCGATGTGTCTGCCCAGCGGTGCCCTTTGGAGCATCCTCACAGTGGTCTATCTCTATCTACCAAGCCTGTTTGGACCCCCCTGAGTAAGGGCGGTCTCATGCTTTCTGGTAAGCCTCCATTTTTACTATCAGATGGTGGGCAACACTGAATGGTGAAGATTGATCCCTGACCCTGTACAGAACATCTACACATCTTAACTTTTGGACTTGCTTTACACAAATTCACTTTTGTTTACTCCTTTTTAATACATAATTCACTATTCATGAACACTTAATGCACTGTTGTTTTGTCATCTATGATTGATATATATAATTTTCATTAAGGTTTTGTTAGAGTTTATCATCACTTGTTTATATCACTTAGTCCAGTGATAATCCACTTTTGGATTGTCTATATGTTATGGTGCCCTCATATCGGGGTTATAGTGTATAGCTGCAGGACCACTCTTCACATTTGTATTCATATTTGATATTTTAACGCACCTAGCGCAATTCTCCTCTGTTTTTTTTTATTTACAAATATATGTTGAATGCAAATTGTTTCAGCTTGTTTTAGCTGGTAAGTGTATCTGGCGCTGCAGACTTATGCCGTGTACACACGGTCGGACTTTTCAGCTACAAAAGTCCCACAGCCCGTCCGACAGACTTTCGACGGACTTTTGGCGGACTTGCGGCGGACTTTCTAACGAACGGACTTGCCTACATACGATCACACAAAAGTCCGACAGATTCATATGTGATGACGTACACCGGACTAAAATAAGGAAGTTGATAGCCAGTAGCCAATAGCTGACCTAGCGTGGGTTTTTGTCCGTCAGACTAGCATACAGACGAGCAAATTTCTGGGTCCGGCGGAGTTACGACGTAAAGATATGAAGCATGTTTCAAATCTAAAGTCCGTCAGATTTGCGGCTGGAAAAGTCCACTGAAAGTCTGGGGAAGTCCACACACGATCGGATTGTCTGCCGGATTTGGTCCGTCGGCATCCGTCAGACTTTTGTAGATGAAAAGTCTGACCGTGTGTACGCGGCATTACCCTCTCCCTTCTTAGACTGCCTCTGTGTTCCACTTGTGCTGGGCTCTGATTACATGCATCATATTCGAAAGCCAAGCAGGGAGCGTTGTGGGAACTGTAGTCTCCTGAAGACATCCCTGACCTGCATAACTATCCAAGAACTACACCTCCCAGCTGGCCATCTGCTCTAGGGAGGGAACTCTGGGAGAGGCTATAAAGAGGTCAGCAGATCAGGCCCAAGCCCTCTTGCTTCCCGAATCTCATCAAGTAAACATCCCCTCCGCTGCTGTGTGAGAGAACTGCAGCCTACCACGTGGCAACAGTTACCTTAAGAATTGCCACTGGTCAGTCTCATCTGTTTTGCCTTGACTGCATATCACTGTGCCACATTTACAAGTCTTGTTTCTTTGAGCTCCAACATGCCGGTGAAGGCCTTGCATCTTTTAACTCTTATAATTCCATTTAAAGGGGCATACCACTAGTTCCTATATTACTTTATCTCTTATTAAGATTAAAGGTATAATAGGCCTGCCTGGGGTTCCCCTTTAGCAGTGGTATTATATTCAGTAGCCCCTTTAAAATCCATTCATTTATTCCCTGCTTTCTGTATGTCTTGATATTATATTTCTGTCATTACCAATTGTCATTTAATTGCTTTGGGGGACTTTTTCAACTGAGTCTTGGCTTTTTATCCACAACTTAACTGACTAAAACCCTGTTACAGGACTCTCCTCTTGATTAAGTAAAACTTGAGAGAGCTAATCAATATACTTTGTGTCAGTGTGTTATTTACCCACTTAAGGACAAGCCTCGTTTTGGATTTTAGGTGTTTACATGTTTAAAACAGGTTTTTTTTGCTAGAAATTACTTAGAACCCCCAAACATTATATATTGTTTATTTTCTAACACCCTAGAGAATAAAATGGCAGTCAATGCAATACTTTTTTTCGCACCGTATTTGCGCAGTGGTCTTATAAGCGCACTTTTTTTGGAAAAAATTCACTTTTTTGAATAAAAAAATAAGACAACAGTAAAGTTAGCCCAATTTTTTTTTATATTGTGAAATATAATGTTATGCCAAGTAAATTGATACCCAACATGTCACGCTTCAAAATTGCACCCGCTTGTGGAATGGCGTCAAACTTTTACCCTTAAAAATCTCCATAGGCGACGTTTAAAAAATTCTACAGGTTGCATGTTTTGAGTTACAGAGGAGGTCTAGGGCTAGAATTATTGCTCTCGCTCTACCGGTCGCTGTGATACCTCACATGTGTGGTTTGACCACTGTTTTCATATGTGGGCGCTACTCACGTATGTGCTCACTTCTGCGCGCGAGCTCGTCAGGACGGGACGCTTTAAAAAAAAAAAATTCTTATTTATTTTACTTAATTTTGTTTATTTTTTCACTGTGTTTAAAAAAATAAAAATTTGGATCACTTTTATTCCTATTAAAAGGAATGTAAACAACCCTTGTAATAGAAAAAAGCATGACAGGTCCTCTTAAATATGAGATCTGGGGTCAAAAAGTCCTCAGATCTCATATTTGGACTTAAATGCAAAAAAAAATAAAAAATTGTCATTTGAAAAAATAAGGGGAGGGGGTGGCACCTCTCCCGCTGCCGATAACGGTGAATCCGCCGCAGAGACCACATTATCGTAAACAGAACCGCCGGCCCTAAAGTTGGATACCTCGGTTGTGGCAGCAGCTGCTGCCATTACCGAAATATCCACCTTCAAACTGATCACGTATATATACAGTGGCCGGTCGGTAAGTGGTTAAAGGTATACACAACATGTCTAAACCTAGAGTGTCAGGAGGGCTGGAAGGTTCACAGGGTTAAGGTGACGCAGATAAACATTTGCGATTCTAAGCAACCCCGGGATGTTCTCTGCTGCAGGCCCTAGTCACTCTAAAAAGAAAAGGAGGGCGCACCAGCCTTGCGCATTACCTTTGCTACATTTTTAATATTGCAAGAAGTTTAAAAACATACTCACAAACGAGTAATAAAACTGAGCAAAATGTATAAAGTCCACCACATGTTCCATACAGCAAGATCTGCTGGCCATTAGCAGTTGTGTGATGAAGAGTCCAAAGAAACCTGACGTGTTTCGAAGGGCATACCTTCTTCAGAGCCCTAAAAAGAGGGGACGCCTCTCGAAACGCATATGAAGAGGGGTTACCCCTCTTAATGCATCTGAAGAGGGGACACCCCTCTAAACGCATATGAAGAAGAGGGGACACCCCTCGAAATGCATTTAAAGAAGAGGGGACACCCCTTAAAACGCATCTGAAGAAGAGGGGACACCCCTCGAAACGCGTCAGGAGAGGGGACACCAGTGTTAATTTCGTCAACGAAAATCTTTTCGTCATAATTTTTGTCAGCGGCATTTTACAGTGACGAAAACGACAGCACATTTTCGTCCTCTGACCAAAACTATGAGGAAAATCCATTCCGTTTTCGTTGAGAAACGAAAACGAAACTAAAATGTGAAGGAAGGGACATTTACTCTGAGAACTTTCGGTTTCCATGGAGCTCTGCCTGCTTCCTCTGGACAGCTGGTATTTGGGGATAGGAGGCTGTCTGCAGATTCTCAGAAAGGTTAGACTAACAATGTCTGTTATCTGCAGCATGAAGGGGGATGGGGGGGGGGGGGGGCTGGTCTGTGTGTAGTTAACCCTCTCACACACTGCCACAAACTCACACTTCATACTGATGTATAGAGGCCCCGTGAAATAGACCTGCTCCTTGTCAATAGGCTTCACAGCTGGTTCACTATGGGACAGCAGCACACTGTGTGATCTGTGCAGTGCAGGATTAACTCTTTTGCTGCCAGAGCTGTTTTTGCACACATGCTTAAAAAAATCAAACCTGAAGATTACATAACCCCCCCCCCCCCCCCCCCCAATCATTATATATTAAAGCAGACAAGTTCATGTAAATGTGCACTGCATGGTGGCATCATCACGCAAAGACTTTTTATTTTTATTTTAAAACGTTACACTTCTGTCAAAAAAGCGATATTCTTGTAACAAAACTTGGTGTACCTTATAGACCTTATATGACAACTAAATCTATGTCACGTTACCTTATAGACCTTCTATAACGACTAAATCTGTGTCACAAAACGCATCTGAAGTGTTTTTAAACTTATTGCAATATTAAAAATTTAGCAAAAGTAATGCGCAAGGCTGGTGTGCCCTCTGTTCCTTTTTCTTTCGGTTTCCCCTGATCTGTTGAGAGTGGCAGCACAGCTTATGTGGTGGCCTGATTAGCAAAGACACGTTTTCAATCAGCCGTACAGTAATTTCTCAAGCGCAGGAGCATTCATTTTTCTTTTAGGCCCTAGTCAGCCCAGATATGAGTTATTATGCGAGCGAGAGATGGACTCCAGTCGTCTGGGGGAGAGCTCAAGGAACTCGAATGGAGCGAAGCACTGTTCTGGAGATCTCAGGAAGTGAGTGCACTGAGAAGGAGAATCGACAGTGGATGCCTTAGTCCCAGAGCAGAGGGCCTACATTCTGGATGTGAAGGTAGAGTTTACTCTGGACTATGTTTGGGCGTTGATGGAGTGGCAGAAATACCTGCCTCATCTAAATTAATATTTCTATTTTCCATAAAAGTGAACACATCCATAATGGCAGCAAAGGTGTATATGTGAATAAAGGCAATGAATTGAAGTGGAAAAGCCTTTGCGCTATTAAATGTGCTAAAACAAACTAATAAACATCAAAGGTGAGGTGAAAAAAGGTGTAAAATAAATAAAGTGTAATGTAATAAAATGCGTCAACAGCTGTCTGCAGCAGAACCTGAAGTGTATCACAATCCACTCACAGTAAAATAAATGCTAAAATGATCCCGCGCTACAGCAAAAAAATCAAACATATAAATAGCCTTACAGTGTCTAAAGGTGAACAGATAATAATCCTCTTAAGTTAAAATGGTATAATAAAAAGGATGAAACCAAAAACACGAAGAATGATAATAGTCTCTTCAAAATGAATAGAGCAAAAATGCATAAAAAAGTGTCTGTGCAAAAAAGTGTCTGTGCAAAAAAGTGTCAGGAAGGTCCAAAACAGACAGTGGGCATGGAGAGGTATGAATCCAGAGATGAGCTCACAAAACCCTCACCTTCATAACTTGAAAATCAGGCATAAAATGAACAGGAATCCGTAGTGTGGTTACCACTTCAGCCACCAGGGGGCCCTTTGTTCCGCTGTATGCACGGCCAATAATCACTCTAGGCCCATAAGGAAGGGGGTGATTCTGATGTGTAATCCAACTTCCGCCACTAGAGGGACCTCTACATCACTCGCAAAAAGACCTCAGATAGACATCCCATCCAAGTCCTCATCCGAACCTGTCACCTCCGCTCGAGGGGGGGGGGCGGGGGGGGGGAAGGCGGGGGGAACAAGGGAACGAGAGAGGGTGGGTGGAGGTGAGGAGAGAAGAAATTCCAGATAGTGTAGTAGGTAAAATCCAAACAAGGTTTATTTCAAAGGTAATCCTGGACTCTTACTTCATCCTTCCCCTGATGAAGTCACGTGATGACGTAACGCGTAGGGAGTGGTCGTAGGTTGACAGTGCACCGGAAGTGACGTAAGAGTGGCGCTCGGACGCTTCGTTTGCTGATTCTTGCTTGTTTTTAACTTTTATATTGTAAGAGTCCAGGATTACCTTTGAAATAAACCTTGTTTGGATTTTACCTACTACACTATCTGGAATTTCTTCTCTCCTCACCTCCACCCACCCTCTCTCGTTCCCTTGTTCCCCCCGCCTTCCCCCCCCCCGCCCCCCCCCCTCGAGCGGAGGTGACAGGTTCGGATGAGGACTTGGATGGGATGTCTATCTGAGGTCTTTTTGCGAGTGATGTAGAGGTCCCTCTAGTGGCGGAAGTTGGATTACACATCAGAATCACCCCCTTCCTTATGGGCCTAGAGTGATTATTGGCCGTGCATACAGCGGAACAAAGGGCCCCCTGGTGGCTGAAGTGGTAACCACACTACGGATTCCTGTTCATTTTATGCCTGATTTTCAAGTTATGAAGGTGAGGGTTTTGTGAGCTCATCTCTGGATTCATACCTCTCCATGCCCACTGTCTGTTTTGGACCTTCCTGACACTTTTTTGCACAGACACTTTTTTGCACAGACACTTTTTTATG
This sequence comes from Lithobates septentrionalis, assembly GCA_037952835.1. Lineage (NCBI taxonomy): Eukaryota > Metazoa > Chordata > Amphibia > Anura > Ranidae > Lithobates > Lithobates septentrionalis. Next base: position 272,483 of record JBBDGP010003420.1, on the reverse strand, counting down.
CATTTTTGCTCTATTCATTTTGAAGAGACTATTATCATTCTTCGTGTTTTTGGTTTCATCCTTTTTATTATACCATTTTAACTTAAGAGGATTATTATCTGTTCACCTTTAGACACTGTAAGGCTATTTATATGTTTGATTTTTTTGCTGTAGCGCGGGATCATTTTAGCATTTATTTTAGAAATACCTGCCTGTTTCCAGGAAGAAGAGGTGCCCCTAGAGGAAGGGGTAGTTGCTCAGGTGATCCCACTGCAAGTGGAGGAAGAGGCAACAGAGGGGCCGCTGCCACTGCAAGCCAATGTGGGGAACACAGGAGCAGTTGGTGCAGATTACTGTGGGGCTAATGAAGAAGTGGGCATTGATTAAGTGCCCACAGCATGGGATTGTGGCTGGCAAAAGAGTTTAAAAAAATAAAAATAAAAATTTTGATACTGTCCCTTTAAATGTTTGAGGCAAAGGCATGTGGCTCACGAGCGGGTAAAACGTGATTCCAGGCGGGAAAAACACGTGTATTATAGAGTAATACACGTGTTTTTAGGGCTATAAAAGACCCTCAGACCAGGCTCCTGTCACAGTTGACCCCACAGCGGCTTGACGAGCTCCATAGGCTATAATACTGAGCTATAATACAGGAGCTCGTCTGCCGCTTAAGGTCATGAAGACGTTAGTCCGAAGGGTCCTGGAGAAGGCGACGTCTACAGGAGGGGAAGAGTGGCTGAAGAAGTGCCTGGCGGAGTTGGAGGAAGAGCCGGCATTGGAAGAAGGCTTGGAAGATACCGCGGTACACGTGACGGCGCCTGTGGCGAACGATTCGCGGATCTCAACGCCGCCAGTGACTTGCCCAACGACTCACCTCAGTCAAGCCCGCAGGCATCAGCGAAGCCGCCCGCCGGAGTGCCCTGCTACGCCAGCCCCTTTGGAGGAAGATGAGTTCTGCCCTCGAGAGAATGCCGTCACAGATGACGTCACTGCGCATCGGCGCAGTGGACGTCGGATCCGTCCAAGAAAGAGGGCATTCTCTCCTTCCCCCCTCCCCCCTCCGTGTCAGAGAGGGACGGGGAAGCGCTCCTTCATCCCCGCCTACTGTTTCTTTTTCTTCACAGGCACCAGCGTCACCTGTTGCTATACCGACGGGATCGCGCGCGTCCAGGCTTGTACAGCTGGATGCTGAAATGGATCATCTGATTCCAGGACCTCCTGAGAACCGAAATCGTTCTGATCTACAGTCCGCTACAGGAACCATCCCTGCTGGTGAGTCAGCACAACAGAATTTAATAACACTTTTGGTTGATTCCTTATCTAAATTTACAGATGCTTTAGGTCAAAAGCAATTATCTACACCTGTCTCTTCACCTGCTAATGTTTGGTCACAAAATCCTGCATTGTCAATTTAATACAAATTCCATTGAACATGCACAGGATTCTGCTGTTTTGGAACATAGTTCTTCTTCTGTGCCTGAAATTTGTTTTAAAGAAGTATTGCCATGTGAAATATCACCGTTTTCATTTTGCTTCCAATATAAAAGAAAAAATATGGAAAGGTGATTTTATTGATCTGTTAACGTTGTTACCTAGCTCTAAAGATTTTTCTATTAAAAGTGATAAAAGAACTGATGAAGAGGATAGGCGTCGCACGGCACCGAGATCTTTTCACAATTGGTTACATGCTTTTTGCATTTTTTTCAGCGATTATGGGTGAGAAATTCCCTGAAAAATGTAGTGGTTTATTTCAACATCTTGAACATATTCTCGAAGCTTATAAAAATTTTGGTGGTTTTGGTTGGTATAACTACGATGAATCTTTCCGTCAAAAAATGGCTGTTTACCCTTCTCTCAAATGGGGAATGAAGGACGTTGGTTTATGGTTGAACCTAATTCTTCCCCAAAAGCAAGTGGTGGCAAAACAGCCTTTTGGGAATCAAAACACATCTGTATACAAGAAAGGCATTTGCTACGCTTTTAATGAGTTTCAGTGCAAATGGTCAACTTCGTGCTGTTATAAGCATGAGTGTTCATTTTGCTTTGGGACTCACCCATTAGTAAAATGTTTTAAAAGAAGCCATTCACAATTGCAATTTCGGGATAATTCAAAAAGCGTACACACCAGTGAAGCTGGAAAAAATGTACCCATGGCTGCTTCTCTACGAAGACAGGGAGAAAGCAGTAATTTTAATTGACGGTTTTTCTTCCGGTTTTAAACTTCCTATTTTCCCTGGATCCGGGTGCCATATGGTGGATAATCTTAAATCAGTTTTTCTTCATAGTCAGGTGGTTAGAAAAAAATTGATTAAAGAAATCGCAGCGGGTCGGGTGGCTGGTCCTTTTGTATCTCCTCCGTTTAAAAATTTTCGCATATCTCCATTGGGTTTAGTACCAAAAAAGGAACCAAACTCTTATCGTCTCATTCATCATCTTTCTTACCTGAAAGGTAATTCATTGAATGATGAAATTGACAATTCTTTATCTTCAGTTAAATATGCCAGTTTTGACGACGCTGTCTCTCTAATACGGAAATTCGGTGTCGGAGCTCTAATGGCCAAATCAGATATCCAGGCTGCTTTTCGATTGTTGCCTATTGCACCCGAATCTTTTAATTCTTTAGGTTTTTGTTTCGAAGGTAATTTTTTCTATGATATGTGTTTACCAATGGGTTGCTCCTTATCGTGTCAGTATTTTGAAACTTTTGCTACTTTTTTGCAATGGGTTCTATTGCATGAATCAGGATGTGAAGGAATAATCCATTATTTGGATGATTTCCTGTTCATTGGACCTCCTGATTCTCCAATATGCGCTTTGTTATTAAAATTATTTTTGGCCATTTCTCATAATTTTGGCTTTCCTATTGCTTATGAAAAAACGGTTTTTCCTTCTCCAGTCATAGAATTCCTAGGTATCAGCATTGATACTAATTTATTCCAGTTTCAACTTCCTTTGCAAAAAATTAACCGGATTCAAGAACTCATATGCATATTTTTGAGAAAAAAGAAAGTTTTATTAAAAGAACTTCAGTCCTTTTTGGGCTTGTTAGCATTTGCCTCTCGAGTTATGCCGGTAGGTAGAATTTTTTCTAGGAGATTGTCTATGGCAATGTCGGGATTTAAATCTCCTTTTTCCCATATTCGTCTTACTGAAGATTTAAAAGATGATTTGTTAGTATGGTCGCAATTCCTTTTGGATTATAACGGTTGTACCTTTTTTCAGGAGGAATTGGTTTTTTCAGCAGACATGGAATTGTTTAGATTCTGCAGGTTCATTAGGTTTTGCAGCGATATGGCACACTCATTGGTGCTGTGGTGCTTGGCCTTCTTTTTGGGTTTCTAGTAAAGCTACAAAAAACATTGTTCTATTGGAATTGTTTCCTATCATAGTGGCTTTTGAATTATGGGGAAACAATTTTGCTAATAAACGGATTTTAATTCATTCAGACAACAAAGGGGTGATTTTTGCGATAAATTGTCTTTCTTCTAAATCCATATCTGTAATAAAATTGCTGCGTTATTTTGTATTTTTATGCTTAAAATTCAATATTTGGGTTAAAGCTAGATATGTTCCTGGTGAAGTCAACGAGATAGCTGATGCATTATCTCGTTTCCAGATGGCTCGTTTCAGGCAGCTTTTTCCCGAAGCGGACCTAGTCGGTTACACATGCCCCAGTCATCTATGGGATTTGATTTAACCCCTGTATTTTCGGCTATTCAGAATTCTTTAGCTCCCAGAACATGGACCGCATATTTGGTTGCATGGAGAAAATGGATATTGTTTAATGATGAATTGGGTTTGTCAGGTTTTTTACCTTCGGAACAAACGGTATTAGCATATTTTGTTTTCTTATGCAACAAAATTTTTCTTATAGTCATATTAACAAAAGTTTGGCTGGAATTTCTTTCTTCTTTAAATTCCTTAACTTACCAGTTTGTACTAGTTTCTTTTCCGTGCGTCAAGCACTGAAAGGTTATAGGAAAAGAACAGTTACACCTGATATGCGTAGGCCCATTTCTTTGGATCTTTTGCAAAAACTTTGTTTGTCTACTCAAAAAGTGTGCCATTCAGAATACGAAGCATTGTTACTTAACACAGCCTTTGTTTTGATGTTCTTTGCTGCTCTTCGTATTTCTGAGATGGTACCAGCCAACAAAAAAGGTAATTCAGGTCTACTTTTTAATGAGGTACTGCTTGCCCAAGGTAAGTTAGAAGTTTTTATTAGTCACTCAAAGACGGACGTTAATGGTAAAGGTAATAGGATCAGTCTACATGCTTGTGGCGACTCCATTGTTTGTCCTTATGCGGTTATTTCTACTTATTTTTCTGTTCGGCCTTCATGTTTCGGTAATTTTTTAGTGCATATGGATCATTCACCACTCACTAAATTTCAATTTTCAGCATTATTACGGCATTGTTTATCCCATTTAGGCCTTTCTCACTTAAAATTTTCATCTCATTCGTTTCGCATTGGAGCCGCCACAGAAGCAGCTAGGTTGGGCCTTGATGATGCAGTCATTATGAGGCTGGGGAGGTGGGAGTCCAAGAGGTTTAATCTTTATGTTCGCCCTAATTTATTTATTTAATTTCATAGGTCGCAAGTCCTACATTTGGATTATTGGACACTCGTTTATTTATTGGGCTCAACAGAGAGCTTGCCAACGCTGCTATACTGCCAATCTATCTTTGTCTCCTGCTTCTTTTAAGGTTCTTTGGAGGGGAATTCGTGGGCTTCAATGGAATAACCTTTTCTTTCATCTTTCTGCTTTATCTCAGAGCTGGCCCTCTCCAGACATCTTGATAATTCATTTAGGGGGTAACGATATAGGTAAATCATCAACCTTGGATTTGCTTTTTAGGATGAAACGAGATTTGCATCGCATACGACTTTCATTCCCTAACACTCGGGTAATTTTTTCGGAAATGGTGCCACATCTTACTTGGTTATCTTCTCCAGAGGCAAGACCTTTGGAGAAAATTTGAAGACGGGTGAACCATTCTGTCGAAAAATTCATGCCTTTATTGGACAGTTTTTCCTTCCGACATGTTGATTTGGAAGGAGGTTTTTCCGGCCTTTATCAACAAGACGGTGTTCACTTGTCTGATGTAGGCTTGGATATTTTTAATTTAGGTTTACAGAACATGATAGAGATGGCCGCGGTGGTGGGGTAGGCCGTTTTTTGTTTTGGTTAACAAAACCGGCTGGTGGGGACTTTGATGAATGTTTTTATTTATGGTACTCGCTCGAGTTCTATAACTGAGCGAGATATTGATATATGTTTTATATATATTTAAAAAATAATAAAATGAATAAAAAAAAATTAAATATTTTAATTTATTGATGAATTATTTACAAAATTTATGTATACCAATAAAGGTGCCACGGCCATTTTATTACCATTTAAACTGAGTTTGAGTGTGAATTATTTCTTTATTTGGTATTCTTTTGTACGGCCTACATTCCCATGAAGAAGTGGGCATTGATTAAGTGCCCACAGCATGGGATTGTGGCAGGCAAAAGAGTTTAAAAAAAAATTTTTTGATACTGTCCCTTTAAATGTTTGAGGCAAAGGCATGTGGCTCACGAGCGGGTAAAACGTGATTCCAGGCGGGATAAACACGTGTATTATAGAGTAATACACGTGTTTTTAGGGCTATATAAGACCCTCGGACCAGGCTCCTGTCACAGTTGACCCCACAGTGGCTTGACGAGCTCCCCATCCCTCCCACCCTGTCGCAGCACCTGTTATGTGGTTTGTCACCCTTGGATCAAGGGGGGACTTTGATGAATGTTTTTATTTATGGTACTCGCTCGAGTTCTATAACTGAGCGAGATATTGATATATGTTTTATATATATTTAAAAAATAATAAAATGAATAAAAAAAATTTAAATATTTTAATTTATTGATGAATTATTTACAAAGTTTATGTATACCAATAAAGGTGCCGCGGCCATTTTATTACCATTTAAACTGAGTTTGAGTGTTAATTATTTCTTTATTTGGTATTCTTTTGTACGGCCTACATTCCCATGCTCCTCTCGCCTCATTCTACACAGATATGAGCTGGCTAGTTGAGAGTTTGGTGAAAAACAGCTCCAGCAATGCAAACCAAGGATACCAGAGGCTCAGTTTTTTTTCTCAGGGCAGTTGCCAACTCCGACCAGAGAGGAGGAATTCGAGACATGGATGAGTCAGGTCATTCAGGCAGTAGAGGAATGGAGTGTTCCAAAAGCTGTGAAGCAACAGCGGCTTAGTGAGAGCCTAATGCCGCGTACACACGGTCGGACTTTCTATCCTACTTGGTCCGGCACACTTTCCGACGGACTTTGTCCGCCAGGTGCGCCGGACTTTAAAACGGACAGACTTGCCCACACACGCCGGGACTTTCCGGCGGGCTAAGTCCGCCCGTCTTTCCGACGGACTTTCGCCGGAGTTCCGGCGGACTTTCAGAATGAACAGACTTGCCCACACACGGACAAGTCCGTTCATTTTGAATGTGACTCAGGTGCGACGGGACTAGCAAAGGATGTCAATCTTGCCGCTTTTATCGGCGAGATTGACACCTTGCGAGCCCCGTCGTGGTGCATACCAGGCCCTTAGGTCTGATATGGATTATAAAGGGGAACCCCCTACGCCGAAAAAACGGCGTGGGGTCCCCCCTAAAATCCATACCAGACCCCGATCCGAGCACGCAGCCTGGCCGGTCAGGAAAGGGGGTGGGGACGAGCGAGCGCCCCCCCCCTCCTGAACCGTACCAGGCCGCATGCCCTCAACATGGGGGGTGGGTGCTTTGGGGGAGAGGGGCGCCCTGCGGGCCTCCCCCACCCCAAAGCACCTTGCCCCCATGTTGATGAGGACAAGGGCCTCTTCCCGACAACCCTGGCCGTTGGTTGTCGGGGTCTGCGGGCGGGGGCTTATCGGAATCTGGGAGCCCCCTTTAATAAGGGGGCCCCCAGATCCCGGCCCCCACCCTATGTGAATGAGTATGGGGTACATGGTACCCCTACCCATTCACCTATGAAAAAAGTGTAAGTAATAAAACACACTACACAGGTTTTTAAAATATTTTATTAAACAGCTCCGGGGGGATCTTCCTCCGGCTTCGGGGGTCTTCTTCCGGCTTCAGGGGTCCCTCCGCTTCATCTTCTCCCGGCGTCCGGTTGGTTCTTCTCCGCTCTCTTCTCTCCAGTTCTTCGGCCGGCTCCTCTGCTGTGTTCAGGTAGCTCTCTTGCCAGCAGAGGTCCGGACTTCTGGGCTTCTTCTCTTCCCCAGATGTTGACACGACGCTCTCTCCGGCTGGACTGCTCTCCGAGGGCTGCGTTGTGACTTATATAGGCGGAGACCCCGCCCCCTTTTGATATCACAGTCCCTGGGCATGCTGGGACTGTGACGTTTAGGGGGCGTGGTCAACATCACCCAGTGACCACGCCCCCTGAACGTCACAGTCCCAGCGGCGGAAAGATTTAAAACTTTTTTCAAATCTAGGTCCGGCGGGCTTTTGGGAAAAAGTCCGCCGGAAAAGTCCGCCGGCGCCTACACACGGGCGGATTGTCCGGCACACTCTGGTCCGCCGGACCAAGTATGCCGGAAAGTCCGACCGTGTGTACGCGGCATTAGAGGCGCAACAGCTGAAGTGATCCATAACTTGCGAATTACATAGAAGATTTGTAGAAGATTTGTATGCTGTATTCAGAAAGATCTTGGATCTCTCGTACAAGTTCAATCACACTCACCAACAAAGAGGGGAGAGATTCTCAGAGTATATTTCTCGAGTAGACAGAATGCTACATGAGATTATCCTTAAGAAGGGTATCAATCCAAAAAACGCTGATCAAGCTCCTCTAGATCGGGTCTTAAAAGGGACCCATCCAAACCACCCCATTGTCTTGAAACTATTACTGAAGGGAACATGGACAGTTCCAGAGGAGCTCTATTGGAGGAAAAGAGTCAGGGAATGAGAGAGTTGGTTGCTAGTGGAAGAAGGAGAGAGTAATGCCGCGTACACAGGATCGGATTTTCCAACAACAAATGTTCGATGGGAGCTTGTTGTCAGATATTCCGACCGTGTGTAGGCTCCATGTGTGTAGGCTCCATCGGACATATTTGGTCAGAATTTCTGACAACATAAAATTTGAGAGCTGGTTCTCCAATTTTCCCACAACAAAATCCGTTGTCAGAAATTCCGATCGTGTGTACACAACTCCGACGCACAAAATTCCACGCATGCCCGGAATCAAGCAGAAGAGCCGCACTGGCTATTGAACTTAATTTTTCTCGGCTTGTCGTACGTATTGTACGTCAGCACGTTCTTGACGATCGGAATTTCCGACAACATTTGTGTGTATGCAAGACAAGCTTGAGCCAACATCCATCGGAAAAAAAATCCCAGGATTTCGTTGTCAGAATGTCCAATCGTGTGTACGCAGCAAAAGTGTCTGCTCGTGTTGTCCATGCTGAAACTGGTTTCTCAAGTGAGGACAGTGAAACAGAAACAGAGCAAGAGGGATCTGTCGGTCCTGACAAGAAAAAGCCAGTTTGCTTATCAGGGCCAGTAGAGATGATGACCCAAGTTGCCCAGGCCCAAACTCAAATGTATCATGCTTTGATGCGAGTAATGGAAACCCAAGAGAAGATGCAAGAGCAAGGATTTCACCCAGGAGGGTTAAAGCCTCCCCAAACTAAGGAAAAGAGATGTTTTGATGTGGGGAACCTGGGCACTTCAAGGCTAAGTGTCCCAAAGCAGGAATCAGCCTGCAGTTGCTTGCAGAAGTATTAAAAGCATTACAGAAAGATACTCTTCTTAAAGCCGGAGGGAAACTTCAGGGGACATCAGTGAAGGAGCCAATTGAGCGTCCCAGGGTAAAACAGAGCTCCAAAGCCCATAACAAAATCTGAAGTTTAATCATTTTTTTGTGCGTGCACCAAGCCAGGGTATGCCCAACTGGCATTGTTTTGTAATTAAATTTTTGAATATGATAAAAAAAAAAAAAAAACAGGACTCCAAAGCCAAGAAAGAGTCAAGGAAGAGGCGGAAACCAAAGTCCTTTACTCGTCCCTCTCCTTTGCCTGCATCTAAAAGTGAGTCCCAAGGGAAGGGAAGACAGACACGGGAGGTCAATGCACACCCTTCTAGTCAAGCAAGACCTTATAGTCAAGAGACAAGCTGATTAGGGTGAGGAATTTGCCAAAGAACCTAGTAGGGCCTTCTCCAATAGTTTTGCTTCAAGTGGAAGGGATCTACACTCAAGAGCTGCTGGATACTGGAGCCCAGGTGATGCTGTTGTAAAGGGATTTTTATGACAAACATCTGAATCATATCCCCTTGTGTAAGCTGGAGGAGCTGGAGACCTGGGATATAGGTATCCAAAAGTTCCCTTATGATGGATATATCCCTATCAAGATAACTTTCGATCCTTCATTGGCTGTGAAGCCAGAAACGTTTGACAACTTGGCTGTTGTTTGCCCTTGGCCCCCTGGGGCTGGACGAAATTCCTTGTTGATAGGAACTAATACAAACCTTGTGCGAAGATTGCTCACATTGTTGGCTTGAAGGGTGCTACTGTAAAAATGATTCACCCCCAGCTGAGGCAAGCTTTCCATTGTGTAGTGCAGGAACAAAAGGCACTCGCAGAAGAAGTGGGAAGACTGTGGCGACTGGACACTCAAGAGAGAGTATTACAACCCAGAGAAAGAACTTGCATGAAGGCCACCATCAAGCTGTCCTGGGACCAGCCGGGTCCCTTTGTGGTATTGGAAGCTGACCTATTGGAGGAAGATATTGTGATTGAACTGGTCTCAGAAATCGTATCCACCAGGGCGTTGCTAAAGAATGGGGGAAGAAGTCCTGTCAGTGTTCCAAACGTTATCAGTCAGCCTGAAGCCTCATATGGTGATAGGAAGAGTGAGTGCAGCTTCTCCAGTGATGGCAGATGACTTGGTTCAGAGGGACTCTGGGAGAGAGCCTCCCATCCAGTGTCCCACTTTGTCTCCCAGATGGGAAGAAAGGGTTAGAGCTCAGCTAGCCAGGTGGGAAAAGATGTTCTCTAAGAATGATTTTGATGTGGGCTGTGCCAAAAGTGTCCAACACCGAATTCGACTGAGCGAAGACAGGCCTTTTCAAGAGAGAGAGCTTGGCGGATCCAAAAAAAAAGGTAATAAAGGACACCCACTTTCAAAAAATACTCACAGACAGATCTGTAAGTAATACACAGCTCCAGTATGGGAATGTCCTGGTGGTCTGGAAATAATTGTCTTAACCGGGGTTGAGGCAGGATAACATCCACCCCCCCCCGGGAAATATGTGTTTATTAATAGTTACTTTATTTATTTTGACTTCTCAGTACATACATGCATCTTACCCCTGATGATTGGCAGCATAAAGCCATGAAACGCGTCTGGTTATCAACTTATGGTGCCAAGATATTTCCACTTCAATTATGAATTTATTTTAACAACAACATTATTAATTGTCTGTATATCTAATATGTAATATATGTTCTGTAATTTGATTTCTATTTTTTCTATATTTTTCAGTTCAATTATGTCCATGTATGTGCAATAAACCTATTATTATTATTACTAATATCATGTTAATAATTTTTCATGATTATATTTCAAATGATATATCATTTATATCATTTATTTATTCATTATGATTACAAACATCATGGACTACCCCCAGGGTATCATGACATTAAAACTAATTATAATTAATTATTTCCTAATTTACATATTTTTTCGTCAATCACAATGACATGCTTCATGTAAAGTTCCACCTCCATTTTCACATTTTATATAACATAAGCAAAGAAGTGGCCTCATATCAGAAGACAGAAGGAATAATACACCAAACAACTACACCATACACTCCTGAACAAAACGGTGTAGCAGAAAGGAAAAATCACACTCTTCTAGAAATGGGCAGGTGCATGGTGTCGGATACCAACCTACCTCACAAATACTGGGGAGAAGCAGTCATGATTGCAACATGCCTACAGAACAGACTACCCTCAAGAGCCATTAAAAGTACTCCATTTGAATTGTGGCATGGATCAAACCCTAGCATAGGGCACATCAGAGTGTTTGGATGTAAAGCATATACCTATATTCCAAGTGAAAAGCGATCCAAGCTGGAGAACAGAGCCATAGAGGGCATTTTGGTAGGCTACAGTGAGCAAACTAAGGCCTCATGCACATGGACGTTTTTACAGCCGCTTTTTTGAGTGTGTTTTGCAGCTTAAAAAGGCCTGTCTATGTTAGTCTATGGCTTCATGCCCACCTAGGCGTTTTTGAGCTGCAAATGGCATAGGCATTTTTAAGCTGTAAAAAAAAAAAACAGGACCAGTGGGTTCTGAGAGACGTTTTTCAGCTGTAAAAATGCTCTAATGCTGATAAATGCTCAAAAACGCTCAAACGCTCAAAAACATCGTTCATCAACGTTTTTTAACGTTTTTGATCCATTTAAAAAAAAAAAAAAAATTTGAAAAAAAAAAAACGCTAAAAAAACGCTATTGCAAAAACGTTGAAAAAAGTTTAAAAAAATCACTGCAAAGATACTGGCGTTTTCATAACGTTATTTTAACATCCCGTGTGCATGAGGCCTTAGGGTTACTGAATCCTACACCCAAAGACTGACAAAGTGACAGCAAGCCGTAGAGTTTATTTTGATGAAAACCCATCACCAGAAACACAGATCCCTGAAAGCTGTGAAGTAAATATGCCCAACAAACCAGAAGAAGGGGGTCGACCAAACCAAACCTGTGCAGAGTCAAAATAAAGTTTATTGAGCATATTTGAAAAAGTGTACAGACAGTTGAAAAGTGCAACAGGCACTATATCAAAGGATATAACATTGACATGACCATATTGATACATAAAATGTGACAGATAAGGGGTCCAGATACCATGGGCTACTGGAGTGCATGGACAACATGGCTGAGTGTACCCTAATAGGGGACCAATAGCCAGCCCCGTATTAGTGTAACATGAGTGCAGGAGAGCTCCAATATGGGAGAGCATACAGACATTAGGAAAAGTAAGAAGAACGTTAGGCATGTATGGCGGAACAAACACCACTCTATGTAAGGGAATTACTCCGCCTCATTACAGGTAGAGGGGTCCTCCAGCACTTTGTCCCATATTTTGTTGTATTTGGTCGGGCAACTTCTATGTGAGCATAATACTTTCTTGTAGGGGTGAGCAGCATTTACTGCTCTGATCCATTGTTGGATAGTAGAGGCCAAAGCCTTGATCCAGGACTGGGCTATTTGCATTTTGGCTAGGAACGGGGATTCCTGCAAGAAAATATTTAGAGATATGAAGGAGGCCCAGTAAACATTGACGAGGGTATAGAGTCAGGGGGGAGCCCATGCAATCATGAAGGAACTTGACCACCTGTGACCAATAGTCTTGGAGGGAGGGGCAGGACCATAATAGGTGATAGAAGGTTCCGCTGGGGTCTCCGCATTTGGAGTAGGCAGGGCTATGGTCTGGTTAAAAATTTAGAGAGGCCAATCAGTGTAAGATAGGACCTTTGAAGGATATAGAGGTGGGTGAGGTGGTCTGACAATTTGGGGAATACTACTTTACAGGAGGCTAGTACCTGATCCCGGTCCTCATCTTTCACAGCCCCACATCCGACTCCCATTTGGTTTTCAGTTGGTATGCATGATCATTAGCTGCAGGTAGTAAGAGGTGGTTATAGAATGTGGAAATTCTTTTCTTGGGATCCTGACCCATGACCAGGTCCACAAGGTATAAAGAATCAAGGCTAGGGACAGAATCGTGGAATTGGGAGTTGAGGGCGTGTCGGAGTTGGAGGTAGCGAAAAAACATGTGATTGGGCAGTTCAAAGCCATCTTTAAGGGCTTGAAAAGATGTAATTGTGCCATTAACTATGACTTGTGAGAGGAATATAACCCCCCGAGCAATCCATAATTTGTAGTCAGAGACAGTCTGCAATTCAGGTAGGTGTGGGTTTTCCCAGAGTGGGGTATAGGTATGAAATTTAGGGGCCTTAGTGATGGTCAGGGCCAGTTGCCAAATTTTACAGTGGTGGATTATCATATGACTCCTGTTACCCGAATCAGATGGTTCACGAGTGCCACAAAATAAAACTTGGAAGGGGTAGGCAACCTGAGTAGAGTTGGAGGAGCAGACTAGGGTGAAGTACCTATCCCTGTCTGTCTGACTGTAGTAGAAAAAGTGGGATAGTTGGGAAGCAGTATAGTACAGAGCTAGATCTGGTAGGGCAGTACCACACAGGTGGACAGGGCTTTTCAGATTTCTCCATGACAATTTGTGGCGGGACGGGCCCCATACAAATGTATTGAGAAGAAATTCCATAGATTTAAAAGTACGCGTGGGGATGTAGAGGGGGGCATGCCAGAATAGGTAAAGCAGCTTGGGAAGAAGAATCATCTTCACCAAGTTGATTTGCCCCATTACTCCAAGGGGGAGTCGGGACCAGGTCTGGGTTTTGGTTTTTAGGAGATCATATAGGGGTTCTAGATTCGATCATATGTAATCCACGGGGGTTCGGGAGACTTGTACTCCCAGGTACCTAATTCTACTTGCTCTGACCAGGGGACGTGCAGCCTGTTCTGCTGAGGGGATGGCCATGTCCAGCGAGAGGATCTGAGATTTAGTCCAATTAATCGGCAATTCGGAGTAAGCCCCAAATTGTTTTATGAGCTGCAGAGCATCTTGGAGGGAAGGACCAGCATCCTCCAAATATAGTAACATGTCATCATGTCATAGAGACTGAGGACCTCAGTCACGCGACCCGTGCGGAGACCTTTGATGTCCAGGTGTGCCCTAATAGCAATGGCGAGGGGCTCAAATGCTAGGGCATACAGTAATGGGGATATAGGACCTCCCTGCCGAGTACCACGGGTTAAGAGGAAGGGTTCCGAGACGTAACCGTTGACCTAGATCTGGACAGTGGGAGCCTGGTAGAGGAGTTGAAGCCATTTAATACATTTTTGGCCTAAGCCAAACCTACGGAAACACTCCCACAAGTAACTCCATTCCACGGATTCAAACGCCTTAGTGGCATCCAGGCTGACCACTACCCTGGATCCAACATTGTCATGATTGGACTGAAGGTTCATAAAGAGCCTGTGGAGATTGAATGCTGTATTCTTGTTGGGTATGAACCCCGTCTGGTCTGAATGTATTAGGCCAAGTATTATTTTGTTCAACCGCAGGGCAAGAATTTTAGCAAGGATTTTGACATCTAGCTGTAGGAGGGAGATGGGGCGTTATGACTCTGGGAATAGGGGATCTTTCCCTGGTTTGGGTACCAGGATGAACATGGTTTCACGCATGGATGTTGGGAGTGTAGCTGATTTGAAAATGTGGGCATACAGTGATTGCAGTTTGGGGACGAGAACCTCCCTGAACTGGGTATAGAACTCTAGGGGAAGGCCATCAGAACCAGGCGCATTAGAGGGCGGGAGGTGTGCCAATGCTTTGTCTATACAGTCTGTGGTAATCGTTGCCTCAAGCTGTTTAATCTCGGACTGAGTGAGAGTGGGAAAATCGATATCTTGAAGGAACGTGGTTAGTTTATCCTGGGAGTGACTAATGGCAGAAGTATATAGATCAGAGTAGAACCGCCTAAACTCAGCAGCCACCAGGGAAGAGTCAGTGACCCTGTCCCCGGAAGCTCAACCACCACCGGGGGCTTGTTGTTTAGGTGGGCCATGTAGGCAAGCAATTTACCCGCACGTTCACCATGTTCGAATATACGCTGCCTAGTGAAGAAAATGCCCTGTTTGGCCTTTTCAAAGTAGAGTTGATCAGTGAGTTTAGACTGCAGACGGATCGTTGATGAACACTTGCTCGAGAGCCAAGGCGCTCCTCAGCCTGTTGTATCACCAACTTGGAGGAGGCTTTATTTCTGTTAATTTCTGTTTATTTCTGTTAATACGCGTGGAGAGGGTCATGCGGGCGTGTATTTTAAAGGACTCCCATACCGTCCCAACCGGCGCTGAGCCCTGATTGGTGCGGAAGAAATGAGCCCACTACCATTGGATATTCTCCAGGTCCAACATGGTGGAAAACCAGAACTGGTTCAGTCTTCACATGCGGACTGCGGGGAGGGTTGGCTAGAATTAGGTCTATGCGAGACATGGCAGAGCATGAAGGGGTGAAGCAGGAGAAAGCAACAGTTGTAGGGTGCTTGTGTCTCCAGGTGTCAGTCATAGCGAATTCTGAAAGGAACCTCCCAAACCTGGTGGTTGAGGGTAGGGGTGACACTGGGGTGATAGAGCTATATCTATCAAGGCTAGAGTGGGTTGTCATGTTAAAATCTCCCAACCATATGGCAGGTACCGTGGGGTGTTGAGCCATGAAGGCCACGCCGTCCTGAAGGACACCAGATTGAAATGGGGGATATAGAAGGCCAGTAAGAGAACCTTGAGGCCACCAATAGTTGCATGTAGGAACTGAGACCATCCCTGAGGGTCCAACTGCAAGGAGTGTAGTTGGAACTGTACCGTTTTTGGAGTTAGGATGGCAACTCCGCAGGAATTTTTTAGCTCCAGTTGGGGACAGAGACAACTGCCTTAAGGGATTTCAGAAGCGAGAGTATAGCCCCACATTTAGGTTTAGCGCACAGCCCTCGCACGTTCCACATGACTAGTTTAAGGGAGTCCATTGTGAACATGAGGGTATGCAGTCGGAACAGCAGGGAGCGGTCTTTCACAAAGCGCACAGGCATCACAAGTACAAAACAGCTCATCATGGCATACAGAGGAGTTAATATGCATGCATATAAAGCATAATTATATTGGCAGTCCAGAGGGGCTCACATCCCACAAGCGAAACACATAGCAGAGAAAGGTTGCAAATCATCATAGATAGGACCTGGACAGTTAGCACAGTCACTTAATAGTATAAGGCATGTCAGTTAAAAGCAAAAATTAACATATAACACATAAACCTTGCATGCACTGGACCAGCATGGCAAAATTAACATACACCCATCCTCCACAGCCATTGGGGCAGGGGCTGGCCAGGGAAACGGAACTTGAGAAGTTTAAAAAAAAAGGGGGAAGTAAAGGGGTGTAAGTGAGACCATTGAGGTCCAGGGGGCGGCTAACCACTGAAAAGTGTACAACGGTGCTGGGTGTTGTAGTTCCAATAGTTCCAGGGGTTCTGACGATAGGTCTGAGTTCTAGAAGGAGCAATAGGGGGGAACGGGGGGAAGGGAGGAGGAAGTCTTAAAGAAACGGGCCCGAACAGCCCCAGGATTAGGCAGATAGAGGCATACAAAAACACATGTGTGTGGGGGCAAAGACGGGGAAAAGCCCAACTCACGGTTCCTGTAGTGTTAGCCGGTCCATGCATGGAGCAGGCAGAATTGGAGCAGGAGAGCCCCAGCCGCATGGAGGAGGGAGGTCTTCTGCTGCAAGGTTAGGCAGGTGCCAGGCAAGCTGCGTCGCGGTGCTCCAACCATGACAGCACTGCATCGGGGTCCACAAAAAACTGGGCCTTGCCATCGCAGACAACACACAGTCTCGCCGGGAATAACATTGCATAGGACAGGTGCTGGATGCAGAGTTGTCGCTTGGCCTCAACGAACCGTGCTCTCTTCTTCTGTACTTCGGCAGAGAAGTCCGGGAACACAGCAATGCGGACATTATCAAGGGGGATGTTTCCCCGTTCCCTAGTTAATCGCAAGATAGCATCCCTGTCCCGGTAGTTTAGGAATATAGTGATGAAGGTGCGTGGGGGAGCGCCGTTTGGTGGCGGGTGTGCAGCCAGGTGATGAGCACGCTCCACGACAAATGTTGAGGAGAAGGCCTCTCTGCCAAAGGTTTTAATGAGCAGATTTTCGAGACCTGAGGTTGCAGCAGTGCAGTCTATTCTCCATGTCGTCCTGTTTGCTGAGGACAGAACTGAGCTGGTGTTGTAGCATCTCAGTAGTGACCTGCAGCAGCGGGATTTCGTCCTCCATGCGGCTGACTCTGCGCTCAGTCTCCATCACACTCTCCCTCAGCTTGTGGATGTCCTGCCGTATGAGAAATATGTCGATCTTCACTTCCTCTATTTTGGAGGTGAGGGTAGTCTGGCACAGGGAGATAGCTTCCAGCACTCTGGCAGTGTCCCCCGTGGGTGGTTCTTCCTCTTCCTGGAGGAAGACGGCGCCATCTTTCTCCACCGAGTCCCAATCCACATGGCAGAACTTGTCCACCTTAGCAAGGGCTTCAGAGGTCCTTTTCGGAGGCGACATGAAGGCAGGAGGAGTAAGGAACATTGTGGGTGCAGGGTGGTGTGGAACGAGAAGGATTTTTGCCCCAGAATGGGTATAAAGGAGTAGTCTCAAACGGAGCTCTCAGTCCGCACACCCTACGCCATGCAGCTCCAGACCACACCCCACACACAGCATACTTGAACCAACATCCTGGGAAGACTTAAAAAAACTGCCAAAACGTGAAACCATTAAATGGAGAAAAGCAGGAGAAGAAAAACTAAAGTCACTTCAAGAAAATAAAACCTGGACACTGACAAAGCTCTCTCCTAATCGCAAAACTATAGGAAGTAAGTGGACTTTCATAGTAAAGTCAGACACAGAAGGGAATATGCACAAATACAAATACAGACTAGTTGCCAAGGGTTACTCCCAGAAATTCGGTGAAGATTGCGATGAAACATTGGCTCCCGTCCTAAAACACTCTACCATCAGAGCACTTCTTAACATTGCAGCCGGGAAGGGCATGCAAGTCAAACACCTAGACTCTAAAACTGGCTTTCCGATATGGAGATATTAAGGAAGATCTCTACATGGAGCAACCACCAGGGTTTGAGCAAGGAGACAACCTTGTGTGTAAACTTCAGAAGAACATCTACGATCTTAAACAATCTGCAAGGATGTGGAATGAGAAAGTGAACAATGTGCTTACCAGAGAGGGATTCTCAAGAAGTAAAGCAGACCCCTGTCTCTACTCCAGGAATCAAGAAGACAGATGAATATAAATCCTTATCTATGTCGATAACATTATAACCTGTTTTGAACAAGAAGGGGATTATAATCAGATAGTTCACAAGCTGAAAGAAAATTATGAAAACAAAGAGCTTGGGAACATTAGCTACTATCTGGGAATCCAAATAGAGAGAGAAGAAGACGGAAGTTATCTTCTCAACCAGTCTCAGAAAATCTCAGAAATATTGGAACAATTTCATATGCAAGATGCAAAGGAAGTGAAATCTCCTATGGAACCAGGTTATATAAAGAGCAATAAAGCCGAGAACTTGCTAACCAACAATGACACGTATTGCAGAGCAATCGGTAAACTACTATATGTTGCCACTGTGACAAGACCAGACATAGCTGCAGCAGTAGGCATGCTATGCAGGAAAGTTTCTGCTCCCTGTCAGCGTGATTGCACCGCGGTAAAAAGAGTGATGGAGTACCTCAAAGGAACAATTCAGATGAAGTTACGGTTTACCAGTAACATCAGATCCAAAACAGGTCGGGTATGTGGATGCTGATTGGGCAGGAGACTGCACAGACCGCAAATCCACAAGTGGATTCATCTTCCAACATGGGGAAGGAACCATAAGTTGGTCTAGTCGAAAGCAAGCAACTGTCACTCTTCAACTGAAACAGAGTACATTGCAGCAGCACACGCATGTCAAGAAGCAATATGGATTTGTCAACTTTTTTTGGACATTGGGATAGACATAGATAAACAGAAGAAAAATTGCACATAGGAAAAATGGGTGAGCGGCCAACACTCCACTAGACACAAAGTGAATCACCAAAAATAAAAAGAATAGTGTAGTGCTCAAAGGTGATAAAATGAATGCAATAGAAATGAAATAAACCACTGTGACAGTAGATATAGGAAAATGACATAGCATATCATTCTATCTTGATTAAATACACCATGACGATGTGAATAACCATCAACACAAGTGTAAAGTCTGAATAATAATAAATCTTAAAATAAGTGCTTGATCATGAAGTGTAGTCAAGAAAAGTAAGGTTGGCACGATTACTAGATGGAGTGGACACATGTACCTTACAGCAGTTGTCATCAACCCTGTCCTCAGGTCCCACTAACAGGCCAGGTTTTGTGTATTACCTTGGGGAGATGCAGACTAGAATACTGCAATCACTGAGCAGCAAATGATATGATCTGTGATGTATTTCAGTTATCTTGCAAACCTGGCCTGTTAGTGGGCCCTGAGGACAGGGATGATGACCACTGCCTTACAGCACACGGGTCAGACAGGCATGGTGAGGACTTGACCTCAATGTAGTGATCTGTAAAATGCCACAGTAGATGGAAAGTAGACTTTAAGGATGGATGGTGTAAGATCGTACTTCAGCCAAATGGACTCCAAAGCGTGCAGCAAAGGTTAAATCATTCCATAGGCATTAAATATGAAAAACAAATGGATCCACATAGCGTAATCCCGTAAGATCTTTTATTTTAAAATAGAGGGGTTCACACGTACAGAATTGCAGATAAGATCAAGCTTGTTCTTTAGAAGGTAAAGAGCGATTGCCATGAACGTCACCCAACGCATTTTGTCCTAACAGACATCATCTGGGGTGTGACACCCCAATGGAATGATGGAATGGAAGATGCAGATTTAAAAAAAGTAAAAATGACTTTTGAAATGACATGAACATGTTGGAGCTTAGATGAGTGCTTGGGGTTGAACCTGCTTTAAAATGGAACCTAACTGTATCTGAGCACCACAAACGAAATTTGCTATTTCATTAATTTTTATGTTCAAAGAAAACTCAACCATCCATTCATTCATGTCTCTATGCTTTATTTTGTTCAGAAATCGCTTTGAAACCCCCCCCCCCCCACACACACACACACACACACACACACAACATTTATAGCCAAGGCTATCTGGAGTAAGGGCAGATGATTCATGTAACATTTACTTCCTGGAATCCATCTGTCCTTAGCTCAGGCATTCAGGCAGGAGGCTGTGATTATCTAAGAAAGCCCCTCCTCCTGGCCCAGAAACCTGGAAGCGCCTAAAAAAAAAACAAAAAAAAAAAATCAGTCTACAGTAGTATTCATTCCTAGCAGAATAACAACTAAATATAGTTAATGTTGATTTACAGAGTAAAGTTCGGCTTTAAATGTGCAGAAAAGCAAGGGGGCTATTAACTGACAAAAGACTAATTTAATGCAGGGATAGGGAGCTTTACTTTCAGTCCAGTGACTGCAGTTTCTTACATTTCATTGGCTCCCAGTTAAAAAGGTTGTCAATGACACTTTAAGACTTTTTGACTTTATATGACACAAAAGCGAATAACAGTAAGTGACCAACTCCACAGAGGCCTCGTTCTGCAAATTGCCACACCAGTGTCCCTGTTTACACACATAACTATTAAAATATGCATGAGAAATATAGGACAGTCATAACAGGGAATTAGAGATCAGAGGAGCCATAAAGGACCATGACCGGACTTTTAAGTCTGAAGTCAGGCAGCAGGCACTTAGAGATAAGAGGACGATTCATTCTCTTTCATAGTGCAGCCTTTCTGTCCCCTCATCTGTGTCAACAAGAATTATGGAATTTATACAAAAGATTTACAAGGGCTAATAAGCTAGAAAGAAAAAAAATCTAGCTAGAGATTCAGTTTACATAGCTTACTCTGAGTGGTATAAAGTACAAAATTAGATTGCAATATTTCCTTAGTCCCTAATTAAAGTGGTAATAAAGTGTTATTTTTATTCTTCTACCTACAGATAAGCTTACAAGTCTTACCTGCAGGCAGTGGTGGCTGGTGCTGTATATCTTTAGGGGGGGGGGGGGGGCGGCGGCAAACAAGACATCCCGCCAACCCCCCATCCACCAAATGATTTGGACCAGTGCACAAAGCAAGGTCTATAAAGACATGGATGAGCAAGTTTGGGGTGGAAGAACTTAACTGGCTTCTACAGAGTCCTGACCTCAACCCGATAGAACACCTTTTGGGATGAATTAGAGTGGAGACTGCAAGCCAGACCTTCTTTCCAACATCGGTGCCTGACCTCACAAATGCGCTTCTGGAAGAATGGTCAAACTTTCCCATAGACACACTCCTAAACCTTGTGGACAGCCTTCCCAGAAGAGTTAAAGCTGTTACAGCTGCAAAGGGTGGGCCAACTCAATATTGAACCCTACGGACTAAGCTTGGGATGCCATGAAAGTTCATGTGCGTGTAAAGGCAGGCATCCCAATACTTTTGATGATATAGTGTGTGTGTGTGTGTGTGTATATATATATTTTTTTTTTTTTCATGTTGTCTTTGACATAAACAATAAAGGGTACAGTATCTAATAGAGTAGCGATGGATAAGAAATATTTAGGCCTTTAGCTGACTCTTTTTTTGGCCTGATGTATACTGTAAACCTCTATAAAAATTGTACTGTTTCAATTCCAAAACCATTATAGTACACTAACCTTTTCATCCCATCCCTAAATTATTGCATTTGCTATTTTGAAAAGGCAGAAATAAGTGAAAGTATCCAAACTACAACTTCACCTGTCACACATCTCTACCATACTTGGTTATCAATATCACTTCTTCCTTTGACCCCCATATATAAGAAAATTGTCCACTCCTGCTCGGAACTCTCGAGCCTCTTAACCACCTAGTGCTCCATCTACCTATCATGGTTCGACAGAATGTCCTACCTCCCCAAACTTCTCTGTTACTTCAGAGTATTACCAATTTACAGTCTTTTCCTCCATATTGAACAGAGGAAAATTCGAAAACGTTATGGTACACATGGGGACTGAGACTGGCAGCCAATATGTTATATCTTATGTCTGGTGGACTCAGTGTTCTCAACTTAGGGAAATAGCTCTCTTAGAATCTCTTAATACTAACCTTAAATGTTAAATATGGTCATACTTAAATATCCTATAAAGCTCCCCTAGTCTAATTTACAATATGATTTGGACCCCCTGAACCCCTAGACTGTTTATAATAGAAACCACCCATAGCATTGACTCAGTGTACTATACTAGCAATTTAATCTTGACCCATCTCCCATTATCGAGCATTCTTCATAGCCCTTCATTCTTCCCAGCCTATGAGAACCCCCTAGCTTATAATTGGTCTGAAAAATGCTCAAATAAACTATATTCTCATTTCATTAGATGGCATCAAGTCATTTTTATACCTCCAGAAGCACTGCAGCTTATCCAATATATTAAAAAAATTCCCTTCATATGTATGCTTCTCAATACACCTATCTCCATTCAAAAACCTCTGTGTGAATGATCCACGCTTAGTGAGCCTAATATCCCTCTTGTGCACAGCTCTCTTTTTTTCCATGAACAGCTCTAAACTAACATATGTGTTTAACTAAGAATGATACCTGGACGAATCCATAAATATTTCAGAATGAGACAACAAATAGTTGGCAACAGCAAAGTGTGTCACTAATATTTTGGCCCAAGGAAACACCCACCAGGTGCTATTCCAATGGTACTTCACCCCGGATTGTATGGCTAAATGCGAGCCCAATGCCATGCTAAGTGATGTTGGTGGCAATGCCCCAGGGTTCAAAAACTAGGGGTATACACGTTGTATAACTTGGTCAAAATCATCCTTAAAAGAAACCTGGTTCACAACTTATGAAAGGCTTTACATCATAAACCAATTTCCTGACCTCACCAGAACATAAAGAAAACTAAAAACCCCTATATTTTTAGCCACACATCAAACCATAGTTAAAACTTGAAGGCAAGCCACTTTGAACTTCATTGAAGTGAAGAGCAATGCATGAGAAACTCACTTTTATACTGAATGGTACTTTAAATTTCCTAAAGTGTGGTCACCCTGGCTCAACTGTAACCATAACCTGAACCTTGTCCCCTCCCTATTCTCCCTCTAAAGACAACACAATGATGACCTTATATACAGGGAGTTCCCAGGCCATGCCTCTCCTCTTCTAAGTCTTCCTTCTTTCTCAACATCTCATATTTTCTTGCTTTACCCACTAAAGCCTGCACTACCAGAACCCCTGCCCCTTGTCCTTTTCCGCTATATGGGGCTTCATAGCCCTTAATGCTAAATTCTCCTGCCAACAGCTATATTCAGAGGCCCACCTCCATATATTTCAAATCGTTTTCTGCACCTAATTGGGTTTACCAATGCGTCCCCCCTGCCCCAACCCAACAAACTAATACTTACACTCATGTAATACCTGCTGGCATTTATCTTTCACACTTCTGATTAAATGTATGTATATTTTTCTCCTTCTCTATTCTTACCCAGTGTATTTGACATTTTATTTGTCATATAATCTGCATGCTTTGATTGTCTTACTTTCAATGTACTTTTATAGTTTGTTGAAAAATCAGTAAAATACATGTGAAAGAAAGTAAAAATAGCTGTAAAAATAACAACTTGAAGGTTCAACAATGATTTTTTTGTGTAGCAATTCTTCAGCGTTCATGTAATTGGGGATATAACAGAGATATGTCCTACTTTGTACTGAAAGGGGCCACTGATCTCAGAAAGTTGGAATGTATGGTAGTGACACGACAAAATCACACTCCAAATCTGGCGAGACTAGCAGAGGCAGTAATTTCTCTTAAAGGGTAGATAAATAGCTATGAAGTTCAGGGCAAAAGAGTGTGTAGGCAGTCATATGTCTGGAAGTACAACGCTGTTTTTTTAGAAGAAATCCTAGATGAAAAGGTAATTATTTTAGCACAGCGGTGAGGCATAATCAACACAACTAGATCTTCCCTATAAGATAGCAAATCACATATTGAGTTCAGGTCCACATTAACATTATTGTTAGGATGGAAAAACAATGTAATATGTAATGTAATGTAATAGAAGGGTTGAAATACTGACCATTTTAGGAGCAAATGCTGCTACAGGTTTCCACCAGTGATGTTTACTTAACCGGAAGCCTAGGAATGTGTCCATGTGATTTTTGTTGAAGCGAAGAATCAGAGTTAGGCTTGGCTGTTCCCTCCCTATAAAGCAGATATTATGTGACAACAGGAATTAGCTTTTGATTATGTGGCTAGTATTGGAGGGAGCCAAAAGTAACATTTTCTCCAGAAAAGATATTTACAGTAAAACCTTGGTTTGAGAGTTACTCGGTTTGGGAGCGTTTTGCAAGACAAGCAAAATTTTGACATGATAAACAAGCAATGTCTTGATATACAAGTATATCTCTAAGTGTAGCAATATGGTTACATTTAATGAAGGTACAACATTTAGCAACTCACATGGTTGATGATTAAAACAGGCACATCTAAGTATGCAGGCATCTGGGGTAATGCTGTCCACATGGATCATCCTCCTCACCGCCATTGATGTCGTCCCTTCCATGCCGTGCTCCACAAGCGGTTCAAGCCTCGCTTTCCGAATGCTCTACTGCAGGGTAGTCTTCCTGGTCACAACTGCAGACTGACAGCTGTGAGAGCCGGCGGTGCGGAGGATGGTCTATGTGGACAGCTTTACCCTGGATGCCTGCATACTTAGATGTTTTAATCATCAACCATGTGAGTTTGCTAAATGTTGTACCTTCATTAAATGTAACCATATTGCTACACTTAGAGGCGCCTCTCTTCTCTTTTATACTCTGTAGCTCCTGCTGGATTTAGCTTCTAATCCCCTTGTGGAGGCTGCCATTTGTGGATGGACATTTTATGGTTACATAACCTTATCACATCACTATAATCTTTCTAAATTGACTATAAACTGAAAGACCTACGAATAAATGGTTGGGAAATGAGTTATCTGAGATTCCATTATTTCTTATGGGGAAATTTGCTTTGATATACAAGTGCTTTGGATTACAAGCGTGTTTCTAGGAACAAAGTATGCTTGCAATCCAAGGTTTTACTGTATTTCAACAACCAAAGCACTTTGGGAGTCCCAAGTGGCCATTTTCATCAGGGCTTGCAATTGACCATACAATCTGGTCCTGGTGTGCGTTTTTGAAAAGTAGAGCAAGTGCTACTTTTGGTGCAATCCAGTGCGATTTCAGCCCAAATGAATTTCTGTGCAATTCAGGTTTTAACCCACTCAATAACTTCAATACTTGCAACAAAAGTTATCCAGTTCTCCTTACTGCTAGTACTATATGAAATCTATCAAAACATGACAGAGGATCAAACATGTCCATGCTGTAAAACTAAAAATAAATTGCCTATAACAATTTAATTTTTTTTCAATCAAAAATATAAATAATTCAACAATGTTCTGTCTTTGATGAGCCCAGAGACCAACAAGTCAGCTTTGCGAGCAAGGAGAGGTTTGGAGCGTGATATGTGGATTCAAATTAGGAAAACTGTCATCCTCCCATTGCAGTTTTGTGTACAGTGACTCGTCTCCAAATGCTATCTTGCCATCTGCAGCGTTCTCATTTACAACCTTTTCAGTCCACATTTTATTCATTAGATTTCAGGCGTAAATGAATGTATGTAGTCATTCTGTGGAGAAAAACACCAATTATCTAGTTCTCCGCTCTATTGCAAATCAGCACAGCTGCCCTTTAAAGGGTAAAGTACAGGTTGGTGAATATGAAAGAGATGCGGCACAAGGGTGATGTCAGGCAGTGCATACCACAATTTAAAAAAAATTAGAAAACAATCTGCTGAAAATGTTAAAGTATATCTAAAGCCAAAACCATGTTTCCATTTTGGCTAGCATAAGGAGGGTTAAAACCTGTTTTTTTTTTTTTTTTGCAGTGGGGGGAGGTTTCTGTGTCCAATTATGAAGATTTCCATTTACTTCCTGTCCTGTAAATTCAGCAGGAAGTGGGAAGAGATCTGTTCTTAGACAGTTATGACAGGAACAATTGTCCTCATTAGAATGTTTCCCCTTTATCCCTGTTCTAGGGGCAACTCAAAATTATGGATCCACCCTCACTTTCATTTCCTGTGTCAGTGGTAATCAGGACAATTACAGAGGGCAAATCTCCCTAAATGGGACAAAGTCATAACAACCAATAACAACCTGACAGTGCTTCCCACCTCTCACCATATCATCATACAATCTCTAAATCAGGCCAAATTGAGTGCAGGCCCCTCTTCTGTCCTGATGGCCACTGCAACTGATGAATTGGAATGGGTCTTTGGGCCATGTCATACCTGTCACCAGACCCAGATCTGCTGAGTCCCAATGCGTTGTCCTATGGGGTTGCAGGCCATACCTGCAAGCTGTTTCTGTGATTGAAACTGACGCATTTTGGCCAACAAGGGTTTGCTTTTCCCCTTTGGGGATTCTACTGCTGCCAAGATGTCACATGGGTCTTAATCTGCGGATTGTGGCCCTGGCTTTAACCAAATGGATGAAGGTTTTGTGTAGCCGGTAGGAAAGTGATTGAATGACCTCACATTATGCCAAGGGAGGCATGCGCCAAAAGGCTCTTGGCTGAGACCCAACTTTTTGGATTATAAGGTGGGGGCGGGGCAAACAATGTCCCCAGCCCTACACCTATGGGAACGTGGCAGAATAGAGAATATGCTAATAGGGCAACTTAATTTGCATATCTAAATATTATGGGTTAGTTTAAAAATGGTCACATGACTATCAAATGTCCTGTTAGTAAAAAACGCTTTAAATTTATTAAATATGACATTAGCTGTCAGTCGGCGCAGAAGAAAGAAGATGAAGGTTCTCCTCCTGCATCTCTGCTTGTTATTCAGCGCTGCTGACCTTTTTTAATGGCGTCATTACTCCATAGATTGATTGAAAGGGCCGGGGAAGCTGATGGAGACTAATGGATGCAACGCTGCTTATCTGCATCAATGCCTTCTACTTCTACAGCTATTAATTTACCTCCAATTCAAGTTGACTCCCGTCGACTTCATCTCTCAGTAAGGACCCGATGACTGTATCTGCAATAGGAGATCTGTCTCAGGATGTCGGCTTAGCGTCCACTGAATATCCGGTTCCTCCCCTTCCTCTTTGGGCCGTCAATCAACATACAGGCCCTGAGAAACTTTAAGTACTCGGCTTAAAGGGATAAAGCGGGCGCATGCGCGATCTCGGCTGTGACGCAGCAAGTGAGGAAAAAAGAAGAGGCCTCGTAGGTTCCCCGCCAGATCTACAGGCTTCACAGCCATCAAAAAAAAGGAAAAATGTCATCCAAAGGCTCCAGTGCTCCAATAGCTATGTTGATGGATGGTAAAATTAATGTTAACCCTTCTAGTTCCCTAATTCCCTAAATGTTGACAATGTTTTTGCTGATGTTATTAGTGGTGATTCTTCATTATCTAATGTTTTTCCACTCCCCTTTTTGCATGGAGATGATATTGGGACCAATGATGGGCGCTGTTAATGCTACTTTTTTACCAGTGACCCCACCAATACTCTCTGGTCGTGTGGAACTGAATATTTCTACTGCTCCCACTGTTGCGGGTGAGTATCCTGATTTATCAATGTTGAGTGATTTGACTCAGTCTTTAGCTAAAATTGTCAAACAATTACATTATTCTCAATCTAAAGTTGCAGCGCCTGTTTCAGACAATATTGCTGCTGTATGGTCTGATGTGGCTGCAGGAAATGCGCAACGGCAGATGGATATTAATGCTATCACTACACCCGTTCCAGTGCAAGCATTGCCTAGCAACAATACTGCAATACCTGATAACTGTTTTAGAGAAGTTTTGACGTGCAAACTCTCCCTGTTGGGTTTTCATCTCCCTACATCCATTAAAGAAAAACTTTGGAAAGGGGATTACGTTGACATGTCCTTGTAACCATCAAGGGATAATAGATTTGACAAAAGGGATGCCAAAGGGGATGATGATAAGCGTACTTACATGCCACGTTCTTTTAATCATTGGTTGCAGGCCTTCTGCATTTATTCCAGTGTTTTAGGTGAAAAGCAACCCGAGAAGTGTTGTGGTTTATTCCAACACTTGGAAATTATATTGCAAGCGTACAAAAATTTTAATGGTTTATCGTGGTTTTTCTATGATGAATCCTTTCGGCAGAAATTTCTGCACATCAATCGCTAAATGCTTGCTTCTGCCACAAAAACAATTTGAGAAACAAGTTACGTCAGTGCCTCCATCAGCATCAGGGTCATTTCGACGTGGTGTATGTTTTAGTTTTAATGTAGACCAATGCAAATGGCCCAATAATTGTAAATATAAGCACAGATGTGCTTTTTGCTCTGGGACCCATTCAGCTCCTAGATGCTTTAATAAATTACATTCCACTACAGCCATTTCTTCAATTAATACGGCCTACATTACAATAAGTATTTTAATAGGTACAAGTACCATCATCCCCAAATATCATGATCACAAGGAATAGGAGGGTGGAGCCATAGTTGCAGTTGCTGCTACTGTCAACTCCCGTCTCGACCCCCCAGAAAGGAGAAGGGGTGGGACTATTGCGGTACTCGATATCAATATACAGTGATGGGTATGGAAAATGAATTAAAATTTTTTGTATAAAAAAATCACTTTTAATAGAAAAAATTATGATAAGAATACAATTGCAATTACAATTGCAGTTACAGACAACAACACTACATATAAGCATAAAAGGAGGAAATACCACCCAATCTAAGCAAGTGGATTCCGCAAGATTGGAGATGAGAAGTGTATGTAAAGCTTAATTCTCGACCAGTTTCGCGGTTAACACCGCTTCTTCAGGAGAACCATATCTACAACATGATATAAAATAGCTTTAACATATACAGGTGTATACATAGAATTATTGCAGCAAATTCATTTACAAACATATCAAAGTATTTCATACAAATAAGGTAAGGATAAGGACAAGCTCACCCACTCAGGCGACTTCCGTGGGCATGCAGGACCCAATATAGATCCCCCCGCAGCGGACACAGGGGATGACAGGCAGCCTCTGATGGATAGATATTAAATTGAAAGAAGGGGGGAATGATTAATGCGCTACCCAAAAAGGACAAAAAACAGCTGCTACAAACCATGAGACAAAAAGGTAACAAATATAAAGATAAATTGTAGTGCTAAAACACACAAGAGTTAATAGTGAATAAAATTCAAAATGAATATAGAAGTAATGTCCCAAGTGAAAAAAGGGGGAATGTATAGTCCAAATAGGACAACAGTCCGCAGTGAGATTAAATAATCTGTGTATCAATCCTGTCTGCTTCCCAATCTTCAGCTTGTATATCATCAACTTTAGCGAATAGATGGAATACGCTTACCAGAGAGGTTGGATTCTACTGCCGTGAGCATAGAATCAATGGAGCTTGATGCCACCCTGGGCAAAATGGTGAAGTGTTGGAGGCAAGGGTAGAGCCTCTACAGGGCCGGGACGTCCCCTCTATGTCCACCAAAGCAGAGCCAGAATGGATTCCAAAAGGCAAGGTGGTTCAGCGGTTCTCCAGGATATATAAAAAAGGGAAGGAATGCTTCCATATAGTGTAATTCTGGGTGTTTTTATTCATAAAAAACACAATACATGTAAAAAGTGATCACAGGATAAAAGCAGTGTATAGGGTCTGTAAAAGCCGCCCTACGCGTTTCGTTCCAGTGACCTTCAACAGGGGCATGTGGGACCCTCATAACACTGCCCAAATTTATAAACTACTGTATACCATCTAAAATGATCAAGACCAATGGGCTGTAAACAAATGAATAAAAATGAATCTCATTGGACCCCAAGAACGTCACCTGTTAGGGTATAACACACCCCTTAAGAGTATCCAATCTGTGAACTTGTGACATAAGGTTTACTCTATCTTGTGAGCCAATGAAAGTGTAAAGTCTCTTCATGTCCATATGAATGGTTATGGCTGCGGGATGGGCGTCAGTGTGCAGAAAGCCCGGGAACTCAGCTAGAACGTGTGCGTGTGACGTCAGTGTTTGAGGCTGTGTGGTCCGTGCAGGGGGGTTGCCTAGCAACCAGGCACGCTATTAACTGAAAGCCCGCGAACACAGAAGGCGTGTCCGCGCGGCCATCACGTGGCGCTGGATGACTAAAAACATGCGGACCGTGCAGAAGGGTTGCCTGGGCAACCCTGCGCGTTACCGCTTGGGAGCCCGCGAGCACAGGGGGGGGTGTCTGTGCGATCATCACATGATTTAGGGTAATCCCTCATGTGATGACTGACGTCATTCACACAGGGACACCCGGGATAGGTTGCCAGATAGCAACACCGCTGACTCGGGAGAGCCGGCGAACACAAGAGGCGTGTCCGCACAGCCGTCACGTGACCCTGGGTTGTCCTCCGTGTGATGACTCAATCATTCACACGTGGTCACTCAGGGTGGGTTGTCAGGCAACGGGGACGCAATGTTAGGGGAGTCCGCAATAATGCGGACGTACCCGCACTGCAGTCATCCATTACAGGAGAAAACTGCCCCATGACCCCTGGCACCAATCACCTTTAAGGGTACATCAGTATGCCAGGGAAGATGGGCATAGGTGCCTTATCCGGACAATCCTAGACTCACTCTTAATGTAAAGAGAGTCATGCAAGGAATGAAAGTGAAAGTAATAAAATATATAAAAAAATATGATGTGGAATAAAAAATGCTGGTGAGGGGTGTGAAGTGAATGGAGTGTTTTAGGGCCGGACCTGAACCCTGAACTCGGCCGAAAACACTAAACCTCCTGAAAAGTGAATAAAAGTGAATAAGGATAATAATCAATGTCATGACTTGAAAGTCAAGACGAAAAAGTGTATACTGAAAGAAGAAAAAAAAGTATGTGTATGTGTCCAAATATATAGTGTGTATATATATGGAATGTGTAAAAATGTGTAAAATCATATATGAAGATGTGCTAAATGAGGGTTACTGTAGTGACAAGAAAAGAATGACACTAGAAT
This sequence comes from Lithobates septentrionalis, assembly GCA_037952835.1. NCBI lineage: Eukaryota > Metazoa > Chordata > Amphibia > Anura > Ranidae > Lithobates > Lithobates septentrionalis. Next base: position 241,718 of record JBBDGP010003420.1, on the reverse strand, counting down.
GAGGTGAAACTGAAAAGAATATATTAGGATAGATTGATAAATGAGTTCAGATCCCATTCCACGTTGAGCCCAAACGGGAAATAGGATCTGAGCTGATGTATCCAGTATGTCTCAAGCTTGGATACCCCCCGGAGGCGTGACTCCCCCCGCCAGTCGGGGACGAACTTGTCAATCACCTGGAAAGTACTTCCCGTGGGGTCCCTGTTATGGTGGAGTAAGTAGTGTCGGGGTACCGTATGTTTGTCTTTACCTCCTTTTATCCCCGCAATGTGTTCATTTACACGTATAGTGAATGTTCTGATAGTCCTGCCCACGTATTGTTTCTTACATGGGCAGGTAATCAAATAAACCACATATTGAGTGGTACAGGTGGCAAACTCTTTCATGTGGTAAATACGTGATGTGATCGTGGAACTGAAGGTATCTATTTTACGTCCACTTAACCCATTGTGTACACATACACTACACGTACGACACGGGTAATAGCCTTGGCATTGTTGGAAAAAGGAGATTTTCTTTGGGGGATCTAGGATGTTGGGGGCAATTTGTCCCTGTATGGAACGGGCCCCTCTGAAAATGACCCCCGCGTTTTCCGGTAACGCAGGACCTAGAAATCGGTCACTCTTAAGTACTTTCCAGTGTTTTCTGAAAATGGCCCTTATTTCTTTAAACTGGGTGGAGTATGTGGTGAAAAACGACCATTTGGCTCTGGAGTCAGAGGTGTCCCTGGACCGTTCTATGAGTGTCGAGTTCCTATCAATCTGTGACACTCGATTAATTTCTACATGCAGTTCTCCTGCATTGTACCCCTTAGCTATAAATCTGTCCTTCAATATCTGAGATTGTGCAAAATAGTCCTTGATTTGGGAGCAATTGCGACGCAATCGTAGAAACTGGCTGCGTGGAACAGACCGTAACCATTGGGTGTGATGACAACTGTCAGACGGGATATACCCGTTACGATCTGTGGGTTTAAAGTAGATTTTAAACTCCAGATTTTGGTCTATTACCATGATTTCCAAATCTAAAAAATGAATGGAATATGTACTGGCCTCATAACTCAGGGAAATACCGCGATCGTTGGCATTCAAGGATGCCATAAAGATGTCCAACGATTCACGGTCTCCCTGCCATAGGAGGAGGATGTCGTCAATGTACCTGACCCAGAGGACCAACTCTGGTCTCTGGCAGGCATAGACGACATCCTCCTCCCACTGGGCCATAAAAAGGTTGGCCAGACTGGGGGCAAACTTAGCCCCCATGGCCACACCCTTTTGTTGTACATAAAATTGGTTCTGAAACCAGAAGTAGTTGTGGCCGGTTGCAAACCGTAAAAGCTGCATGATGAAATTGCGCTGCAATATTGGTAAATATGAATAAAAACACCCAGAATTACACTATATGGAAGCATTCCTTCCCTTTTTTATATATCCTGGAGAACCGCGGAACCACCTTGCCTTTTGGAATCCATTCTGGCTCTGCTTTGGTGGACATAGAGGGGACGTCCCGGCCCTGTAGAGGCTCTACCCTTGCCTCCAACACTTCACCATTTTGCCCAGGGTGGCATCAAGCTCCATTGATTGTATGCTCACGGCAGTAGAATCCAACCTCTCTGGTAAGCGTATTCCATCTATTCGCTAACGTTGATGATATACAAGCTGAAGATTGGGAAGCAGACAGGATTGATACACAGATTATTAAATCTCACTGCGGACTGT